>JACTAT010000354.1:56946-131946 GCA_014526335.1 Chrysaora quinquecirrha | reverse complement strand
CCCTAACCCTAACCCTACCCCTAAGAATAACACTAATCCAAACCCTAACCCTAACCCTACCCCTAACACTAACACTAATCCTAACCCCAATGCTAACCCTCAACCTAACCCTAACCATAACCCTAACCCAAACACTAACCCTAACCTTAACGCTAACTCTAAGCCTAACAGTAACACTAACCCTAACCATAAGCCTAACCATAGCCTTAAAGTTAACCCTAGCCCTAATCTTAACCCTAACCATATCCCTAACCCTAACCCTAACCTTAACTCTAACCCTAACCCTCACCCTAACCCTCACCCTAACCTTAACTGTAACCCAAACCTTAACCCTAACCCCAACCCTAACCCTAACACTAACCCTAACCCTAACCCTAACCCTAACCTTAACCCTAACCCTAACCCTAACCTTAACCTTAACCCTAACTGTAACCCTAACCCTAACCGTAACTGTAACCCTAACCCTAACCCTAACCCTAACCCTAAACCTAACCCTAACCCTAACCCTAACCCTAACCCTAACCTAACCCTAACCCTAACCCTAACCCTAAACCTACCCTAACCCTAACCCTAACCCTAACCTTAACCGTAACCCAAACCTTAACCCTAACCCCAACCCTAACCTCGCTCTACCGACTGAGCTAACTGACCTAACTTTTTATGAGTACCACAATTATGTGCATATAAGAAGTTTTTGGTTTTTTTTTTATTTCGATCACTTAGTTTCCCAATTTTTTGAAAATGAGGCTTCATGGAAGTGATGTTTTGATTGACAGATCACATGATCGACAGATCACTAGCATTTGATTGACAGGTCACGTGGTGGCGGTATCCTTTCTGTGCTTGTACCCGTGTTTTTCCTCTACTCTCGCCTGCATCGCGGGCGTCAAGTTAAAAAGCTAGTCTAATTGTAATGGTAAACACATAAGAGAATTGATAAAGGGGTATTAAACTGCGGACAAAAAAAGAACATTATCATCATCATCATGATCATCATCATAGTTATCATCACCCTCAAAATTATCATTATCGCCATCAGCAGGTAATAATAATAATACGCCTATACCCGATGCGGGTGAAACACATAAATATTGAAAGCAAAAGACAAAAGACAAAATCTAACTAGACTAAAACAATAATAATATAAATATGAAATCACTCTCTAGCAGAACGTCTTTGTGCTCTTTGCTCTCTCAAACGAACGTACTGATCGACACGTTTATCATTCAGTTTTTGGCAAGTGCTTTTAACCATGTCCCTCCAAAGAGGTCTATCGTGTACAACTTGCTGCCATTCGTCCTCCATCTTTCAAAACGCTTTTGCACGTATCCTTATAGCGTAGTTTTGGATGACCGACTGAGCGAGAGCCATTATCGAGTTCACCAAAGAGAAGTTCCTTAGCAGGACATTCATCATTCATTCTCGTCAGGGGCGGATCCAGGGGGTTGCTAGAGTTGCTCAAGCAACTGTCAAATTTTTCAAATAATGAAAGTCGATTTTTTTGTTTTCAATGTTTGTTTTCATGTTTCACTGCGCGAACCAAATTTATTGATATCCCTTCTTCGTTAAAAGTTTCAGAATTCAATATTGAATTAACCACTGCGGAGGCAGATTTACATTTATTTAGGAATTCAATTGTCGTTTCTGCTAATTTCCAGACTGGAATAATGCTCCACTGTTTGAATGAACCAATCAATAGACAGAAATTGTTGCTCTCCTCCAATCGCTTCTCGAGTTTTCAGAATTGGCGGGAGCAACCTTGGGCCAGTCGTTTACTGCATACTGAGCAACCGTGATTAAAGCTTAACCAATCAAAACCTTGCATTGAGGGTGCTCTCATTGTCTCCGTTTGAGCGGGAGCAACCTCGAGCAACTCTCTGGTTTTGAAATTTCTAGTTATCCAATTATATTGCTTGAAAATAGTGCATTTTACCCAACGTGCATTGGCAGCAGTAACGAGGACGACAAGCAGGTTTGAGTAGCAATTCGGTTGATGCAATGAAATGGCTGCCTGTAGTAAACCTGAAAGTGTGCTTGAAAAGCTCTATATAATATTAAATAATCCTGGTAAATCTGATAATATTTCTGGAATTATCAATGAATGTAACAGAGTAATAGAAAAGGAGATTTTTGGGACATGAAGTTCCCAGAGAGTCAGAGGGAAAGATGTGGTAACCTTCGCATCATAAGGTAAAAAAATAGACTGGAAAGTCAACCTATGTCTCTTTTTCATATTCCTAAAATCGGCTTTTTGTTTGATTATTTTCATTAATGTTTCATCGACAGATAAATGTCTGAAAAAGCTCATTTTTAGTAGGAAGGAAGTAGGAAAGGAAGAATGTTACTTCGGTCGATGATAGGATTTATTCTTTTTCAAAATTTATTCTCGATTTATTTCGCGATAATTTTCTTCAAAAGCTTAAGATTTTCAAGTTTTAGATTAGTTATTGCCAGTGTATATCCTCTTTGTTTTGCCAATATAATTTCTAAGTGAATCCTCCAAGAGTTTTCTTGAAATTCTTGATAGGCCCGGCAGTTCTGTTGCGTGATTGAGGCTTACCGTGTACAGTACAACCGTTTCTATGAGTACAACAGAGGGCGTATTTTTAGAATCTGACAGTGTTCTTTGGTTTGTCTATATTAACGACTCATTACGAGTTTTGTTTTTCTTGAAAATACATATCAAAGTTAGCTAAGATTTTGTAATAAGCAATTAGAATATATTATGCTGTAAACCATACTTTTACATACTTTACTGTAATTAAATTGATAACAGAGATAAGGCAGCAATTTTCTTACAATACATAATCATAATGAACTAATGCTCTTGCTCTATAGAACTCTGGCAAATGGCCTGGTGACATGGCTGAGCCATCGTAAGCGGTTTCTGGTCAGAACGATTTCAATGTCTTCAACACCTGCTTGGTTCAAAACCTCCTCGTTGCTTATGTGGTCGCTCCATCGAATCCTCAGAATCCTTCTAAGGTGACGCTGTTGAACTGTACGAAGCTGCGAGATATTGTGGCGGTACAGTGTCCAGGTTTCACAACCATACGTCAACAGCGGCATCAGGCAATGTGCGTATACTTTGATCTTTGTTGAGGTGGTGAGGTCGTGGGAGTCGAAGACACGTTTTCGCAGTCGACCATAAGCTGACGACACTGCTTGAATACGTGTGGTGATCTCCTCTTTAATCGAGCAGTTGTTTGTGACAAAGCTACCAAGATACTTGAAGCGGTTCACATTGTTCAGCAGCTTCCCATCGATGTAGAAATCTGCCTCAGGCCCAAGACACATTGTTTCGGTTTTTTTGATGTTGATAGAAAGACCCATTTTCTTGGATAGTTCGTTATATGCTGTCAACATCATCTGCAGACCAATTGCGGAGTCACTAAAAATAGCAATGTCATCGACATATTGCGCTTCTCTGATGTAGTCCGTGAGAACTTTCCGTTTTGCCTTCAGTCTTTTCAGGTCAAAAAGACTGCCGTCGCAACGAAAACGGATTTTGATGCTGAAACGATGCCCTAGGGTTTTGTAGGCGAGTAAAAGCAGAATGGCTGCGTAATTCCCGTAGAGTGTCGGAGCTAATTTACACCCTTGCTTCACGCCACTGTTGTATGCAAAGGGTTCAGTCAACACTCCATCCACAATCAGCCTAGCATGCACATCAGAGTACAGTTCCTTGATAACGCGGACAAACTTTGGCGGACAACCAACTTTTGTCAAGATTTTAAAAAGCATGTCTCTATTAACCGTGTCGAAGCTTTGGTGAAATCAACGAAAGCAATGTACATGTTCCTTCGTTGCTCGCGAGTTTTTTCCATAAGCTGTCTGAGCGTGAAGATACCGTCGATTGTGCTCCTACTCGCACGGTAGCCAGATTGGGACTGCGGGTAGACCTTTTCAGCAATACGTTTAAGTCTTTGTAATAGGATGTCGGCAAAGACTCAAAATGCCGTCGTTGCCTGCGGTTATACTCGCAATTATGTTGATTTTTTGTGTTTTTGAACCTGCTGAAGCTAAATTAGCAGACGAAATTTTTAAAACTAGAGGTTTAAAACTGTTACATCAAAATTTAAATGGTTTGTTGTCAAACTTTCATGCTATAGAAAAGTTTATGCACAGTTACAAAGACATCGATATCCTGGCAGTAACTGAAACTCACATAAACAACGAATCCGAACAAATTTTATTTGAAATTCCCAACTATCAATTTGTTGCCAATAATAGAAAAAGAGGGTAAGGAGGTGGAGTTTGAATATATGTTAAAAATGGACTACAGTGAAAAAGGCGCACTGAACTAGAGAGAAACTCAACTCAACGGAATGTTTATGGTTGGAAATTCTTATTAAGAAAGCAAAATCTATTCTTATTGCTTGTCATTATCATCCTCCAAACAGCTCAAAACATTTGTCGAATAATTTCAACACAGAGTTCAACGAATCGTTAATTGCTGCTCAAAAGAAACAAAGAGAAATCATCATCCTCGGGGATTTCAACGCAAATTTTCTCAACCCCAACGATAACAAAGAGTTGAAAACAATAATAAACTTCAATGGTTTTGAACAAATGGTCTCTAAACCAATAAGAATCACTCAGAAAACAGAAACACCAATTGATTTAATGTTAGCAAACAATCTAATAAATATAAATAAAGTTATTGTCACACCATTGTCAATTTGAGATCACGAACTGATTGGTTGTATAAGAAAGCTAAGCTGCAAAAGATACACTTCTAGATCAGTAATCTCGTGAGATTACAAAAATTACGATGCTGGTAAATTAGCAGAAATCTTAACTCTACGATTGCAATAACATTGAATTAGCTGCGGAAATTTCACAAAGACTTTAAAAGATATTTTTGACAAACACGCGCCTTTCAGAAGCAAAATAATTATAGGAAACCAGCTTTATGGGTAAAAACGGTGTTGAGAAAAGCACGCAAAACCAAGTCCCAAAAAGATTTTCGAGTGTTCAAAGAACTGTGTAACAAATGTGACGGAAAACTGAAAGAAGCAAAGAGGAAATACCATCAACGAGAGTCAAGGGTATGCGAGAAAATTCTGGAATGCAGTAAAAAGAGTTTTTCCATTAAAATCGAAAATGAAAGTATCCATAAACCAAAACGAAAGTGAAAACGAAAGAACTGCTAACACTTTTGCTAGTTACTTCGAAAATGTTGTAAAAGATCTGTTTACCACGATGATAGATTATGTATGGCGTAAGATACCGGTCTGCAGAAAAACCAATGAAATCTTCCGGTTTTCAAAAATGTTTGTCGAGAAACAATTAAAAGCACTCAAAAGAAACAAATGCACGAGTCTTGACGACCTTCCACCAGGAACGATCAAAGACTGTTGTGCTGAGCAAATATCGAAGCCTCTTGCATAAATTATTAACCTATCTATCACATCTGGAGAAATACCATCAATCTGGAAAAAAGCAAAAATAATACCAATACACAAAAGCGGAGATAAGAAGCCAGAAAACTATAGTCCTATTTCTATACTGCCGATATTCTCTAAAATCATTGAACGAGCTGTTCATAGGCAATTAGTAGACTTCTTAGAGGCTAATAAGCTTTTGACCAACGCACAATTCGGCTATCGACATCAACGTTCAACAAAACTTGCGTCAACCTTTTTGTTTGATGACATCAGAAAAAGTATTGACAATGGTCACATGGTAGGAGCTGTATATATCGATTTAACAAAAGCGTTTGATACTATTGGACATAATTTATTTACGGAATTTCTGGACTGGAATTAGAGTGGTTCACTAATTACCTTTTTAATAGAAGTCAAGTTGTTTGCGTTGATAAAGCGATGTCTACGAAGCATCAATTGTTAGGGGGTGTACCGCAAGGGTTGATACTTGGACCCTTGTTGTTCATCATATTCTTCAATGAATTCCCTCATTGCGTGAAACACAGCAGGGTCGTCAAGTATGCCGATGACACGGTGATTTATGTAAAACGAAAAGAAAAGGAAAACATCGAACATTTACTAAACCAGGATTTGAAGAGCGTTGCGGAGTATTTTGATAACAATGAACTCATTATTAACCTTATGAACACATTACCAAGGGGAAAACTGAAGGAAGCAACCAACAAAGAACTTGATTTATCTTACAAAGGACAAAAAATAAACAACGTTTCAGAATATAAATACTTGGGAAACATCGTCGATCGTCATCTTAACTTTAACACAAACTTTGACAAGATTTACAAAAAGGCAAGCGGCAGGCTCAGGTTACTAAAACGATTCCGTCGCTTTTTGACTCAAGATGCCGCCTACAGAATCTACACAATGATGATTGTCCCATTGCTGACATACATAGGGCCGGTGAAGTTGGCGTACACTGAAACACAGGAAAGTCGATTTTTTATCCTTAGAACAACGAGCGAAACAAATAATCGGAAGATCTGTTCCAAGCATACTAAACTCGTTCACGAAAGAGGCACTTCTGATAGTTAAACGCTCTTTGGAAAACGAAGTATGTACCAACCTGGAAGGCTACTTTCAAATTTGAGAACACCAGGTGGTTACTCGTAACAAGGCATCTTCTCGCTCTTCCAAAATTCAAGCTTGAACTTGGTAAACAATCATTCAATTACAGCAGTGCAAAGATACTCAATGAACTACCACTGTCTGTTAGGAAGGCAACCACTACCAGTGCATTTGATAAACTCTCCAAAGAATGTTTTGAAAGTTAATTTCAGACACACTTAACAATAATTAAATTAATTTGTTAACTCTTCTACATACTTGATAGTATCTATTTACCAGTGCTTTCATATTAAGATCTTAATTTTTTTCTATTTGACTTTTGTTTTTTAACAGGTGGAAGATTAATAACAGGTGTAAATATGTTTTTACGTATAGCTGAAGTTTTAAACCTGTATAAAAATTCATTATTATTATTATTATGCATTGAAACAGTAAAACAATAAGTTTAGCGTGGCAATTTATCGTAATATTCAAAGAAAGAGCTCTTCTTGAAAACGGAAAGAATATTACGAGTAAAATTCCAAAATACATTACAGTCTCCTAGTGTCCTTTGACGTCCCTTGACCCCTGAAAACGTACTTATCAAAAAGGCGAAACAACCCAAAATTGCCCAAAACCAGCCAAAGGCACTCAAAATGAACCATAACTTGATGAAAAGTACCCAAAACAACCCAGAAATGTCCAATTCACCTCGAATCATCTGATCTATTAAGTGGCAGAAAATCCTTGAAAAATCACCAGAACTCTAATGTTCTTTGAAATTTCATTCTTAACTATTAAAATTCTACTTTCGTCTTGGGACTTTTGTTGACATAAAAAGCTTTTACATCGCTTGAGTCGGAATAGCCATTTTTGTTCTCAACAGTACTGTAGTATTGAATTTGAGCGTGAAGTTGAGAGATAAGACACAATCGCACGCTGTCAATAAATACACCATTGGGAAAGGTATCCATTGTCAGGAAAGCGTGTTTCATTTTCATATCTCAAAATATCTTGCAAGAAAGACTGCATCATAACTTAATCGTAGTAATGTAATCATGAAGGCTCTGCTACGACAAAAATGTCACAATTTGAATTGATGGTCGTGCGATAATCGCGCGAAAAGAAATTCTCACGTCTCACGATTGTGCGATAGTTGTAGGAGAGTTAAGATTTTATATGGAATCTAGGCTTTTAAAGCTGCAAGTCATTGAATAAACCCCTGAGAGTTGCACGCAAAAGATTCAATCTACGTGTGGTGAAAAGAACATAATAGATGGCCGCCATCAAAATCAAAACTTTTTTGAGCCAAGAGAAAATGAAATTTTAACCAACTTCTAGGTTTCAAAAGCTTAGCAAAATGTTTAAACAGTGTCCGGCTAGAAACAGAATCGAATAAAGAAAAAAGCGCATCTCTAGGTGGCCCAGGGAAAAAGCCTTTCTTGTGTAATCTTAATCTTAGTGTTAGTAAATCTTGAAAACAATCTTAATATTAGTCTTAGTCTGTGTTAGTCTTGGTCTAAGTATCAGTCTTTAGTGTAGTCTTAATCTTAGTCTTCAACTGAAATGGAATCTTTATCTTAACTTCTACCAGAATCGGAATCTTAACCTTAATCTTAATCGGAATGTTAATCTTAATTAGAGTCTGGATCTTAATTTTAATCTTAATCTTACTCTTAATCTTAATCTTAATGTAAATCTTAATCTTAGTCTTAGTAAATCTTGAAATCAACCTTAATATTAGTCTTAGTCTGTGTTAGTCTTGGCCTAAGTATCAGTCTTTCATTTTTGAACTGAAATTTAAAGTTAAAGAAACTGAAGCTCAATTTCAAATCATCTTAATCTGAACCTTTATGTTAATCTTGATGTAAATCTGAAATAACATTGAAACTTACTATTAATGTTAGTTTTGTTGTTTATCACCACATGCAATAATGTGAATCTAAAACTTTATCATCATCTTAATTCATCTTCATACTCTTAGATGCCAAATAAATGTCCCCCCGTTTATTAATTTTGAGTTTTGCCCCCACCACTGGACCTTATTAGGACCCCCCATTTATTAATTTTCAAAGAAACAATAATGTCAATCTAACACTTTATCATCATCTTAATTTATCTTCATACTCTTAGATGCCAAATAAATGTACCCCCATTTATTAATTTTGAGTTTTTCCCCCACAACCGGACCTTATTAGGACCCCCCATTTATTAATTTTCGAAGAAACAATTTCACTTCTGAAAGGATTAAACTACGTTAATTAATTCCCCCACCCCTGGACCTTAAAAGGACCCCCGTGTTTACTAAATTTTCGGAAAAAAGTTGCCACCCCCCTCCCGCTTATTTGGAGCCCCGTTTAGTTGGTACCTAAGAGTATTGGCCTTAATGTTAATATTTGTAAAAGTGAAATTAATCTTTAAATGAAAATAAATTATAATATTCCAAAAAGCCTTCTAGTTTTGTCAAAGTGTCTTTAGGTCATTGAAAAGAATTGTAAACTATGTAAATCACAAAAACCAAAACCCCAAAATTTGCTCTTGAGGGGATTTGAACTCCAGGCATTCTATAAACTTAAATAATGTTAATTTTGTTGTTTATCACCACATGCAATAATGTCAATCTCAAACTTTATCATCATCTTAATTCATCTTCATGCCAAATAAATGCCCCCCCATTTGTTAATTTTGAGTATTTTCCCCACCACCGGATCTTATTAGGAACCACCATTTATTAATTTTCAAAGAAAAAAGTTCACTTGCAAAAGGATTAAACTACGTTTATTAATTTCCCCCACCCCCAGACCTTAAAACGACCCCCCTGTTTATTAAATTTTGGAAACATTTCGCACCCCCCCTCCCGTTTATTTGGACCCCCCGTTTATTTGGTACCTAGGAGTGTTGGTCTTAATATTAATATTAGTAAAAATGAAATTAATCTTTAATTTAAATAAACTTTAATATTATTCTACATTCTTCAGCTGCAATAAAACTTTAAATTAAAATCAAAGATGAAGTTAAATTGGAAATAAAAACCAAATGAAAATGAGAGTTAGTGTCGAAAAATAAATTGGGAGTAAATTAATAATGGAAAAAGAATTGTAAACTATTTAAATCACAAAAACAGAAACACTAAAAATTTGCCCTTGAGGGGATTCGAACTCCAGCCTTTCTGGTTGGCAGGCGAGCATTTAACCACGCGGCTACAGAGCGGTACTGCTTAGTGGACGATAATCTCCTAATGATCCTTATACTGATGGAACGGAACAAAAAAACACCGTAAAAAGTAATATCTTACGAACTTAAAAATTATACCGAAAGCAACTTTTATTCACCAGAAGTCTCCTCGGCCTTTTCAAAACATTTCCAACACGAAAATGACAGAAAGAAAAAAATTCGAAAGGAAAAGACTTTCTACTGAGGGGAGTCGAACTCCCAACTTGTTTTAATTTAGTGATAATCTTCCTACAGAAAACAATTGGTCGATTGTTTAAACAGGCACCAGTGACGCAGATCAAAGAAGGGTTAGCCCCACTTACCCCAGAGACTTTAGCTGAGACGTAAAACGAAGGAAACTTGGCTCGCCTACCCAACGGGCGGTCCAATCTTGGGAAAATCGCGTCTCAGAATCTTGCACAGCCTTCCCGGACGAACTATTACAAAATTTTCGCTAAGCCGACTCCAATTTTAGTATATAAAACTAGCCCTTGTCCGTGTAAGACCACCGCCTTGCAAGGACCTCCGCCTCAAGGACCTCCACCTTAAGGGCCTCCGCCTTAAAAGGACTGTGTCTTCAAGTTGTTGAGAAAAGTCATAGCTCCTTTTCTCTGGTGTTGGGTATTGGGTGTTGGGTCCTCCTACCTAATGCCACTCAATGTCCATTTTCAATGTTTTAGTCCAAGGTCCGTAGTCCGCCGTGATGTTCCCAAGTGTCAAATTAGTTAGTGTACTGCAGTCCTCTTTCTCTATGGTCTGTTCCTAAGTCCTGAGATTATTCTTGGTCCCATTCCTTGATCCTGTTCCTCAGTCTTGTTGTTGGTGATGTTCTTTAGTCCTCAAAGTCTTCATGGTTGTCGAGTCCCATTCCTTGATCTTGTTCATCAGTCTTGTTGTTGGTGATGCTCTTTAGTCCTCAAAGTCTTCATGGTTGCTAAGTCCCATTCCTAGGTGTTGTTCCTCAGTCTTGTTAGTCTTCATGTTCCTTACTCCTAAAATGATTCATGGTTTTCAGTTCTGTTCCTTAGTCCTATTCCTCAGTCTTTATTCAAGTTCCCTTATTCCTGATTTTATTCGTGGTCTTTTTTCCATTTTCAGTCCAGTTCCTCAGTAATTGTTAATGCTGTTGAGTCTTGAAGTAATTCCTAGTCTTAAGTCCCATTCCTTTGTTCGGTTCCTGATTCTTGTTATTTTTCACATGTTGCTTAATGTAAATCTTATTGTTGGTCTTTGTGTAAGTCTTGAACTTAGATATGAAATTAATCTTAACCTCAATCATAACCTTAAACTCTACATAATTCGTGTTTCATCTGTTCCATAGCAGGCTCCTCAGTCCAAGGTCCAGTTCATTAGCCAAGGTTTTAGCAACCCTCCTGACTCCTGCTGTTTAGTTGCGAAAATGCCCTTTGAATGAAAACAGGTGTACACAACGACTTTGAGAGTTGAATTTTGAATGCAAAAATCCCCCTTTCAACAACACAAAAAGGTGTCTGTACAAGTGGAAGAAATGAGAAGAAAATATGTTTCAATTAACTAAAACACGTTATTCTGTGTCGGAAATTGTTAGGCTGCATCATTACCGGTCCACGAAATTTTTATTCGCTCGCTAAAGCAAGTCTAATTTGAAACCCTTTGAATTTGAAATCACAGCCATCTTTTCAAATGGCAAGGAAAACGTACCTGCATGAATCCAGGGATCAATGCCACTTGGTGACTGAACATTACTGTAATCTTTGACTTTGTTGTAACGCATTTTAATGCTTTGCAAAGTTAAGGTGCTTACAGAAGTAGAAACAACGAAACGAAGCATTGAGAAAAACATAAAAAATGCAGCTCAGCTTTCCCGTCAAAACAAAGTTAAGCTGGCATTTCAGACTTCCCCTGGATGCGGAAGTCATGCCAGCCATCACGCACGCACAAGGCAGGCAAGCTAAGAGGTAATTCCCAAAAAGGTCACATAACAAGTTGCAACAATGTGGCGATTGCCCTCTCCGGCACCAAAAAACATTGCGGCAACACAAACGAAGTGGGTTATTCCCACGTACCCCAGCAACGTTGAGGATGACGTGGAAACGGCAAGCAATGGCTCACCTAGGAGGCAGTGGACATGCAACGAGAGGGAAAGGGAAAAGAACGCAGAATCAGGTTGGGCAAAAATACTGTGACAAAGAACAATGTCGTCTGGTTCATTAGCATATCTCTGCATTAGGGTATGAGACTAGCCCTTGCCCGTGTCGGACCACCGCCTCGTGACAACCTCCGCCTCATAACAACCTCCGCCTTATAAGGTCTCTGCATTCAAGTGATTCCATTGTCCTTATCCATACTTCTGCTTGCAAATGTAACTTCTACATAGATCCTTTATTCTGGTCCTAGGTCCTTCTTTTGACCCTAGTTCAGGGTCCTGTTCCCCATTCCCTCTAAATGTTATGTTCCGTTGTATTAGTTCATGATCTTTAAGCCATAATGGGTCCTCTTTCTACTCCCTGTCCAGGGCATGAGGTAGCCCTTGCCCATATCTGACCACAACCTGGTGACAACCCTTGCATCAAAAGAACCTCTATCTTAAAGGTCCGTGCAGTCAAGTTGTTAGTCATTGCATGGCCCTCATCTATACTGCTGCCTGCAGATCAATTGTCTACTTATTTCCTTTTTTCTAGTCGTAGGTCCTTTTGCTTGGTCCTAGTCCAGTTTCTTGGTCCTGTTCCTTGGTATTAATCTAGGTTACATTCTTCAGCTGCAATAAAACTTTAAATTAAAATCAAAGATGAAGTTAAAATGGAAATAAAAACCAAATGAAAATGAGAGTTAGTGTCGAAAAATAAATTGGGAGTAAATTAATAATTGAAAAAGAATAGACCCCTTTCACAATTAATTATAACAGCGAGGCCGCGAATCTGAAACGAGGCTAACGTTGTTCCAGAAAACCTTAGCATGAACGCGTGAATGGTGGAAAGGTCTGTGCGGCTATGATTACAAGTAATTATACATTTCACTCGTAAATTTGGTACAGTTCAGCTCTTTTCTTGTCCAGAACATGTATTTAGAATGTCTTAGAGCCATAGATATAAAGTGATTAGTGAAAATTCTGTTGCTGTATATGATATTTCGTGGTGTAGGCTAGGCCACTCTCAAGCCTGCCCATTGACTGGTCTTACACCTCGCATGGGGTTTACATGCGCAAAATTTTGTCGAATAAAGCTGAGAAAAGAGAGTTTAATTGAAAATGATCAATTTTCTAATAGGAAGATGTTATTTGGTGTATACGCACTTCTAGGGTGGGTTATGACGTGTCATTAGAGGGATGTTTTGACTAATATGGTACACATGCAATAGTGGGAGGGGCTATTATGTGTAACTGGAGGGGTGTTTTTGCCTTATATGGTACACATGCAATAGTGGGAGGGGCTATTATGTGTAACTGGAGGGGTGTTTTTGCGTTATATGGTGCACATGCATTAGTGGGAGGGTTATTATGTGTAATTGGAGGTTTTTGCCTTATATGGTGCATACACACTTCTAGGATGGGTTGTTATGTGTGATTGGAAGGGTGCTCTTGCCTTATATTGTGCATACCCTTTTCTGGGGTGGGTTATTTTGTGTGATTTGAGGAATTTTTGCCTTTTATGGTTCATATGCATTAGTGGGAGGGCTATTTTAGGTCATTGGAAGGGTAGTTTTTTGCCTAAAATGATGCATATGCACTTCTAGGACAGGTTGCTATGTGTGCTGGTTACTATGCACTGCACTACTGTAATTGTAAACTATTTAAATCACAAAACAGAAACACTAAAATTTGCCCTTGAGGGGATTCGAACTCCAGCCTTTCTGGTTGGCAGGCGAGCATTTAACCACGCGGCTACAGAGCGGTACTGCTTAGTGGACGATAATCTCCTAATGATCCTTATACTGATGGAACGGAACAAAAAAACACCGTAAAAAGTAATATCTTACGAACTTAAAAATTATACCGAAAGCAACTTTTATTCACCAGAAGTCTCCTCGGCCTTTTCAAAACATTTCCAACACGAAAATGACAGAAAGAAAAAAATTCGAAAGGAAAAGACTTTCTACTGAGGGGAGTCGAACTCCCAACTTGTTTTAATTTAGTGATAATCTTCCTACAGAAAACAATTGGTCGATTGTTTAAACAGGCACCAGTGACGCAGATCAAAGAAGGGTTAGCCCCACTTACCCCAGAGACTTTAGCTGAGACGTAAAAACGAAGGAAACTTGGCTCGCCTACCCAACGGGCGGTCCAATCGTGGGAAAATCGCGTCTCAGAATCTTGCACAGCCTTCCCGGACGAACTATTACAAAATTTTCGCTAAGCCGACTCCAATTTTAGTATATAAAACTAGCCCTTGTCCGTGTAAGACCACCGCCTTGCAAGGACCTCCGCCTCAAGGACCTCCACCTTAAGGGCCTCCGCCTTAAAAGGACTGTGTCTTCAAGTTGTTGAGAAAAGTCATAGCTCCTTTTCTCTGGTGTTGGGTATTGGGTGTTGGGTCCTCCTACCTAATGCCACTCAATGTCCATTTTCAATGTTTTAGTCCAAGGTCCGTAGTCCGCCGTGATGTTCCCAAGTGTCAAATTAGTTAGTGTACTGCAGTCCTCTTTCTCTATGGTCTGTTCCTAAGTCCTGAGATTATTCTTGGTCCCATTCCTTGATCCTGTTCCTCAGTCTTGTTGTTGGTGATGTTCTTTAGTCCTCAAAGTCTTCATGGTTGTCGAGTCCCATTCCTTGATCTTGTTCATCAGTCTTGTTGTTGGTGATGCTCTTTAGTCCTCAAAGTCTTCATGGTTGCTAAGTCCCATTCCTAGGTGTTGTTCCTCAGTCTTGTTAGTCTTCATGTTCCTTACTCCTAAAATGATTCATGGTTTTCAGTTCTGTTCCTTAGTCCTATTCCTCAGTCTTTATTCAAGTTCCCTTATTCCTGATTTTATTCGTGGTCTTTTTTCCATTTTCAGTCCAGTTCCTCAGTAATTGTTAATGCTGTTGAGTCTTGAAGTAATTCCTAGTCTTAAGTCCCATTCCTTTGTTCGGTTCCTGATTCTTGTTATTTTTCACATGTTGCTTAATGTAAATCTTATTGTTGGTCTTTGTGTAAGTCTTGAACTTAGATATGAAATTAATCTTAACCTCAATCATAACCTTAAACTCTACATAATTCGTGTTTCATCTGTTCCATAGCAGGCTCCTCAGTCCAAGGTCCAGTTCATTAGCCAAGGTTTTAGCAACCCTCCTGACTCCTGCTGTTTAGTTGCGAAAATGCCCTTTGAATGAAAACAGGTGTACACAACGACTTTGAGAGTTGAATTTTGAATGCAAAAATCCCCCTTTCAACAACACAAAAAGGTGTCTGTACAAGTGGAAGAAATGAGAAGAAAATATGTTTCAATTAACTAAAACACGTTATTCTGTGTCGGAAAATGTTAGGCTGCATCATTACCGGTCCACGAAATTTTTATTCGCTCGCTAAAGCAAGTCTAATTTGAAACCCTTTGAATTTGAAATCACAACCATCTTTTCAAATGGCAAGGAAAACGTACCTGCATGAATCCAGGGATCAATGCCACTTGGTGACTGAACATTACTGTAATCTTTGACTTTGTTGTAACGCATTTTAATGCTGTGTAAAGTTAAGGTGCTTACAGAAGTAGAAACAACGAAACGAAGCATTGAGAAAAACATAAAAAATGCAGCTCAGCTTTCCCGTCAAAACAAAGTTAAGATGGCATTTCAGACTTCCCCTGGATGCGGAAGTCATGCCAGCCGTCACGCACGCACAAGGCAGGCAAGCTAAGAGGTAATTCCCAAAAGGTCACATAACAAGTTGCAACAATGTGGCGATTGCCCTCTCCGGCACCAAAAAACATTGCGGCAACACAAACGAAGTGGGTTATTCCCACGTACCCCAGCAACGTTGAGGATGACGTGGAAACGGCAAGCAATGGCTCACCTAGGAGGCAGTGGACATGCAACGAGAGGGAAAGGGAAAAGAAAGCAGAATCAGGTTGGGCAAAAATACTGTGACAAAGAACAATGGCGTCTGGTTCATTAGCATATCTCTGCATTAGGGTATGAGACTAGCCCTTGCCCGTGTCGGACCACCGCCTCGTGACAACCTCCGCCTCATAACAACCTCCGCCTTATAAGGTCTCTGCATTCAAGTGATTCCATTGTCCTTATCCATACTTCTGCTTGCAAATGTAACTTCTACATAGATCCTTTATTCTGGTCCTAGGTCCTTCTTTTGACCCTAGTTCAGGGTCCTGTTCCCCATTCCCTCTAAATGTTATGTTCCGTTGTATTAGTTCATGATCTTTAAGCCATAATGGGTCCTCTTTCTACTCCCTGTCCAGGGCATGAGGTAGCCCTTGCCCATATCTGACCACAACCTGGTGACAACCCTTGCATCAAAAGAACCTCTATCTTAAAGGTCCGTGCAGTCAAGTTGTTAGTCATTGCATGGCCCTCATCTATACTGCTGCCTGCAGATCAATTGTCTACTTATTTCCTTTTTTCTAGTCGTAGGTCCTTTTGCTTGGTCCTAGTCCAGTTTCTTGGTCCTGTTCCTTGGTATTAATCTAGGTTCCTTAGTCCATGATAACTGGTACTGTTTCTGCTCCCTAATCTTGGTTACACTTACCACGTTACACTTAATGTTAATCTTAATGTTAATTTTGAAAGCCTGAAAATTTATAATTTTCAAGTAAGGTGACGGAAACCAATTTATGACTATTATACAGAGTTTTAGTAAAACGTTTACCTAGATCTCATGTAAAAGGAATTTATTTTTTAATATTAAGATGTAAACTTCAAGGGGTGGCCCAAGGAATTAATTTGTTTGTTATAAACTAAGTGAAATTTTTGCTCGGTGAATGGAAGTACAGTGAAATCATCGAGGAAAAAACGTCAAAATAGAATCAGTATACTATTTGTGCGAGAGGTGGATGTCATGCAAAGGACATGCACAGAGTTGTACTCCGACTTCCGTAAACAAAGCGAAATCCACTTTCAACAGCCAAACGAATGTGTCAGTGAAAAAATAACATTAGAAATTATTTTTCCTAAAGCAAACAGGGACTGAAAGGTTATTCTATAACGGAGAAATTTAGGCTAAATCATTCCAGATGAAAACAATTCGCTTTTTAAAGCAAATTTTAACTGAAGCCTTTTGAAATCACTATCACTTCGATTTATTTGAAAGGAGAACGTACCTGCATTGCATGCTAACAAAGATCGATGGTGCTTGAGTAAGCATTGCTGTAACCTTAGACTTCAATAGGGCAGTCACCAGTCAGTAATGTAATGTACTGTACAGTTGCTTACGAAAGTAAAACAATGAAACGAATAATACTGAAAATACATCTACCAGGCTTCCGTCAAAACAAAGAAAGTATTAGCCAAGTAGGCGGAAGTCATGCCAAGGGTCACGGTCAACACAGCATGCTTACATTGTTGTACTCTTGCAAAATGTAATTCACCTGTCAGCTGTCCGAAAAAGTTGCAAGAGGAAAACAGAAATTATTTTCGCATGACTAAACAGAAAACCAAAACCCGTCTTTTTGGATCCAAAACTGGTAAATTCATTTTAATTTTCAATCATTTCGTAAGAAGAAGTTGTTAGGAAACGAAAACATCAAAAATCGAAATTAAATTTGATGCAAGTGTGCTTAAATGCGTGACTGAAATTTGTTCATGCCAGGCCATTGTTTCAAGTAGGACCATTGACGCAGATGAAAGAAGAGGGGTTAGCCCCATTACCCCAGCGTCTGCAGCAGATATGAAAAAAAGAAGTATTTTTTGCTCGCCTACCCCACGGGCGGCAGAGTCTTGCGAAAACGACACATCGATATCTGGCACAGCCTTTCCGAAACGACTCTGACAGAAAAGGTGTGATAATCCTCTTCATGCATTAGTTATAAGAGACTAGCCCTTGCCCGTGTAAGACCACCGCCTCATGAGGACCACCGCCTCCGATCAACTCTGCCAATAACAACTTCCACCTAAAAAGCACTGTGTATTGAGGTGGCTATATTTGCTATTAATGTAAGTGTTAATATTAATCTTAACGTTAGTCCAGTCATAGTCTTAGTCTTCAAGTTGAATGCAATCTTAATCTTAACTTCTACCTGAATTGGAATCTTAACCTTCATGTTAATCTAAATGTTAATCTTAATCAGAATCTGAATCTCAATTTTAATCTTAATCTTACTCTTTGTTCTGTTGATCCCATTTTTGGCTTTTTGTTGTATTAAGCTTGCCCCTTCTTATCTTCTGCTAATTTCATACTTTTTGTACTTTTTGCCTGTATTTTTTTTTTAAGTTAATTGTTTGTTTTAACTTTCCTGTCATACCTAACAATGAAGGTAATGCATGTGCTTAAATGATGATGATGAAAAGTCTTTCATTTCTGAATTGAAACTGAAAGTTATTTCACTTTGTAAACTGAAGTTAATTTTCAAATCAGTCTTAATCTGAACCTTTATGTTAATCTTGATGTAAATCTGAAATAACATTGAAACTTACAATTAATGTTAATGTTGTTGTTTATCACCACACCCAAATATGTCAATCTCAAACTTCATCATCATCTCAATTCATTTTCATATTCTTAGATGCGAAATAAACTTCCCCCACCCCGTTTATCAATTTTGAGTTTTCCCCCCACTCCCCAGACCTTATTAGGAGTCCATTTACCAATTTTGGAAGAAACAATTTCACTTGTGAAAGGATGAAACTCCATTTATTAACTTTCCCCCACCCCTTGACCTTATAAGGACCTCAATCTTAAAGGCGTGCAGTCAAGTTGTTAGTCATTGCATGGCCCTCATCTATACTGCTGCCTGCAGATCAATTGTCTACTTATTTCCTTTGTTTATTAAATTTTGGTCCTAAAAATTTCCCATTCCCCCATTTATTTGGACCCCCTTTTATTTCGTACCTAAGAGCATTAGCCTTAATTTTAAAATTCGTAGAAGTGAAATTAATCTTGAGTTGAAAATAAATTTTAATATCATTCTAAATTCTTCAGTTGCAATAAAACTTAAAATTAAAATCAAAGATGAAATTTAAATTCGAATAAAAACCAAATGAAAGAAAAAGTTAGTGTCAGAGATAAATTGATAATAAATTTGTAATTTAAAAGATATGAGAAAAAATAGATCAAAAGATTTGAGTCATTCCAAAAAGCTTTCTAATTTTGTCGAAGTGACTTTAAGACATTGAAAAGAATTGTAAACTATTTAAATCACAAAAAACAAGAACACCGAAAATTTTTCTATGAGGGGAATTGAACTCCAGATATTCTGGGTAGCAGGCAAGCATTTAACCAATCGGCTACACAGCCGCTAGCTTGGCCGTCGATAATCTCCTAGTGGTCCTAATATTCATGGAAGGGAGCAACAAAACACATTAAAAAATTATGCAAAAGGAACTTAAAAATTACATCAGAAGCAAATTTTAGTTACCAGACGTCTCCTTGGCCTTTTGCAAACATTTCCAACACGAAAATAACAGAAATAAAAAAATTTGATAGGACAAGATCTTCCCCTGAGGGGAGTCGAACTCCCGACTTTGCATCACAGCTCACAAGACAGGCCGCCTTACCGACCATGCTACCGTGCCTTCTTGCGAAGCAGTGATAATCCTCATACAGAAAATAATCGGGCGATGGTTAAAACAGGCACCAATGACGCACTTCAAAGACGGGTTAGCCGCTTTTACCCCAAAGACTGCAGCAGATAGGAGAAAAAACAAGGGCGATGGCTCGCCTACCCCACGGGCGGCTGAATCATAAGAAAATCGCATTGTGGAAGCTCACACAACACGCTCAAAAAAATCCGTACAAAATTTTCACAAATCCGATTCCTATTTTAGTATATAGAGACTAGCCCTTGCCCGTGTAAGACCACCGCCTCATGAGGACCACCGCCTCGGAGGAACTCCGCCAAAAACAACTTCCACCTAAAAGGGACCGTGCATTGAGGAGACTATATTTGCTGTTAATTGAAATCTTGACCCTAATCTTAATGTTAGTGCAGTCTTAATCTTAGTCTTCAACTTAAACGGAATCTTAATCTAGACTTCTACCTGAATTGGAATCTCAACCATAACCTGAATGTTAATGTTAATCAGAATCTGACTCTTAATTTTAATCCTAATCTTACTCTTAATCTTAATGTTAATGTTGATGTTAATCTTAGTCTTAGTAAGTCTTGTTCCCAGCTTGATATTAGTCTGTTTTAGTCTTGGTCTAAGTATAAGCCTTTGATTTTGGAAGTTAAACTTAAAGTTATTATTAATTTTAAACTGAAGCTCATTATCAAATCAGTCTTAATCTGAACCTTTATGTTAATCCTGATGTAAATCTGAAATAACATTGAAACTTACAATTAATGTTAATGTTGTTGTTTATCACCACATGCAATACTGTCAATCTCAAACTTTATCATCATCTTAATTCATCTTCATACTCTTGGATGCCAAATAAACGTCCCCCCGTTTATTAATTTAGAGTTCCCCCATCCCCGAATGTTATTATTACCTCCATTTATTAATTTTCGAAGAAACAATTTCACTTGTGAAAAGATTAAACAATGTTTACTAATTTTCCACCATCCCCAGACCTTATAAGGACCCCCCTGTTTATGAATTTTTTAAACAAAATTGAGTATTGGCCTTAATGTTAATATTGGTGAAAGTGAAATTAATGTAAAATTAGAAATAAATGTTTATATCATTCTAAATTCTTCAGCTGCAACAAAACTTTAAATTAAAATGAAAGATGAAATTAAAATAGAAATAAACCCAAAGAAAATGAAAGTTAGTGTCGAGAGATAAATTGAAAATGAATTTATAACTGAAAAGATATGAGAAAAAATAGATCTAAAGATTTGAGTCATTTAAAAAAGCCTTCTAGTTTTGTCGAAGCGACTTTTAGACATTAAAAAGAATGTTGAACTATTTAAATCACAAAAACAAAAATTTGCCCTTGAGGGGACTTGAACTCCAGCCATTCTGGGTAGCAGGCGAGCATTTAACCACTCGGCTACACAACCGTATTGCTTACTTGACGATTATCTCATAGTGCTCCTTATGTTCATGGAAGGGAACAACAATAAAAGAAAAAAAATATGTCTAACGAACTTAAAAATTTTTCACCGAAGGAAAATTTTAGTTACCAGGCGTCTCCTTGGCCTTTTGAAAACATTTCCAAAACGAAAATAACAGAAATAAAAAAATTCGAGAAGAAAAGATTTTCCCCTTAGGGGAATTGAACTCCCGACTCAGCATCGCAGAGCCCAATACACGCCGTCTTACCGACAGTGCTACAGTGCCTTGTTGCGATTGAGTGATAATCCTCCTACAGAAAACAATCGGACAATGGTTGAAACAGGCACCAATGACGCACTTCAAAGGAGGGTTAGCCCAAATTACCCCAGAAGCGAAGGCAGTTTGCAAAAAACGAAAGGGTGATGACACGCCTACCCCACGGTCGGCAGAGCAGCGAAAAAGAGGGAAAGCCATGCCACTGGCCACTTCGGCGCAACTGCTAAGACAAAATCGGTTTCCATGACTACTCCCATTTTAGTATATACAGACTAGCCCTTGCCCGTTTAAGACCACCACCTCGTGAGGACCTCCGCCGCAAAGTTACACCGCCCAGAAACAGGTGTAAAGAAATGTATTCCATTGGTCCTGTTTTCCTTCTTTTGTGGCTTAGCGTATTTGTTGTTGCACGCCCATTTCTGAGTTGAAGGTCCTATTCCTTAGTCCATGGTTATAGGCTGGTCCATTGTCCTGCACATTCCATCTTTTTATTGGAGCACTGAACCATGCATCTACAAAAGCAATCTATCATGTGTGCAGAGTTTCAGATTAGTGCTTCTGGTCCCCCAAAGCCATTCTCAGAGAGAGATAAGAAGAGCATTTGCATTGGAAAATCGCATGCAATGTTGCTGAGAAAATTACTCCTCTATTTAATTATTCTGAACATTGTTTAGATTATTATTTCTGTTGGAGGTAATGTAGCCATATATGACAGAAATCCTGACTAACAAGTAAAGAAAAATGTGTCTGCTTATCTGCTTATGCTGGTGAAGACAAGCCTTTCTGAGAAGCATATAATAACTGGAAATCTGTTTAGGGATTTCTATTTCTGAGGTATAACTACCATTTAAAAAATTGGGGTTCATGCATAAGAAGGGTATTTTTTTCATTGTTGATCATTTGTGGTATTTAGGATATGGTCAGGGCAAATGATTGGGTGTGTTAAGCAGAGTCATATATTGTATGGTTATAGCTTCGAGTCAGTTTAGCATCTGGTTGGTTGAAATAACTCGAAATTGAGGTTTTAAAGGGAATAGACATACATAAAAGATGGTCATATACATGAAGATGAAGCAGCTTTTTCTGAATTCCTGCACAAAAGGCAATTTAGGCATTCATTTCCCATTCAATTTTGATTGATTGGTGGCTTTAGGCACTTTTATACGTGACGATACCGTTAAACTATATAGCATAGGGTTTAGGTTTAGATAAAACAAATGCAATATAGTTCATATCTTAATTCAATATAAAACTGGAAAGGGGAATCCATAATAATTTTTATATGGTTACTGAATTAATAAAGTTGCGAGGAATAATGTTCCCATTTTGTTGAAAAGGCACATTGTTGGACGCTGAGAATGGCTTCGTATTATCTGCTGAGAGACCAGTAAAATGTAGCGTTATTACTGATCATGCAGGGGTATCATGGGGTGCGCTCACTCGTTGTCGCCGGATTTTAATCTGAAAGTCTGCACTATAGATATAAAAAGCTGAATAAATTTGAAGAGAGGAAAGCATAGAGGAAGGAAGTACTGTTGTATAACGTTAGGGCATTGTGGTCGTTAGTGGAATGTGAAGGGCAGCGCCAGTGTTACCTTTGGATCAACAATGGCTCTAAGTGAGACTGCCCTGATGAGATGGACCATCATTCTAGTAACGTGTCGTCACCTTTGGGTGAACAATGGCTCCAAAAAGGATAGCCCTCATTGGATGGAGCATCATTGAAGTAACAGGCTATGTGTTGAGATGGTACTTGTGGACTGACACAGTGTGTATGAGCACTGTTCATGTTGTGGCCTGTTGGCATGGTGCTTGGGCACTGACACAGTGTGTATGAACACTGTTCATGTGGTGGCCTGTTGACATGGTGCTTGTGCACTGACACAGTGTGTATGAACACTGTTCATGTAGTGACCTGTTGACATGGTGCTTGTGCACCAACCATAGATAGAATAGGCCTAAGAGGAACGTTGGGTTTGTGAGTTTTAGGTAGACCATATATCCGTGGATGCTGCGAACCCGTTGGTCGGATCCTATCGTAAATTTCTTGAGTCAATAGTTTTTTCTTGACCAGTTCAAGCAACCGTTTTTGAAGTTTCTGCTCTATTTTAGCCGTTTTGTCGTGCTGTTCGACGTTGCCTAATTTTTCTCTTAGGCCTATTCTATCTATGGTTGGTTCAGCTCAACATGAGCTTGCTAAATGGCTTTCGGAAATTTTAGCACCTGTTTTGGAACTTTATTCTAAAAATTGTATTTCGGATTCTTTTTCTTTTGCTAACGTTATTCAAAACCTTCAGTTAGACCCGGTAAAATCGTTTATGTGTTCCTTCGACATCAGCAGCCTTTTCACTAACGTACCTTTGGATGAGACTATCGGGATTTGCGCTAGAGCTCTATACCGGGGTGAACTTGTCAGTCCGCCGTTCCCTGAGGAGGTATTTGTCGAATTGATGGAGTCTGCTACCAGGTCGGTAGAGTTCAGCTTCAACAATGAGATGTACCGACAAAGGGACGGAGTCGCCATGGGGAGCCCATTGGGACCAGCGCTAGCAAACATCATTGTTGGTTTCTACGAAGGTCAACTTTTCGGCTCCACATCAAAACCTCCGGTTTATTATCGATATGCTGATGACACTTTCGCCATTTTCAAAAAGAGTCCGATTGTAACGTTTTCCTCCAAAAACACAACGCCTTGCATCCGTCTCTAAAATTTACATTCGAAAAGGAGCAAAACAACTCTTTGCTGTTTCTCGACGTCTTTGTTGGAAACACTGCTACTGGATTTCTCACCAGTATATATAGGAAACCAACCTTTAACGGCCTCTATACACGGTGGGATTCCTTTAGTCCAAAACAGAGGAAAATTAACCTCATCAACACGCTAGTTCATCGGGCACTTATGGTTTGCTCTAAATCTCGGATTGATTCGGAATTGGATAAAATACGGTCTATTCTCATTGAAAACGGTTACCCTGAGGACGTCATTTCGGATTGTTTTCGCAAGAAGATCGCAAGTTTTTCGGCTGATAAAAAAGTATGGTCCGCAAAAGTGCCCTGTTTACCTAAAAATGCCTTGGATAGGAAACGTCTCATTGCGATTCGAAAGTCAAATTAAAAAGGCCATTACTAAGTGCTTCGCTGCTGCCAACCCTCGGTTAGTTTTTGGCACTCGGAAAGCTCTACCATCCATTCAAAAGGATTGCGTACCTACCACACAAAAAAGTTTGGTCATTTATGAATTCTCGTGCCGGTGTGATGCCAGGTACGTAGGTCGTACTTCCCAGAGATAGGATAAAGCAGCATGTCCCTACTAACATTCGTCTGCATAATTTTCGGCAAAGAGAGCAACCACCCCGTGGGTCTAAACAACAACCTAGTCTGAAACATGATTCTGCCATAGGACAACATCTACTCGATAACCCGATTTGTGCGGAAAATTACAGCAAGGATTTTTTCAGAATCATTGGCCAAGCAAGATCTTTGTTTCACTTAGGGGTTTTGGAATCTGTCTACATCAAAACCAAAAGGCCGGTTCTGTGTAGACAGAAAGAGTTCGTTTTCTCACTTGGACTCTTCAAATAATTCATTGGTCTTCCCGCTGTATCCGACCAGCTGATTGGTGTTTAAAACACAATGCCAATTCAGCTTTCCGTTCTTTCTGATTGGTGCATTTCGAGCCGCATCTGGGTATAAATTCCGCCTTAGTCTATTGTTTCGGTCTGTTTCTGACGTTCATACTCTGAGGAGTGTCAGACGAAAAAAGCTTTTAAGTATGCCTGAAAATGATTCCGCTGTTCATCGCAATTTTGAAATTTTGTACAACTCAAAGACTATTCTGTGATACTTGAGCATGATTCCACATTGGAATGGCAGTCATATTTGAGGAGAACATATGCATTGTATGAGACAACAAATGTATCATCCACATTATGACCACCAATTTTAGCTGTGAAGTTGCAACGGCGTCTGTATAATGGGTAGCCATCGACTTCAAAGATTTTTTCTGCATTCTGAGCCTTTGGAAAGTGCTTTTTGCATCTATTGTCTACCATGCAAACACAATGTGGATTGCGATCACCACAGGGGCCATGAATCATGTGACGCTTGACCTTGTCATAGAGATCAGGGTGTTGCTGTGGGTCTGGAAACTCCGCTGATATGAATGCATCAATATCTTCTGCTGTTCTAGGTTTGTCTTCCCCAGCCAAGAACAAAAGCATATGTGCATGCGGCAGACCTCTCTTCTGGAACTCTATGGTGTAAACATAGGCAATGACACGACCAAAGATATGTCTGAGAAGAATGTCATCTTTTCGCCTGTGGAACTTTAGGTGGAAGACCCTGGTGACAATATCAGGACGGTCATTGGCATTCTGATGTGGCAAAAGCTGCTCTGTTATCTCCCGCCATTTTGGGTTGGTTGTCATTGTTAGGAAAACATCTGGTTTTCCATGAGTACGAACAACAGTCATGGCATCTTGAAAATTTTGATGAATGTACCGTTGACTGCCTGCAAATGTTGATGGAAGAATGATGACTCGTCCAACACTGCAGTTCTCTGCTTCAGCTCGTGCACGAACATGATCCATAAGTCCCTGATAGGACTCTGCACGAAGCTGAGCTTGATGGGTTCTGATGTAGGTAAGGTCATGACCTTCAATCTTGGTGTATGCATCTACGAGGTATTGCTGGAAGAGAAGCCCACCATGATGAATAGCAGAGAATCCATCTCTTGTAGCAACACGATATGCATAAAACTGAGAGAGTGTTACATGCTGCCTTGGTCCAGTAGCATTAGCAGCCTGATTTCGCTCTTCTTGCTGGCGTTGATGTAGTGTGTAATGTAGATATGCTACACTGAAAAGGAGTTCTCTGTCCCAGCCAGACTCTCCATGAAAGAAGAGTAGTGGATACGTCATTGGATCAGCATGTTCTGATATTGCACTGATATGCTGTGTTCGATGCTGAGCTCTATAATAAATGACATAATCTCTCTGTGATGGATTGGGTGGTGCCCCATCTTCTCCTACATAGACAGCGGCAATTTCAGTAGCAGTTGGGGTATCATAGCGACGATCTTGACCTGGCCTGCTACTGATGACCATGTGCACTGGACGCAAGTCTTGATCCGTTGCCACTGAGTGGTTGCGCTCTTGTTGCAGAACTTCCCCCATGTGTTGGAAGCTTTGTGCATACCTGCTCACCTGATTGAGCTCATGAGACAGTAATGCTAGGAGTCCAGGATTTAGGTGCTGATTTGCTTGATGTGTTGTTCTCTCAGCTAAGGCCAGGCTGGTATCAATTATGTACAGCTGTGCATACTGGGGTGTTTGACCCTCATGTGGTACAGCTGGACCTGTTAGATGATATGCTTGTCCATGAATGGCAATTACCCTTGGTCCTCTCCCGGAATGTTGAACAAAGTCTGCTTGCCATGAAGCCATAGCTAGTGCACAATTATATTGTAAAATATTTTTCTTGAATTGTGCAGAGTTGGGTGAATTGCCACAGAAGAGATCAATGAGTTGCTGGGAGGGTGGAGTAATTGCTGGTAAGACCACCTTTCCATCTTGACAACACTTAGTGAATTTGTGCTGGGTGGTCCTTTCTACAAGGAAATATTTAGCACAGCAATGAATGCATTCCTGATCCATTACACCAATGTAATCTGCATTGGCTCAACTGGTTGTTGCTGATTGGCCAGTGCTGTCACATTTTGACCTTGAAAGACATGATTGGCAAACAGCCCACCCTCTCTATTGTTTATTAGGGCCAAATTTGCAGGAAATACTGTTCTTGGAAGTTGCAGGGCGTTGGGTAATTCTTCGAGAGCTGCATCATGTTGCAGTTGTTCAGCATTGGAATGGTGTTCCCTGTTGGCTGCCCGGTGTTGCCTGTTTGACTGTCTCTCTCTACGCCCAGTCAGTGTTCTATGTCGGCGAGGCATTACAGCTAAGCAATATGGAGGGAAGATGCATAAGGAGAAGCATATTAAATAAATATTTAAATGGCAGCATATTCAGATCAAGGTTACTGGAAAATTGTGTGAAAATATAGACCGAGAAATTAATTTTGGATTGCTGCCATATTTCCAATGCTGTGAATTATGTAAACATTTCCATGAATACCAAAATGAATAAATAAATTTGCGGATATGTCAGGAATTTCAAAGAATAGGAAAATGCTGAAATGCTGATCATTTAACATGCAATGGTTATTCATGGGCTGTTTGAAGCACATATCAAATGTATATTGGAAAAATTTGAAAAATATGGAAAAATTTTGTAAAATAGATACATAATGGCTTGCTTATTTCCAATGAATGCTGAAATTATTTAGGTTTATGAATACCAGAATGAATGAAGGAATGTGCCAAAATTTCAGGAATTTCCAGAAATAGGAAAATACTGACCAGGTATTCATGGGTTGTTGAAACACATTTGAAATGAAAATTGGAAAATTTGGAGAATTGTGTAAAATATTGACAAATAGATTGTTACAAAATAGCTGGCATATTTCCAATAAATGTGGGAAATTATGTCAACTTTTCTACCAATACTGAAATGAATAAAGAAATTTGCTGAAATGTAAGGATATCAAGAAATAGAAAAATGTTGAAATGCTGATAATTTGACATGCAACGGTTATTCATGGGTTGTTTAAAGCACATATCAAATGTATATTGGAAAACTTTGTAAAATATTGACAAATAAGTTGATAACAAATTGCTGGCATATTTTCAATGAATGATGGCAATTATTTATTTCCATGAATACAGAACTGAATGAAGAAATTTGCCGAAATTTTCAGAAATACAAAAATACTGAAATGCTAATTATTTAACAGGAATAGGTTATTCATAGGCTGTTTATAAATTTAGGTTATCCAAAATGCAAACACATTTCAAATGAATATTAAAATGTCTGCAGCATAGAATAGGAAGTGTTAATACATATTTCAAATGAATGTTAAAAGTGAAGAAGAAAATTTAAATGTGAATAGGTTTTGCAAAATAATGCAACATTGGCAGGAATTCTAGATGGAGAAATACTGAAATGCACACAAAACCCCAATACTGCATTCCACAATTTTTGCTAAGAAGTCACAGGAAATTTGGTACTGAGAAAATGAGCCCATAATACATATTTCAAATGTATGTTAAAAGTGAAGAAGAATATTTAAATGTTAATAGGTTTTGCAAAATAATGCAAAATTGGCAGGAATTCTAGATGGAGAAATACTGAAATGCACACAAAACCCCAATACTGCATTCCACAATTTTTGCTAAGAAAGTCACAGGAAATTTGGTACTGAGAAAATGAGCCCAAAAGAACTTTGTTATAAAATGAGAACATGTATTGAAATGCACGCCAGATGAAATCGGAAAATGAAAATACATACTGTTAAAGGTGTATTTAGCCCCTCAGGGGCCTATTTGAGCTTTGAAGTTTTTGAGGGGGCTTATTAGAGAGGGGCTCTTATTAGAGAATGGGTGGTTAATAAACTATGAAGCACACAGATATTAAAAACGACTTTGGAATATGAAACACGTTTGAATGGCCAAAATAAGAGGGGGGCTAATAGAGAGGGAGCCTTATTTTACATTTTCATTTGAAAAAGAGTGGATATGAAGCACGTTTGACTGGCTAAAATAAGAGAAGAGGGGTGCTGAAAAGAGACAGGAGGGTTAATAGAGCATTTACGCTATTTGAAAAGAACATTGAGAATTTACAGAAATACTGAAGATTTTTAAACTATTTAAAACACAAAACAAAAAACACCAAAAGTTTGCCCTTGAGGGGACTTGAACTCCAGCAATTCCGGGTAGCAGGCGAGCATTTAACCACTCGGCTACACAGCCGTATGGAATACTTGACGATAATCTCCTAGTGGTGCTAATATTCATGGAAGGGAAAACAAAACACGTTAAGAAATTATGTCCAAGGAACTTAAAAATTACACCGAAAGAAAATTTTAGTTACCAGACGTGTCCTCGGCCTTTGGAAATCATTTGCAACACGAAAATAACAGAAATAAAAAAATTGGAAATGAAAACATTTTCCCCTGAGGAGAGTCGAACTCCCAACTCCGCATCGCAGCTCACGAGACACGCCACCTTACCGATCGTGCCACGGTGCCTTGTTGCGAATCAGTGATAATCCTCCTACAGAAAACAATCGGGCGATGGTTAAAACAGGCACCAATGACGCACTTCAAAGAAGGGTTAGCCCCAGTTACCCCAGAGGTGAGAGCAGTTGACAAAAAACGAAAGGGTGATGACACGCCTACCCCACGGTCGGCAGAGCAGCGAAAAAGAGGGAAAGTCGTGCCACTGGTCACTTCGGCGCAACTGCTAAGACAAAATCGGTTTCCATGGAAATTACCATTTTAATATAGAGAGACTAACTCTTGTCCGTCTAAGACCACCGCCTCGTGAGGACCACCGCCTCATAAGGTTAGTGCATTAAAGTTATTGAGAGAAGCCATTCCATCATCCAGATGTAACCTCTACTTAGTTCCTTAATTTATTCGTAGGTCCTTTTTCTTGTTTTAGTCCAGGTTCCTGTTCCCTTTTGCCACTTAAGGTTCTGTTCCTTGGCCTAAATCGCGGGTCCTATAATGGGTCCTGATCCTGTTCCCAGGGTCCCTCTCAAGTCAGAGGTCCTGTTCTCCAGCCCCACTATAGGTTCTCTTCTTTGGCCTTAGTCCAGGTTCCTGCTTCCTGGTCCCACTTAAAGCCCTGTTCCTTGTCCTTAGTTGAAGGTCCTGTTCTCTTTTGCCACTTAAGGAACTGTTCCTTGGCCTAAGTCCAGGGTCCTTAAGTATTGATAATGGGTCCTGATCGTATTCCCAGGGTCCCTCTCCAGTCAAAGGTCCTGTTCCCCAGCCCCACGAAAGGTTCTCTTGTTTGGCCTTAGTCCAGGGACCTGCTTCCTGGTCCCACTTAAAGTCCTGTTCCTTGTCCTTAGTCTGGTCCTGTTCTCTTTTGCCACTTAAGGCTCTGTTCCTTAGCCTTAGTCCAGGGTCCTTAAGTCTTGATAATGGGTCCTGATCATATTCCCAGGGTCCCTCTCCAGTCAAAGGTCCTGTTCCCCAGTCCCACTAAATGTTCTGTTATTTAGTCTTAGTCCAGGGTGCTGCTTCCTGTTCTCACTTAAAGTGCTGTTCCTTGATCTTAGTGCAGTGTACTTAGTCCACTATAATGTTCCTTAGTCCTATAATTATTCATTGTGGTTGGTCCATTCTTTCAGTTTCATTCCTGTGTCCTTCCTGTTGTTTCCTAGTCCCAGTGAAGGTCCTGGTCCATGGTGTTAGTCAAAGGTCCTTTGCCGATTCTCAAGTTCCGTTCCTCGGTGTTGTTGTTCGAGCAGTTCGTTGGTCCAGGTTTTGATAGCATCATTCTTCCTCTCTACATTTGAATGGGCTTTGTTAACCGTGAAATTCACTTTCATGTTTTAAATGACGTTTTGAAATAAGGTAATGGCATATCCTAGAGAAGAATTTGGACAAACTTGTTATGTCTGTAAATGTCTTTATTTGTTCAATCTCAATGCGGAGGGGTGATTCAGTCCTTGGAAATCTCGTACACTTTAGCTGGAAATACGATTGTTTTCATGAAAATCCTTGAGAAATCATTTTGTTTTCATACAAATCTCCTACACGTTTTTGGAGAGTGAAAAGCCCCTCGCTCAACGCGATAATAGCATGATGAGAGAATGCTGCTTTACGGAACTAAGATGTAAACAATGTCAATTCGAACCGACACAAAATTGTGATCCCTACACACAGAAACTCGAACTTGTATTTAACTTGAAAACGGCTCAATTTGAATACCAAAAAATTTTCATGTTAGGTCATTGAAATTTGGAAATAAAACTTAGGGCTCCAGCGCCGTAAAAAGCAAACTTCTAAAGCACCCTTTTAGTTGCATTAAATATTTCGGAAATGTATTATTGATTCTGATGATTGTTAACGTTGATACGATTTTCGCCTTATAAACTTAGTGAGGTAAAAATCGAGAAGACTTCCACAAAAACGAAACTATAGTTGCCTTGGAAGAGGGGGAAGACCCATACGCACTGAGAAATAGAAGCTGGTATTGAGCTTGAAAACGGTACAATTTAAATACCAAAAACAACATACCATTTTCATGTTTGTTCATTGAAATCCAGAATCCAAATTATATCTCCAGCACGGTATAAAGCAAACTTCCAAAGCACCCTTGTATTTGCATTAGAAATTTCAGAAAACCGAGAACGAAACCCGTCGAAACAAAACCATATTCTCCTTTTAGACGGAAGTCGTGCCAAGTGTCACGGTCACGCACAGTAGGCTTGCTTTGTTTCACAAAGTTTTATCGAGCTGTCAACAAACCAAAGAATTAAGCAGTGAAAAGAAACACAAAGAAATTATCTTCGCCCAGCAGCACACAAAACCAAAAGTTCGTTATTTCAGCTCGGAAACAGTTAAATTAATTCCAATTTTTTATCATTTCGTAAGAAAACAGTGTTCCTAAACGTAAACACGAAAAATCGAAACGAATTTCGACGCAAGTTTAGTTGAAAACTGCAAGTAAAATTTCGGCCTGCCGGGCGATTGTTGTTCAATTTCGACTGGTGAAAGTGACGCACATGAAAGGAGGGTTAGCCCCAATTACCCCCGAAACAACGGCAGATTTGGAAAAGACGAAGGGCGATGGCTCGCCTACCCCACGGGCGGCAGAGCAGAGAGCAAGCAGGAAAGGCGTAGGACGTGCGACGTTGGAGTAGTGACTCGCACAAAATCGGTTACCATGACCACTCCTGTTTTAGTATAGTAGACTAGCCCTTGCCCGTGTAAGACCACCGCCTCATGAGGACCACCGCCTCTGATGAACTCCGCCAATAAGAGGTTCGACCTAAAAGACACTGTGCATTGAGGTGGCTATATTTTCTGTTAATCTAAATCTTGATCTCAATCTTAATGTTAGTCTAGTCTTAATTTTAGTCTTCAAGTTAAATGGAATCTAAATCTTAACTTCTACCTGAATTGGAATGTTAACCTTAATGCTAATCTAAATGTTAATCTTAATCTTAATCTGAATCTGAATCTGAATCTGAATCTGTATCTGAATCTAAATCTGAATCTAAATCTGAATGTGAATGTGAATCTTAATTCTAATCTTAATCTTAAGCTTAATCTTAATCTTAGTCTTAGTTAATCTTGAACTCCATCTTAATATTAGTGTTAATCTTTGTTAGTCTTGGTCTAAGTATCAGTCTTTCATTTTTGAACTTAAACTTAAAGTTCATTTTCAAATGAGTCTTAATCTGAACCTTAATGTTAATCTTCATGTAAATCTGAAATAACATTGAAACTTAAACTTAATGTTTAGGTTGTTCTTTATCGCCAGATGCAATAATGCCAATGTCAAACTTTATCATCATCTTAATTCATCTTCATACTCTTAGATGCCAAATAAACCTCCTCCGGTTTATTAATTTTGAGCTTTTCCCCCACCCGCAGGGCCTTAGTAGGACCCCCCTATTTATTATTTTTCGAAGAAACAATTTCACTTGTGATAGGACGAAACTACGTTTATTAATTGCCCCCCACTGATTTGGACCCCCGTTGGTATAGCTAATGGTATTGGCGTTCATGTAAATATTAATAAAATTGAAATTAATCTTTAATTGAAAATAAATCTAATATAATTCTAAATTCTTCAGCTACAATAAAACTTTAAATTAAATGAAAGATGAAATTAAAATGGCAATAAAAACCAAATGAACATGAAAGTTAGTGTCAGTGTTGAGAGATAAATTGAAAAAAAATTTATAATTGAAAAGATATGAGTCAAAATAGATCTAAAGATTTGAGTCATTCCAAAAAGCCTTCTTGTTTTGTCAAAGTGACTTTTAGTTATTGAAAAAAATTTTAAAATATTTAAATCACAAAAACCAAAAACACCAAAAATTTGCCTTTGAGGGACTGCCGTATTTCTTAGTAGACGATAATCTCCTAGTGGTCCTAATATTCATGGAAGGGAACAACAAAACACGTTAAAAAATAATGTCTAAAACAAACTAAAAAATTATGCCCAAAGCAAATTTTAGTTCCAAGACATCTCCTTGGACTTGTGAAAACATTTCCAACACAAAAATGACAGAAATAAATTGAAAATAAATTTATAAATGAAAAGGTATGAGTAAAAATAGATCTGAAAATTTGAGTTATTCCAAAAAGCCTTCTTGTTGTGTCAAAGTGACTTTTAGATATTAAAAAAAAAATTGTAAAATATTTAAATCACAAAAACAAAAACACCAAAAATTTGCCCTTAAGTGGACTTGAACTCCAGTCTTTCCAGGTAGCAAGCGAGCATTTAACCACTCAGCTACACAGCCGTTTGCGCGAAAATCTCCTAGTGCTAGTGGTCCTAATATTCATGGAAGGGGAAGAGAAAACACGTTAATAAATTATGTCTAAGGAACTTAAAAATTAAACCGAAAGCAAATTTTAGTTACCAGACGTCTCCTCGGCCTTGGGAAAACATTTCCAACACGAAAATAACAGAAATAAAAAAATTCGAAAGGAAAAGATTTGCCCCTGAGGGGAGTCGAACTCCCAACTCTGCATCTCAGCTCACGAGACACGCCGCCTTACCGACCGTGGTAAAGTGCCTTGTTGCGATTAAGTGATAATCCTCCTACAGAAAACAATCGGACAATGGTTAAAACAGGCACCAATGACGCACTTCAAAGGAGGGTGAGCCCCAATTACCCCAGAAGCGAAGGCAGTTCGCAAAAAACGAAAGGGTGATGACACACCTACCCCACGGTCGACAGAGCAGCGAAAAAGAGGGAAAGCCGTGCCACTGGCCACTTCGGCGCAACTGCTAAGACAAAATCGGTTGCCATGGCACTTACCATTTTAGTATAGAGAGAGAAGAAGAGAGAAGAAGATGTTGATTTATATTACCTTTCTGTATTTTTTGGTACTGAACATATGCAGTCATTTTCTCGAAAAGTAAGATTATACAAAGTAGATGGTACTGTGATTTCTTGCAGCTGTATCTGCACCATAGGAGCTTTCTCTGCTTTTTGGTGGAGGCTGTCCAGTGGAGGTCGACGATTCTTACCTTGAGGATAATATCAGTAAATTGGCTGGCAAGCATCAGAGCATCATTTAAAAACAGGGGATGTGAATCAGTACACTGCAAGGATAATTAGAACTTATGAACAGTAGAGGGATGATTAGTGGACGGTGAAAGGATAGCATGAGTATGATTAATTATTCAAATAATGTCGACATCATGAATCTTAAAAAGCAAGTTAGGTTGTAAAAGATAGGTAATAGATCATTACCATTGCTTTCGTGAATACCACACTTGCTGTTCCATCAGACAATCGTTGTTGTTGGTCTTGCAAGTATTCTAATAAACTTTTGCTATTGTTCTAAAGCTTTGCTCTTCTATGGCAGCCTCCTTCCAAAATTTTATAATCCATGCCAGCAAGAAGCCCTGTAAAAGATTCATAGCATCAATTTCAATAGGTAAGATAAAAAGAAATAAAAAGATTATAATTATAATGATTATAATTGCAAAAAATGTAACTATAGTAAACTTACACAATAACTTTGCGTCAGGCATCTGCTATCTGCTGCTGGTGTACTTGTCGTGAGTCATTTTCGTAATTGAATATTATTATTCTTACTTCAAGCCTAGAAAAGTGATCCATGACATCTTTTTCCATTATCAATAATCGAAACATATCTACTTATCATTTGTTACCTTAACATGCATAAATATGGGCTGTAGGAGAGGTGGCATTTTAAATGCAAAAGTATTTCTGATCGATAAATTGTCTAATTTGTACATCTCTCTCTTCGAACTTTACTTAATTCCAACAAAATTCCAGTTATCTTGAAAAACCCCTCACAAACCAATATAAAGACTGCTATTATTCGAATCTCTACAACAAGAACTTTCCTAATTCGACCATTTTTGTCGGTCTCGATGGAGCAAACAACCTGTCTAATTTGAGCTTTCTGCAAAATGAACTGGTGATACTAGTACTTCATCTTTTTATATTTTTCCTAGCTATAAAAATTGACGTTGGTGGGATTCTTGCGGGTTATCACACAAAAAGAGAACGACCAAGTCGAAAGAAGCAAAGCAAGAAATACGATTTCTTCAAAAATATTTCAAACACTTACGGCATTGCTTACTTTTGAGTTACAGTTTTTATTAATAGACCAAAACATTGCTAAAAATGCTTTTACAATTGCTGTGCAAGTCCGAGCCGAAAGCTGAGGCAAAATCCGGAGTTTTGGGTAAATTAGCATAAATCGAACTTTTTACAATTCGAATCAGTTGCATGATTCCCCAGAGAGTTCGAATTAGACAGAGTTGACTGTACTATCAACATGTATCAGCCTGTAAGCACCGACTGATAAGCAAAATGAATCTTCCGTGCACCGCTCTGCGCAAATTGATCTGTTGTCCACCTAGACTTACTACACTAGTTGTAGTTTTCGCTGCCTTCATCTCAAATCAATTTATTCAAACAAATGTATAATCAAAAAAATAGTTGTTGCTTTTGTTAATGGCTAAACCTACAAAATATCCAAATCAATTTATCGTAGTATGCATTGATCGTTGTATGTAGACTTACTCCACGAGTTGTAGTGTTGAGTCCTTAGGCCAATCCTTGGTGGAATTGGCGTGTACCAGACGCGACATATCTGCGCCAATTTCTATTGTTCTATTACTATTTTATTGTTTTATTGTTTCATTGGCTTCTGTCCGCCATACTAGACTGGCTACACCAGTGCCTCTCTCCTCACTGTAGTTGATGTTGTTGTTGCTCAGGGCGGCTCAAGATGAGGGACTTGTGGAAAAAGCAGACGGAAATTTTCAGTGGAGCCGAAAAATTTGAGTCCCAATCAAAATCGAGTATTTAAGTTGTTTAAAAATAGGCATTGTTTTTAAGCCAATCAACTTTCAGCAGTTTATGCCTACTTGAAAACAAAACTGGTCTGACGTCATATTGCGTAGCAACAAGGAAATGTATAATGGCAGTTTCTTTTGTTGAAGCTGCAGAGAAAATATAAGGTACAAACTTATTCATTGACGATGTGTTTCTTTTCATTTTAATAATGAATTATACAATTGAAATGCATGTAAATCTTTTTATGCAATCTTCGTTGGTGATTTACCGCTCTTTCTGTTTGTTTAATGCGTCGCAGCAACAAGAATCCGACGCCATTAGGCCTAGCCATGTTTTAATTTCAGTAAAAAAAATTGAAAACGAGGCTGTTGAATTTGGTCTGTGGAGCTGTTTCTCTAGATTTGTCCCAAGTCCCTAACTCTCGCTCACGTTCAATCGAATGAATATTGTTGTTCTTCGCTTCAGTGAGCTTTTGCTTTTGCTAAGTTGAGCTTTTGTTGTTGTTGTTTGTTTGAGCGTCCAGCCATTCGATTCAATAGCAAGAACTACGACTCAGGTAATAAGTCTACTGTTTTTCAAAAAGTCTTTTCTTAGCGACCTATCAGTTCTAGAGACTTGTGTAGCGACTTGTGTAGCAAGTCTAGAGTGGGAGCGAGTGTTGCGTGGGAGTTTTGGGAGCGAACCTACTATATTTGTAGCGAGTCTATTATCCACCCACGCCCAGTTCAATGCCACGCCTCGCTGCGGCTAAAAGGAAGACAGCCTTGTTTGCTTTCCAAAAAAAACAGTCTCAAAGGTAAAACTTAGCAATAGATAGATAAACCAAATTGGGTCGATTACACTGTTTAGCCTAAAAAATAGGGTTCAACTGTTAAAGTCTCACTTACCTTTCTGTAACAAGGTTGTTTGATGAGATAAATACCCCACACGCTTTTGGAGTCACCAGATTTTGGCTGAGAGACCCATGGGGGAGGCCTTTATGGAATTGAAGCAAGCGCTACGACATGGACTCGGTTCCTTTTATTTCAATGATCAAATTGACAAGGTTGTAAAGTCTGGAACACTGCGACATCATTTTGATGCGAGAAACAAAAACATTGATTGCTTACTAATGCGTTGCAAAGGTAGGTTACTATCTATCTACGTTTAAAGATCATTTCGGCATGACGTCAGACAGCATTAAAAATTTTCGAAATCAAATGATATTGAGTTTTCGGTATGAAAATCTTATAAAGCAACCAAAACTTAGTATAGGTACAAAAGTTTAACTGTCCTAGCGCTTCTGTTCTTAATTTTATGAGCATTCAAACTTCCCGATTTCATAAAGGTTTGGCCACAAAAAAATTAGCTTCGTGAAACTTTCTACCCCACACGATCAAAGCCCTAATAAAATCGGAAAATTTGGACGCTCGTAGAATCGAGAATACACGCACTGAAATAGTAAAACTTTGCAACTATGGGTGCTTAATACGATTTTCGCACCGAAAGATTGATATCTTGCAATTTCGAAAAATTTAAATTCTACCGAAGTGATCTATAGTAGATAGGGGGTCATCAATAGAAACATAGCATTCAAAACATTGATAATCAGAGCTTGCTACAGCCGCTAAACGTTAAACTATACTTCTATTTTCGCCCATGTCTTTAAAGCTTACTGTATCAAAAATCTATGCACACTTAATAATGTGTCTATAAATACCTATTTCAAGGGCTGCATTGTGATGTGACTTAACCTTCGGTGAACTAAATTGAAAAAAAATGAAGCAATTTATTCACTTGAAGCCTTTCTACCTTGTACAACCATATGCTGAAATCCTATCATTTCCACTGAAATTCCTTTGAAATCCTTTGTTTAAACGTAAAGAATTTCATATTATTAAAATATTAATAATTCTATTATTAAGGGCTTCCTTGTTATTAATGATTTGATGATGGTCTTAAGTTGTGACTTGAATGCAAATTTCAAGAAATAGCTTCAGAATTAGGGCAGAGCTTTATACAGAGGTGTAGAGTTGGAAAAATAACTAGGGCGCTCTACGGCGGGAAAGAATAAACGACAATGAAATGCCATGGCGCTTAGTGCAACGAAGCTGTGCCAATCTACGGGGGTGTGGGGGCATGCTCCCCCAGAAAATTTTTCAATGCATAATCTCCAGATTGGCTTAGAATGGCTGTTTTTCATATGAGTTACAGTATTTATCTGTTCATTGGACCTCTACTTTATATTATAGTTTCTATGCACAAACATCTCGATCATTATCATTTTAACAGGATATTTGCTTTGAACATCCTTTTTTTTAATATGCTTTTCTGTTTCTAACTGGCTTTGCCAAGACTATATATCTTTTATTATCCAGAAGTTGTTTGTTGTTCGCACCAATATCGAAAAAATCTCGTGTCCTGAGTAGGCTGGATAATCGAATAGCTACTCTATCAAAATCTGTAGTGTATGAAATGGTTTGAACCTTAAAGTAATATGTATGTAAGAAGGTTATAAGGCAAAAACATGCAAGTACAATTAACATTCTACCATATCACGAGGGTTTTTATTTCTTTCTGGAGAAAGAAATAAAATAATAATTTTATTTTTTCTCAGATAAACAAAATAACTAGGGGGGGCTACAGCCTCCAAAAATCTTGAAAAATAACAAGGTGGGCTGAGCCCCTCTCCCCCCGAGCCCACTACCTCTACACCCTTGAATTAATGATCATGGTGATGAAAGGGTTTTAGGAATCCGTGTTACATACGGCTAAAAAAATCATGAATATTAGTGGTATTAAAGCAGCAACATATACGTTTCGCTATTTCACCTTGACATACAACAGTGTTTGACAAGATTCGAAATTAGGAATAATCAAATCAGTCGCATTAAAAATTTCGAACGTAAAACAATAATTCGACTCAGAAATTCGATTCATTTTCAAACTTCATAAGAAAAGTGAGTCCCCTAAAGTACATGTGTCCCTACGTTGTTAAGATAAAAATGTTAAGCCCTGGCCAAGCGTAGCTTAAGCGACCGAACAATCAGTGCCCTATTGTATTGTTTTGTGTTTTTTGTCCGTCTTTGTTGTTGTTAAATGTATTTTTTTCTACTTGTGAAATTGCTAAAGAAATTGTTAAGTGCCGTCCATAGCCAGAACCAGATGACGTCATGTCTATTTCTGCTATGGGCGGCACAGAATATTGTATTATATTCTTCTGTTTTTAAATTTCATTGATATAAAAAAAAGAACTTTCTTATGTAATTATAATTTCTAATTATGTAAAATAATTTCTAATTATACAGTAGCATAAAGTCTCAGGGAAATAGAATCATGGACTTGTGTTTAACCTCTGTTGTGTATATATTTAAATCATTCTCAGTAAGTAAGTATAAACATTAATAACTATTAGGCCTAAGTATACACTGGTGCAAGTAGAACAAGAATGTAGAGAAAGGAGTGACAAGACAGGAAGAAGTCTGAGACATGAGAATGAGGCTGAGTGTTGGAAAGAGGCTAAGCGATAAGGACGGTAGAGAGAAGCAGAGGAAATTCTAATTAAACTGAAATACATAACATCCCTCTTTCCAAGATAATTATAATAATTGTCATTTTTTTAGTAGTTTAATAAAATTATTGTTCATATTTTACTTAAACGTCTTTATAAAGAACAAACGTTTCAACATACCTATCAGATGTAAATCAAATTAAATTACTTGTAACATCTATTTCCCTCAAGTGGTATCATAGTCTTTTAAATATGACGGCTTCTTCACTTGTCGTCCAGAACGAGTTTGGATTTGTCCAGATGAACAACCAGCTGAATTTGTAATCATATTTTCTGGTTCAACAACCGTGTTCTCCACCGGTTCGGGATCTTGATAACCTTCAACATCTGTTCCATCTTGAGATGATCTCAAGGAATACTCTAAAGAACTGCTATCTGTATCACCACTAAATTGTTCTTTAGTCTTAAGCAAATGCTTTCTGTTTCTCCTTATGATAGTATCCTTTTCTATTTTGACTTTATATGAACGAGGCTCTGAACATTTTGCAATAATTGTTCCCTTTCTTCCCCATGACTCATGCTGATCTCTGAACCGGACGTTATCTCCAGGCTCTAAAGGTGGAAGGTCATCTTTATCTTTAACTTTAATCGAAGGAACATTGATACGGATTTCACGCCCGAAAAATTTAGTTGCTGGTGATAAATCAGAATCTACTGAAGGAGATGTCTTTAAAGCTAAAATGGCAAGATATGGGTCATCATCATGAAGATAACATTTTTTGAGAGTTTTTTTACAGTTTGCATTATTCTTTCTACTAAGCCATTGCTCTAAGCAAACTCAGGGCTGCTTTTACTATGCTTAAAATCCCATTGGCTAGCAAACTCTACAAATTCTTTGGAACTAAAACATGGGCAATTGTCCGAAAACACCACTTTCGGATACCATATCTTGAAAAAATTCTCTTCACATGAGCTATAACAATATGTGCTGTTTCATCTGCAAGAAGGCTTGTCTCGAAGAAATTAGTGATGTAATCAACAATTATCAAGTAATGGTTCTTTAAAAAAGATCCATACCAACTTTGTACCATGGTACTGCTGGACGCTCATGTGAAATTAGACTTTCCTTCGGTTGTTGATTACGATATTGCTGACATGCAGAAGAACTTGAAAACATGTCAGTTAAATTCCTGGTTCATACCTGGCCAGAACAGATTTTCTCTTGCTTTTGTTTTGGTCTTTGCGATTCCAATATGGCCAGTGTGAAGCTTGGATCGCATTTCTGCTCGCAATTTTGAAGGAACAACAATACATTGTCCTTTAAGTAACACATCATCTTGGAGAGACAATTCTTGCCTATAATTATAGTATGGTCTTAAAGCAGGATCTACACTGTTCTTCTCTTTAGGCCAACAATCTGACTAATTTTGTTAGGCGACTAAGAACAGGATCAAGAATTGTCTCAGTCCTAAATTCCTCAATTTTCGTGTCACTTATTGGCAAACTTGATATGACTGAATGAACATATGACTGCATTTCAACCTCCGAGATTTCTGGAGTTTGGGCATTTAAAGGGGCTCTGCTCAAAGAATCTGGTACTGTCAATAATTCACCTTTAATATAATGCATGACAAAATCGTGTTTCTGAAGGCGAAGCAAAAATCGTTGAATACGAGCAGGGGCCTTTGCTAACTCGTTTGAAAATATTGATTTCAAAGGTAGATGATTGTTAAAAACATCAAATCGAAAACCATAAACATATTCGTGAAACTTTTCGCATGCGAAAACTATCGAGAGAGTTTCACGCTCCAACTGGCAATAATTTCTTTCAGAAGATGACAAAGAGCGACTGGCGAAAGCTACTGGATGTCAATCTTCACCATACAGTTGCTCAAGTAAAGCGCCAAGTCCTTCTTTCGAGGCATCAGAAGAAACGTTGGATGGTAATTGAGGATCAAAATATTTTAATATTGGTGTAGATGTAATAAGGTGTTTTAATCTAATAACTGCTTCTATTTGTGGTTTATCAAATGACCATTCATTGTCTTTTTCTAACAATTTTCTCAGAGGAGCAGTTTCATAAGACAGATTGGGCAAAAATTTTCCCAAGTAATTAACCATTGCAAGGAACCGCTGTAATTCCTTTCAATTCGTCGGATTCGGCATATTCATAATAGCTTTGACTTTTGTAGGATCTGCCTCTATACCATCCGCTGTAATTTTATGGCCTAAGAAAATAATTTCTTCAATGTCAAATTTGCATTTAGCCCTGTTCAGCTTCAAACCTGCTCTTCTGATTGCTTGTAACACTGCAATTGTACGAAGTGTAAGGACTTCCTTTGATTCTGCCCAGATTACAATATCATCTTGGCTATTGTCACAGCCTTCTAAGCCTTCAATAATGTTCCAAATCATACGTTGACATACTTCACTAGCTGAATGTATCCCGACAGGCATACGCTTAAAACAATATCTACCAAACATAGAGAGTTGAATGTCAATAATTTTGAACTCTGTTCGTCGACAACTATTTGCCAATGCATTTGAAGCATCAAGTTTTGTGAAATATCTAGCTCCCGCCATTCGTGTAGCGATATCATCAATAGTAGGTAATCGATAATGGTGACGCTTTATTGCTTGATTTAAATCCTTCGGATCTAAACATACTCTAAGACTTCCATTGGGCTTTTCGACCACAACAAGAGAATTGACCCAGTCCGTTGGTTCAGTCACTGGTGCAATAATACCTAATTCAGTCATGCGTTTAAGTTCATCTTTTAATTTATATCATAGTGAAACAGGCACCCTTCGAGGGGGGTGTATTACTGGAGTTACATTATCGTTGAGAGTTATATGAAGAACCTCTGAAAGTGTACCTAATTCTCCAAAGCAAACTTCAAATTGTTGAACAAACTCTGGTTCATCAACTTTAACTTTAAAAACCCGTTTTATTAGATTAAGGTTTGTGGACGTTTTCAAACCTAAGATAGGTGGTGAATCTGTGTCAGCTATAATAAACATAATCGGGATATCAGCTTTCTTGGCTAGCTTAATATACGCAATGGATCTTCCTATAACAGCTATACTTGAGCCATTATAACCAGTCAACTTGACATTTGATTGTTTCAACTTTGGCCTGTTTAAAAGTAAATTATATTCTTTCTTGGGTAGAATATTTACTTGTGCTCCTGAGTCTATTTTATACTTGACCTGAGATCCATTGGTATCGAGATAGACTGACCATTCCTCTTCGGTATCATTGATAGTAAATGTATTAGCCTCAGAGTTGTTAATAAGCTCAGGAGTAGCATGGCCCTCTTTATTAACTGCACCAATAAAAAACTCATTTTCTGATTCACTATCTGAAGTTGATTCATCTGTCATCTCAGTTTGAGATTTCTTGACTTGTCTGACAGACCTTTCTCTATTATTGGGACAGCATTTACCAAAGTGGCCTTGTTTATGGCAAATATTACAATTCTTTCTGTAAGCAGGACACGAGCCACGACGATGAGAATAACTACAGAATTTACAATTACTGATAATGTCACTACCAGGCACTTTTTTCTGAGCGTTTTGATTACTAATTGCAGTTTTTCTTACTGAATCGACAATCGACTTAGTACATTCATGCTGCAAGGTTTTTGCGTGTTGTTTGGTAGCTTCTGCGGTTGACCATGGTTTATTACCCTTTCGCGTGTTAGGTCTGAGTCGCGTAATAGGCTTTTTTGTAACTTTTTGTCACGTAAACCAATAATAATCATGTCACGTATCAGCGAGTCTCTGAGAACATCAAACTCCCAGTCTTTACTTAATTTTCTTAAGTTAGTCACAAATTCATCAAAAGATTCATAATCTTGCTGTCTGCAAGTGAAAAATTCAAATCTGAGCAATGTAATATTCTTACGTGGTGAAAAATGTTCATCAAACCTCTCTATTACTTTGTAAAGCTTGAGATCATTCTCTGCTGGCGTGAAAACAAAGGTGTTGTAAATTTCTCTGGCTTTAGGGCCAATACAGTGAAGAAATATGCTTGATTTTACCATAGTCATAAGAAAAGAGATAGTCTGGAAGCGAACAATGACCTTTTGTTCTATGTTATTGTCCAGCGACGCACTAGGGCCCAGACTTCCGTAGGTGCAATCCAAAAATTGAAGAAAGTGAAATCATGGCGGACAGGCTGGTTTATTGTTGATTATGATTTGAATATTCATTGATATGCCTGGAGCAAATTGTGCAGTTTTTAATTGTGGAGCCTGTAGAACGCAAAAGTATAAGGGAATATCAATCATCAAAGTTCCCACTGCCGTTGATGATACAAGCAAGAAGTGGAGGAGTGACATTCTAAATGTTATTCGCCGTGTATATTCGTCCGGAACCGGATCCTTATGATTTCATGTTTTTCGTCCGGCAAACATGCGCAGTGAGCGTTTGCGCTTTCCATTACAATGACGCATGCGTAACGAAGACGATTTGGACTTCGCGACTTTCCGAAACAGTTTTGTGGAGGTGCGCGCCAAAATTACATTCTTTTCACTTTCGCTTGATGCTGTCAACATGTTTCACGTCGGCAAAGAATTTTTTTCGTTTCAAGAAGTCAAGGCTTGCGTAGATCATTACGCCTGTATTGCTGGAGGGAAGTAATTCAAATCAAAATCAAATGGCAGCAGACCAAACCAACGGTGAGCTCACAAACTTACCTACCAAGCTAAGTGCATAGTCAATAGAAAAAAACACTGGTCTGGAGGCCTTTTGTTTAAGCCTTTTGTCATTCGCAAAAACTTGAAACGTGTTCAATTTGTCGTCACGTGATCAAAGTGAGTGCAGACCTGGAGGGAACAAAGTATAAAATGATAGAAAGCAAATCGAGGAAGACCGTGTCTACATCTGCGAGCAACACTTTCACCCTGATGAACTTTATCACTGTAAGTATATTGAAAGTTTTCATAAGATATCATACTAGTTTCAGTTGGATGTAAATGTTCTTTTTGACATTAATTAATCCGAAAGACTTCAACATCGTATATCCAACAAACTATCTAGATGTATACCTTTATGCCTTATTAACTGTAAAAGTTCCTAGTCACTGAGCCTTGAAGTAGTTGAGTAATATCTGTAAACGGAGAATTTAATTTGTTTAGCTGCTAGCTTAATCTGCTATAACAGTAACAAATAGTGAATACTTTCGTTTTTGCATTTTGCAGATAACAACCGAAAGACCTTGAAAGAGGGTGTTGTTCCACATTTGTTGCTTCCAAAGAAAAGTATCACCACTCAACCACGCAGCACTGCTGATCGATCAAGTGAGCAAATAATAAAAAGAAAGAGAGCAACATCTGCTGATGTAATAAAGCAACCAAAATCATGCTACAAAGACTTCCCAGAGTTTTTACAAAGAATTAAAACTTTGAAACTGGATGTATACATCAAATAGGTGGTGTGTGTCAAATTATAAAAGATGGAGGCAAACATAAAATACCAAGATTTGAAATCACTGTTGATAAAGATTTAAACTATTCTATTCATGCACTTTGCTGGTTGTTGCCAAGTAATAACTATCTTATGGAGCTTTACAAAGAAAGCATGAGAAATGTTACGCTCTCAATGCTGATAAACGAAATTGATAAAACTATCATATGCCCTGGTCTTGGTTTAAGTCCAATATTAAAAGTCTCAAACAATGATGTAAAAATGCATGTGGTTCCAAAGATGCCCCTTTCTTTCTCAGAGCATGGCCAGCCAATATTACAAGATGAATTTGTACGTGCCATTGGATGTCATGTTTTAATTGATAAAAATTCTTCAGTTCCTTGTATTGAATGTAAATCAAAAGTGCAGTATGAGGTAAAACAGATGAACAGAAAGGAAAATATGCAAAACACTCCTGCGAAATTGAAAGCCCCACTGTCCATCACACATCCGCAACGCATAATTCTAGCCTTGCAGGAAAATCGTCTACAATGTAAGCAGCTGAAAATTCAAGTGCAAGAAATGAGGAATGAAATAGAAAATTCTGCGAAACCCATCAGTAATAAGCTTGGCACTGACTTGAAAGCATTGTTTAATTCCTGTGACCAAAGAAAACTACCACCATTTATGAAATTTTTTTGGGAAGAACAGCAAAAATATCTTCTGCAACCATCATCTCAGGTTCGGTATCATCCAATGATAATCAAATTTTGTCTAGCGTTGGCTGCAAAATCTTCCTCAGCATATCGAGAAGTTCGTCTCAATGAAAAAGAAGGGACAGGCATTTTGGTACTTCCAAGTCTTCGCACTTTACGGGATTACTGGAATCATATCAGACCAACAAGAGGCTTTAATGAGCAAATTGTTTCTGATTTGAAAAAGAAGACAGCAGCTTTCAGTTCTGTAGAAAGATATATTGTAATCAGCTTTGATGAAATGAAAATTCAGGAAGATCTGGTTTGGGACAAAAATACAGGTGAATTAATTGAATTTGTGGACCTTGGTGATGCATATGTGAATTATGCAACACTAGCTAAGTCTCAAGAACTTGCCAGTCATGTCCTTGTATTTCTGGTAAAATCCATTGTAAACCCTTTGTCATACAGTTTTGCTACATTCGCAACTAATGGTGTTACTGCTTATCAGTTCTTTCCTCGAAGGAACATGCTCTCTTCAGGTTGTTGCAACTGTGTCTGATGGTGCTTCATCAAATCGTGCTTTCTTCAAGATGCACAAAGGAATGGACGGTGAACATGGGAAACATGTTGTGTATCGGTCTGTGAACATTTTCTCCCCAAACCGTTTCATATATTTTTTTCAGATGCACCACATCTCATGAAAACAGCAAGAAATAATCTTGCGAAGTCAAGTTGTGGTAATGCATCCAGGTTATTGTGGAACAATGGTTGTTATCTGCTCTGGTCTCACATACGTGAAATTTACCAAGAAGATCGTGATTGTGGATTGAAATTACTACCAAAACTCACAGCTGATCATGTTAGTCTTACACCATACTCTGCCATGCGTGTTCATCTTGCAGTTCAAATTTTGAGTTCAAGTATTGCTACAGTTTTGAAAGAATATGGCCCAGAAGAAGCAAAAGGCACAGCTGAATTCTGTGCAATGATGGATATGTATTTCGACTGCATGAATGTGAGGAATACAACAGAACACAAGCATAAGCAGAAATCATTCATGGCACGATATGAATCATCGCAAGACCCAAGATTTTTGTGGCTGGAAGATGTTTTCTTGAAGTTCTTTCAAGATTGGCAAAAATCAATAGAAGAGCGGGAAGGCTATATACTGTATACTGTACAAAAGTAACCTTTGCAACAGGTATAATGTTTAGTTTAATATCTAAAATCCTCTCTTGAACTAGCCTTTTTAAATTCAGTTCTTAAAGAAGGTTTCTTTAAAGGTTTTTGTTTTCTTTGTTTTTTCCTTTATGTCTTTTGCTAGTGAATGTGAGCGTATCCTTGCAAAGAGATGAATAATGTGTTCAAAAAGATTTTTGCAGCTTCTTTGTCCACACAAAGTTCGGCATTGGAAGCAATGACTAATATGTTTGATCTTACCAGTGGATCTTTCACAGTGTCTTCAACAATCTGATTAGCATTGATGCTTCTCAAATTTTGTGAGGAGGCATGGCAAAAAATGATTTCTGCTTTCTTTAACGCCTGAATGGCTTGCTGGTTAACTTTCCATGGTCCTCCTCTGTTTCTCAAGTCAACCAATGTCTGAGAAGTAGTATCTGTTTTAACAGCCCTTAAAATACTCAGGTAGTGTTGGCTCAAATCTGATCTCCAGTCCTTGTTATTTCTTCTTTTAAAATATATCTTCCTGAAACAGTATCCAGCAACATATTCCAATGCATTAGTTTCTCTCTCGGTAAGCTCTTATCTTTCAATTGATTGACTTGTTTCTTGGGGGTTTTCGTGAACTACTAGTCCACATAGCTTTGCAAGACAAAGATTGATCACTTCTGTGAGTAAGAGAACTTTCTTTTGCATATCCAAAGGCTCCAGTGATACTATACTACCAGATGCAAGTATATGGTATGAAGTTTAGAAAATTCTCTCAGCATTGCCATTGAATTTGTCAATGGAAATTGCAAATGTGTTTCTAAACTGACTAAATTTGTCAATAGAAATTTCAAATGATTTAAAATGTGTCCTGTATGACTCTGAGAAACAACAATCTTTTGAAAGTTTTTGTGATGCTCTGTTGAACAGTGCTTTCAGTTCCAAAAGATGAATTTTGAAAACCATAGACTCTGTCTGCTGCTCTTCTGATGACCCCTCCTTTTTGTGTTTGTTCTTAATATGACGAGCTAGGCCACGCTGTGTCTTGTATGTTTTGCTGCAGCTACTGCATTCTATCAGCGTTTCATCTTCTACCTGAGGAATAAATACAAAAAGTTTTATCCGCTGATTCTATCTATCTTTGACAATATAGGGGTTGTGGTGCGCGAGCGCTTTCGCTTTGCATAATGGTCGGGCCTAAATGGTAGCTAGTATTTCCTCAGCGTTACAGTTAGTTTTTGAAAGAATTTAATACAGTGCCCACCTCTTTACCAATGCCAACAAGTTGTTGCTGAATTTCAGGATCTTCGTCAAGCCATTCATCATCACAGAAGTAAAAAATACATCTAAGTCTTCGCCAAGTATGAACACCCCATGTAATGTCTGTGCAAAAATACATGGGGGATACCATAAGTCGTGGTGGATGTTCAGTACGGTGGGGGATACCATGATCACTGTGGGGATACCATGATTGCCGTGGGAGGCATCATTACGGTGGGGATGTTCAGTACGGTGGGGGATACCATGATTGCCGTGGCCAAGTGATGCCTGTGGGGATACCAAGATTGCCCTGTATTTAGTTGAAATCTGGTGAGATGAATATTACAAGTATTTGCAACTTATAAACGCATCCCACAATACAAAGCTCTTCAAAGAAGACAAATTGTGTGATTGTTATTGGAGCCACAATTGGAGAGGTTACGTTACACTTCAAACAACGTCTTTCGTTAGCCTCAAGGTACACGATCTTGTTTCGTTTAAGTTTTCAAAAGCTTGCCAGCAAATACTTGTTAAAATTGCATTTGCCACAGCAATATTATGCATGAAATGCTGTTCATTTAAACAGTGAAAACATCTCTTTCACATATTCGCCTTCATTCCATGAGATCCGTTTACTATAAAGAAACACTAACAAACTATGGAAAAGAAATTTTTAAATTTTGATATTTTCGTCAATCTGCAAAGTAGCTCTTTAGCACTTTGGAAATGAGAGAAATGAAACAAGAAAGTTTGAGTATTGAAATCAACCAAAATTTGCGAAACGAAGTACTTGTATCCCATTTGTATCCCATTGAGCTTTGAGAAGCTAAGAATATGGCTTGAATTGGAGAGAGGCTCGACGATTGTTACTGAAGCAGAAATATTTAGCCCCCGTCTCTCATTTACCATGATTTAGTTGATTAGATCATATTTTACCCCCACCGTACTGAACATCCCCCACCGTACTCAGAGATATCCCCCCACCGTACTGAATATCCGCCACGGCAATCATGATGCCTCCCCACGGCAATCATGGTATCCCCCCACAGTCATCATGGTATCCCCCCACCGTACTGAACATCCGCCACGGCAATCATGGTATGCCCCCATCGTACTGAACATCCCCACCGTACTGCAAGATGCCTCCCCACGGCAATCATGGTATCCCCCCACCGTACTGAACATCCGCCACCGTACTGCACATCCCCCACCGTACTGCACAGACATTACATGGGGTGATGAACTCGCTTGTTGGTAATGCCGCCATTTGAAAATTGATTGAAAAATTGGTTGTTGTTGTTGCTCGTTCAACATCACTTTTACCAAACAAAGGAGAAAACAAAAGGTCATTGTTCGCTGACTATCTCTTTTCTTATGGCTATGATTTTACTTTCTCAGATTTTTCATTTGCTCAAACTCTTGCTTCCAGATACGCCAATGTTCTGCTACATTGCCACCATCTAAATGTAATGCTTTTGGAGGTTTTAAATTTAATCAATCCATCGTAGGATTCAAATTGAGTTTTATTCACACAGCCAGTATTCAGCACGAATAATAGGCCTAAACAGCTAAATCAGTAGACCGGCCTAACATGGTATTTGTATTTATAAAATGATTCAATCACAGACCTGACACCATGTTGTGTATATATTTAAATCATTCTCAGTAAGTAAGTATAAACATTAATAACTATTAGGCCTAAGTATACACTGGTACAAGTAGAACTAAATGTGGAGAAAGGAGTGGCAAGACAGGAAGAAGTCTGAGACATGAGAATGAGGCTGAGTGTTGGAAAGAGGCTAAGCGATAAGGACGGTAGAGAGAAGCAGAGGAAATCCTAATTAAACTAAAATACATAACAACCTCTAATGTCAAGTCAACGGTTGTCTGTAAGAGATCTACTCTGAGTTTCTTAAATTGAAAAAATGCTGTCGTGCAGGAAATTTCAAATATCGACAAAAGAATATTATTTTCCCTTTGAGCAGGTTGCCCCTTTAGAACGGGCTTTGGGACTTGAAGTAAGCACCCTTGGCATCCAGTCTATTAATTGTGACATGAAAGGAAACAATTTAATTTAAAAATATCTAATCGCCAGCAATAAATGTAACTAACATCAGTAGTGAAGGGCACAGCCTATGAAGGCCTCACTTCTTTTCGGTTGAAGTGGACAGCCCGATACTTTTAATTACATTTATTTCTGGCCATTAAATAGTCTCGTTTCATTTCACTGTATGTCGCTATACGCATCTATTACTATTTATAAATTATAAATTGTGACATTTGCATAGTCTATGTTTTAGAATCTCTGCTAATAAAAACAACAAATGACAGTCACAAATTCAATCATGTGACCATGTGTCTAAAAAAAGACCTAACATGTAAAGAAATATTTCCCAAAATGACTTAATTTTGAAGAAAGAAATGAAAAAAAATTGGATTAAATAGTTCTTAAACACCAACCTTTTATTATCTCTACACATGTTTCCGTGCTCTCTAACATAATTTTTTCCATTGACAGCAAAGTTTTGTTCTGTATAGCTACAGTTTTTCACTGCCAGATACTTGATTCCAGAGCTGCTGACTATTTGACCATTTGAAATCTGAAGTTGTGGATTGAAATTGAAGCAGAATTTGCAAAAGTAAGTCGAGAAAAGTTTTTGTAATGTTAAAAATACACATAAACATATTGTCCTAGGGCTTGTACAGTACACACTTTGTTATATAAGAAACCTAGCTAAAGCCTCACTAGTCAAAGTTTCTTAAATTTTATATTGTTTTCTATTGTTTTAACAAACAAAAGAACAAAAGAATGTATAGTACTTTGCCAGAAACCTTACTAGTCGGTTTCTTATACAGCAGTTTCTTATAAAAGAAATGTGTAGTGTATTTCTAAAACTTAACTTCTAAATTCTCTTGGGAAATCAATGTTTGTCAGTAATTTTTTTAGTTGAATAACTGCACCATGTACGCAGCAGAGCAAAACAGCATAGCTTGTGTATCGATAAATTATTATATGTAAGTAAAGTCATATCTGTTGGTAAACCTTATTTACATACTTTCTTGCATTTCTAAAACTCGTTGTAGATCTGAAGTTTGTTAATTTTTTTGAGAGGAGCTGAGTTAAAGTAGCCTGCGTCCAAACTCAAACTGATCAAACCAGTAGAGTCTGCGCAACTACGTCCAAAAGCTTGTTCTGCTGACTCAGCAATCTCGTTTTCATTTTAAACCGCGCGCGTTGCTCCGATGGAAGTTCATTTCCTTGTTGCGTGGCTTAGATTTACTTTGTAGCTTGGTGTCCTGCTAGATACTTGTGAAAAATAATAAAGTAAGTCATTTCGTGCGTTATTTGTTTCACTGAGTTCACAAAAAAAACCGTCTTGGGACTTTAATTTAGTGGATGGAAAGGGCGACTTCGATGTCAGGAAAGCTTTTACAGCGCCTGAACTTCGTTGTCGAAATACGGCCTACTACCGACGAGAAGTCCTAGATACGTTTGCAGAGCGTGCCTTCGGCAGTTGAAACGATTGCACACTGCTCGCTTGGAAGTGGAAGGAATAGAAGCAGAATAGAGCAGAAATACACATCTGGGGCAATGAAAGGAGGGATTGCTGTTAAATCAAAGACCGCGAAAAGACTGCTGGCTTTGAAGAAGAGCATTCTGCTTCTGCCAGTGTGAAGCACCCATTTGTACCAGCAACTTCAGTTGCTGTCATCAGTGTCAGTAGCAAGGACAGTGCAGTGACCCCAGACGATATCATTGATAGATCATCTGTGCCATTGAGTCCAATTGTGAGTCGAAGCCATGTTATTGCTACAGCTCCAAAGAGGGTTACTGTAGTAAAAGAGCACGATTCAGTTGCAACCACAAGAAGAATGGCTTACCCTATATCTGCTAGCAACCAGCTAAAAGAAACAAATCTGATTCTTGGGTTGATGACTGCAAAACAAGGGCATCTGTAACAGTTGTTTGGCAGTCTGTTACAAAACAAAAACAGCTTCCAGATGATCTTGCAGCAGTTGGTGCAGATGATCTTGCAGCAGTTGGTGCAATGCTATGCAGAGGAACCTACAAGCAAATAGCTACTTCTCTTTGGAAACATCAGACCTTGCGTGCTTTCCTCATAGAAATTTTTCTGAAAGAGATCTAAAAGGAATGCCAGCAGCTTTGTCAATTGACAGAAAAACCGGACAACTCTAAACAAGCCATGACCATTTTAGAGCACTGCCCAGAAAAGAAACGAACCTCCCTGAAGCCAAGCTGTCTCCGTTTAACAAGCAAGGAAGACATAGCCAGGTTCAACCTAGAAGAATTCGATGCAATAACTTTTTATAGAAACAGGGTGATATTAAATTAAAGAATTGTTGTCTCATGGCCCAGTATCTACCTTTGCCAATTTTGAAGTGCAAAGTATGGAAATTGCAAAAAGTACTATAGCTTGGGGGCTTTCCAAGCTTGATTTATGTCCATTTGTTTATATCAACTAGCATGTACTATCATGTTATGCATTTTCCATGTTTTGTTTTATACTTATGTAAGCCTGTTCACAGTACAAAAACTAGCCTGGATGTGATCTAGATTTACTAAGGTCACAGCTCGGTTTATGATCGCCAACATTTACAGATGTTCTTGGTCTAAAAGAAACAGTGGTCCAAACCAAGACCTAGGCTACTTTTTATAATGAACAAGGCTATAGGTATAAAATTTTCTGAAATTAAATGTTAAAAGCCTGGTAATGTACTTACATAATTAAGATTTCTTTCTAAAATAATGCAAACTGTTAGTTAATTTAACCATCATATTCTTACCTTAAAGTTCTTGAAATATTTCAAATAGATCCTAAAGTACACTTCGAAGGATTTGAAATGGTTTTAAATTACATGCTGGTAAACATACATAGTTCCGCTGAAAAGCTGACCCCAGTAAGAAAGTTTCTGAAGTCAATCCAGAATCAAATATTCATATTTGAAGCGTGCCTGCTAAATGCCATTAAGCCAACAGTTCACTTAGCTGCCCATCTTTAAAGCTCCAGTTGTGAAGCTTTGTGTAAACAAATAAAGATTGCTCCTTTTGCTTTCTAATATTACATGTACTGGATTGCATGCAACAATGGGATTTTTTGTGTCTGTCATTAGAGCAGAATTCTATTCAGTTGTTCTCAGATCTTTTACCATAATCAATGTGCCCTGAAATTCTTTTCAGTTGTTCTTAGATCTATTGCAAAGTTCCAATGATTTAAAAAACGCGTTATTCTTTTCCATTATCTGCTGATGTGAATCAAACCAATTCCATTTCTTCGTCATCATCAGCAATTGGCTGTATGTTGAAGTAATCAACAACATTGCTTAAGGAATGGTCTTGAGGGCCAGATTCATCCAGAGCATTCAGAGCATGATCATAATCAATCATACGACCTGTGCTATCTAAGAAGCTTAATTCAGAGTCATCTCGTACATCAATCCCACAGCTGAAACTCTTGAATTCGCCATTTTGAACTAACTCACACAATCCAAAAGATTACCGCGCGCGAACACAACGAAATCTCATGCGGCCGTTCAAAGAAGAAAACAATAGCACGCTGGGATTGACCAATCAAATCACCTGCCAAAAAATTGGCAGGCGATTTGATTGGTTTAGTGGGCAAAAGGTTTAGTGGGCAATCAAATCCTGGATGTTAACAAACAGTCTAAAACTGAACGGAGATAAAACTGAACTGTTATTAATAGGAACGCGACAACAATGTGCAAAACTGCCAAATCTGTTGATAAATATTGGAAACACTCAAATTAAACCAAGTGAAAAAGCACGATTTTGACTGGTGCGAGCCAAATAAAGTCACATAACCCCAGTGTTAAAACAACTCCACTGGTTGCCAATAACACACAGGATCAAATACAAGATCATAGTATTAACTTACAAATGCATCAACAACCTTGCACCAAAATACCTTACTGAGTTGGTCACACTAAGAACAGCAACAAGACGGACAAGATCTACCGATGATAATTTGAAAATTGAAACATCAAGGAAAAAGCTTGTGACAGCTGGAGGTCGTGCCTTTATAAGCTCATCTCTGGAACAAACTACCATATGCATTGAGAGCAACGGATTCTTTAGAAACTTTTAAGTGTAGACTGAAGACACATTTGTTTAAAGAATATTTTGATTAGGTTTTATTTTTGCCAATAATTTTTTAGCATTCCTTGTAATAACTTTATATGATATTACCTTATTAGTTTATGTAAACTATGTAATGCGCCTTTGAGCCGTGTGGATATAATGAAACGAAAAACAGGCCAGAACAATGGCGCAATGATAAATGCCTTTTATTATTATTATTATGCACACAATTTAAACAATCACTGTTGAATTATTATTTTAACTTCAATTCAAATGCATTCAATCAAAACAATCGAATAGGTTGTTCTGAATCTTCGATATTTGGCTTGAGTTTCAACAACAAACTCATCAGGAAGCCATTAGCCAGCATGCGCTAAAATCTGGAACAAACCATTAAGCTGGGAACTCGTGGAATGAGTGGGAATAAACCGAAATGAAGGAAAGCAATGTAACATGCTGAAACAAAGTGGGAACTTGGAGTCGGAGGGAACAAATGGGACAAAGTAGGAATCGGTGGGGATAAGTGAGAATCAGAGGTGATGAGATGGAACAAACAGGGAAGCACTGAAAAAGATGAAGGAAGAACTCTGAAAAAGGGAAATTACCGCAAACAAGCAAGAACAAGTTGAAACTAAATGGGGATCAATGACGATTGCGGGGAAAGCAGGAACAAAGCCTGAAACAGCTAGAATCACAGGGGAAAATGTGAGGATAGTTCCACACTATTTGTTGCAAGCTGCAAGCTAATAGGGTGATCTCAGGCTGATCTGAGCTGATCTCATTCTTCAAAAATGGCTAATGGATACCTTTAATTATGTCCGAAGGACATATTAAGAGGGTGTTCGTGTGATAGGTAGGCATCTAGACGCTATTTCTTGCCAAAAGTTTAACAAAAGAGAAACAACAGACACTTTGAAGTCTCCGTAAGTGTTGTCGTTAGCGAGCATTATTAACAAAATGCAATTGCTTGCGAAAAAATATCTATCAGCAACGAATGTCAGTGTAGCGCTGTGGAATAAGGCACTTGTCTCTTGTGCACTAAATGTGTGCGAGCTCGATCCACGATGCAGAAACATTCTAACATCAAGAAACCGGCTCGGTCGGGCTTCCAAAAAGGTTTGACTTCAATATTACACAATGTTGCTCAAATTCAATTTGGTTCTATTTGTTATTTTAAAATATTTCATACAATTTTCATTGGGTTTTAATACTGTCAGAAGTTTCTAGAAGTTCTCTGACATGTAGGATATTTTCGTGTTAAGGGAGGAGAAATTCTGGCGCAGTAGAAATAGTTGCCAAGTTTGACAGAAGATTTTTTTCAAAATAGTTTGCTGGTTCGAGAATCATCTAAACATAAATGACTCAAAGTTGGCAATCAATTCTGTAGACTGTAGACATCGTCACTCAGTAGACTGAGTGCTACTAATTATTGAATATAGTCATTTACATAACATGCGAACTCGTGTGATGCTATTGAAAGTTGTCGAATTCATCATTAAAATCGAAGATCACATATTACAGGTTTCAGTGCACTGAAGGGGGTTATTGGTCACGCTGTTTTGCCTACGAGTTCAAATTTATTAGCACAGTTTTCGTAACTTGACAATTTCCATTTTCGATTAAAAACTTCCTGATTCTCTCTTTCTTCCAGAAAAAATTCATCTGATCATCATTGTCATCATTCGCATCATCAATATCAAAAACAGCCATCATCATCGTCATCATTATCATTATAATAATCATCATAATTATCAACAGCATCATCATCTTGATAATCATCATCCTCATCAATCATTGTCTTCAACATGATCATCATGGTAGAAGAAGAGATGATCCGGTTGAAGACGGCGACCATCCTTGTAGTCTTCAACATGATCATAATCGTCGTCGGTGTCAACGTCATCGTTAAGAGCATCATCATCATCATCATCAGCATCATCATCATCGTCTTCACCACCACCACCATCATCATCATCATCATCATCATCCACGTCAATGTGATACTGCTAGTTTTTAGGCCTTCGTGTTTTCTTAAGTTTCATTCATTCGCAAGGATTTTCTTATGGACGTAACATAACGTAACTTAGCAGTAATCTCTGTTCATCACCTAGTACTTAGTTGCTTCACGTTTTACCGGCTTTTGTATTAGACGTCGTTAATACTACGTATGCAGGAAATCTTTGTATTGGTGTTTCGGTATTTCTTTAACTTCTTTATACTCACGAATTTGTATATCCTGTTTATCTCTTAATATTTCGTATCTATAGAAGTATCTAACTTAACTTCATAAGCAAGGAGATAGGAAAGCAAAAGGAAAGTATGGCAAGGTAAGGCTCTACTATAGGGTAGATAACTGTTAGGCCGGGAGGCTTGCGAAAGCTCCCGAGCCCTATTCTCAGTATTATATAACGGACAGGCAGTGCTTGTGAAAGGCTGTACTGTACCACTAGTCTATATAATAAAGAAGACATACAGTGCTTGCGAGAGGCTGTAATGTACTTCGTTGTTGTACTTCGTTGTTCTTATCTGGCTCAGAGAAGCCCTTCTTGTTATAATGCCGTGTAGCCTGGAATTGTTTAATATGGAACATGAAAAGATAATGTCAAGATCGCTCTCAAGTTGTGTCTGTGTTTGTGTCTCTCTGCCCTTCGAAAAACACATGGGAAAACCCTTATTTCATAATGTCATCATCATCTTCAAAATTATCATCATTATCATCATCATCATCATCATCATCATCATCATCATCATCATCATCATCATCATCATCATCATCATCATCATCTTCATCATCTTCAACATTGCAATTATGTGCTATCATCATCATCATCATCATGACTATCATCATGACCGATCATCGTCTTCAAATTGATCATCATCGTCGCCGTTGTTGTCCTCTAGAGCATCATTGTCATCATCATCATCATCATCTTCAGTATCTTCAGCATCATAGTCATCATCATCATCATCATCATCATCATAATCATCACCATCACCACCACCACCATCATCATCATCATTATCATCATCATCATCATCATCATCGTCATCAACATCGTCATCATCATCAGTATCAGCAACATCATCACCACCATCGTCGTCGATGTCTTTTTCTTCATCTTTGTCAACATTATCAACATCTTCCTCCTTATCATCATCATTATCACAGTCATTCGGACAATGCTACAGCGTTGCTATTTTAACTTTAAGCCTGTTGCGCAGGCAACCAGTTTTACCTTGGTACAACATTAGCCTTGGCAAGACAAGATCCTTCCTTCTAAGAATTCGTCGCTTTCACGGGAACTATGTGACCTGTCTACCAAACAGATGTCCGAGTCCGGGGAGGTTAGTCCTCTGTGGAATCCTCTAAACCTCCCCGGACTCTGGCGAAAGTTCAGCGGTGTTAGACAGGTCACATGGTTTCCGTGAAGGCGATGAATTCTTAGAAGGAAGTGCCAAGGCTAATCTGGTACTATGGCAAATCATCCCTAATATCGCATTTCAAGGAATCTTGACAGTAAAAGTCAACCCCCCCCCTGCATGGCGATTTCTGCCAAGCCTACGAAATGTTTACCATTCAATTCCGAAGAGGTTATCTGACAAATTATCAGCATATTTTGTTTCATTTGGTTTCATTAAAGGAGAGAAAATGGATGCCTTTCTCCTTCAGCAAGAGCTCAATCTCAACCACATTTGGGAGTAGGCTGTTCACATTAGTTAAAACCCATCAGAGTCTGTTGCTGAATACTAATTACAAAATTTTCATTTATCTTGATGCTCTTAAAGGAGTGTAATTATGCTGAGTAAATGGTCACATATTATCAATAGAATTTTTTCAGATTATTGGCTAAGAAAGAAGTACCTCCGCGGTGTAGATGCATTTCTTTCTTAGTCATGACTCGTCAACGTTCTTATTGTCTATAAAAGAAATATCATACTTAGCTGCAACATCCCTCAGAATGTTATTACACAATGCCATCTTCTAGCCAATGTCTAATTGGTCGTTTTGCATTGTGCAATCCACTCCACTATTACCAGTTCTTTCTGTAATTGCAATAGTCTCTTTTTTGCTATTTTTTGGTTTATCTGTGGGCACATTTGCAGCATTGTTTTACATTCTCTAATTTTACTTTTTGCTGTCTACATTACAGTTGCTTTCACCTGTGTGATCTTTTGCTTTAGAATCAGCGTAGTGGTTTTGTTTGCTTTATACGCCATCGATGGTTTCTTTTGTGGTTGTTGAACATTGCTTTTTTCATCACCACTGTATCAGTAGTGGTTGACGATAATGCATTGTTTGCAGCCTTTAGTATACTTCCAGAGGAAGAGCCCATGTGTGCGTTGGAGTGCTGTAGAACGAACCTCCTTTTCATCCAGTAATTTATCGGTAATCTGTTGTTTCTGGCCAAGCTGTCTCTCGAGCGAAATTCGTTCTTCAGGACTTTTAATAAACAAGGTTTCGTAATCCCTATTCAAGTCCTTTCTTGGATCATACATAGATTTGAGAAATTCTTCGTTCTGTTGAATATTTGAGTCTAAAACTGGCTCTTTCTGCAAGCTTTCGATAATCAAATTTTTCCTGCAGGACTCATTCATTTTAAATTCGTCTTCTTTCCGTAGTTTTTCAATGTCACTCGATTCCAAATCTCCTGATTTAGGAACGTCGCTCTGCAACGTCCCTGCAAAATCAACTTGCGTATCAAAAGCTTCATAGTATAATACCTTCCTTGTTCAATGTTGTAGACCCAAGGTTTGAGAATTTTGGTAAAAGAAAAGTCAACATTAGTATATTCTTAAACCCGAAAAAAGCTTTTGATTCCGTAAACTATAGCATCCTATTGGATAAACTGAAGTTTTATGAGATAAGCGGGTTAGCGTCCGATTGTTTCTTATTGTACCTAACCGGCAGGGAACAATTCTGTAATTTCAAGGGGAAGCAATCATCAAGAGGTTCAGTTACATGTGATTTTCCACAGGGGTCGTGTCTGGGGCCTCTGTTGTTCATAATCTATATGAATGATTTTGAAAACTGCCTAGAAAACATGTCCCCGAATATGTATGCTGACGATACAATTGTAACATCGGCATCTTCGGACCTCGAACTTCTCCTTGAAGAGGTAAAGAATGAGCTGAAAAATATATAAAAGTGGATGAATTCTAACAGACTGAGTTTAAATGCTAGCAAAAGTGAATTCTTGTTAATAAGCGATCAACGCCAACTAGGTAGAATTGGGAATGAGATATCTGAGCTTACGCCAAATAACAAAAACATTAAACGTGTAACGAAGACCAAAAATCTTGGGATAAAAATCAATGAATCCTTGCCTTGTATAGAGTATTATACAGCCACCAACAACAAAATGGTAGGAGGCTTAGCTTCGCTAGGAAAACTTCAAAATATCCTTCCGCAAAGAAAGCTCGAGTGAGTCTACAAAGCACTTTTCGAGAGCAACCTCCCTCCGCGATGGCAGTGTTATATGGGACAGCTCAACCCAAACAAAATTAGAGCATTTACAATGTCTTCAAACAGGAGCAAGAGCATCATGCACTCCGCCAAATACAAAGATGCCTGGACTCCTCAATGGCTCTCGATACGAGACATCTTATTCTCCGACAAAGAAGTCATGACTTATAGCTATTATCTATTGATTCCCCCTTCTCTCCCATTAAAGTGTTGTTTGGAACAAAAGTTGTCATTCTTTGCTACCAACATTGTTTTGGGGGTAGAGGGGGGAAGAATTGAAGTTATGGAAGTAGAAAATCAATGGAATATGCCATATTCCTTGGAATAAAAGCCTTGTTCCAAATATTTTGTCCAAGATTGTCTGTAGATTGTATGTCAGTCTAGTGAAAGTCGAAAAATTACACGCGCAGAAACCACACCCTAAATTTATGACGCTGTTATATTCGACGAACGGTTCTATCCATGCATACATTGTACAGAGCTGAGAATGTACGGGTAACCATCGGGTAACCATACGGGTAACCACGATTCTATATGCATTTTATATGGATTTAGCAAGGGTAACCACGGGTAACCACGGTTAACAATAATATAGAAAGGGAATAAGATATACCCTTTATATATTATGGTTACCCGTGGTTACCCGTGGTTACCTTTGCTAAATGCAAATAAAAAGCATATAGAATCATGGACACCCGTATGGTTACTCGATGGTTACCCGTACGTTCTCAGCTCTATATATATTCACTAAGGGGATACCGGGAAAAAATTATGGAAACGCCCGGCTTAAATGGCGGAATCAGTTGACTAAGGCTAAAACAACACATTTGCATAGTAAAGCTACGAAAACATAAGCGACTTCCTTGCACCTGACTTTGGCAGGCTTTGTTTGTAGTTTTGAAGCAGCACCTTCCAAATTTGCTGAAAATATTTATCTACCTAGCCTTGGTATCCGAGGCTGGGATGAAATATTCAAAAGATTTCTGTAGTAAAAGGGGCTCGACTTTTCCGGGAAATGAGTCGGGTAATACGGTGGATAGAGGTTCATATGGAGCTACTTATTTGAAAGAAAACAATCTGGGAGTATAGCAATGTGGGGCACGTAAATCTTATAAACGTGATAAAAGATCTGTGCCTCTAACTTGTAAAAAAGTTAGTTTCTCCCGGCAAATGTTATCCCGCAATGTTGTTTATCTGATTTCAACAAAAAGATTGCAGAGCGGCGAGAAAATTCTTCTCTATGTTCGAGAAAGGCACTTTATTTTTTTGCTACTAGGAAATTGTGTAAATGGTTTAGGAAAGTATCGTAGGCTTCAAACGCAGCAGCAATAGTACAACCTATAGAACAACAAGAATCACATTCGTTCGCATTAATTTACAGTCACTGGCCTTTGTTCACAATTTTAACCAAGACAATAATATTCTGGATCAGTTACACGAATTTATAATGTATAAAAATGCTTCGGTCCATAAAGTTACAAAACTAGACGGAAATCAAAGTTATTTTTGTATCATCATGGACACCCTGTAGCAGCAATTCCCCATCGTAGTGGACAATCTTTTTCCGCTTAGCAGCTCTCAACGTGCCAACAAGTGCTATAAAGTAAATAGTTGATTTCAAAAAGTATGAAATGGATTTTAAAACGTTTTTGAGGATGGAAATCTGAAAACAGACCCTCTTAATGGGAACCCCTTTGGGGCTGCGTTCGCTTTGGCCTACTGAAAGTCAGCCTGTAGCAACAGCATAATCTTTTTTCACTCATGCACAATTCGAGACGGTCACGTAATCATTACTCTCAATAGCTTAAATAATAACCTTGAGTTCTGGCTGGTGATCAACTATTAAAGTATATAAGAAATGAATTCAGAAGAATTTAATGTTAAATCTAAAGGAAGCTGTGGAGTTCTCTCTACAAAGAAAGAAAGATTGTTAAAATGGGAAGCAGCACTGAAACAACGATACACACAGTTAGAATCAGAGCACAAATCGTTAATAAGAATTGAATGGACGAGTGATAACGAAAAAGAGCTTAAATTTAAGGTGAGCTTTGTTAATAATAAAAGTAAAAACAAACAACTATACACATTTACAATCTATCGTGGCGAAAGTGCTAAAACAATGACTATTCAGGGAATCGATGTTAATGAATGGAAGGCAGCCGAGTACTCACAATTAAAAGAATTAGTTGACGGAAAACAATACGAAGATATTAAGTGGAGTCAAGATTTGTTAAAAGAAAAAGAAATAGATGTAAATAAGCTAAACTCAACAAATGTAACAGTCGTGACTAATGAAAATTTAAACACCCCTAAGAAAATATCACAAGATAAAAAGGAAGAATTATTGAAGAAAGCAAAAAGAAGTGTTCAAAAAATCAGTAATCTTAGAGATACTGACTATGAGAAATTGCTAAAAACCATCGAGCACCTTGAATCAATTGTGTCAAACCTCACAGAAGAGAATTTAAGCTTAAATGATAAGCTAAAAGATGCCACAAGAAAATTATCAGAATTAGAAAATAGAGTAAATAGAGTATCAAATAAGGAAGAAATAAGTAAGAATAAATCCAAAATTGATTCAACTCAAGAAGTAATAAAAAAGTTAGAAGCTCAGTTAGATGACCTTCGAAACGACTTTACATCCGCGGTATTAACGCCAGGCGCTGCATCAGAAATACATGCTGAAATGTTGATCATGAGGGATGAATATGAGAGTTTGAAATCAAAATCAGCAAGCGAGTTAAAGGTGGCTAGAAATGAAACTAACTCGTCGATTTCACGGTTAGAAAAATTTTTCAATGGCCAAATCAAAAAATTTAAAGAGGAAGATTTCAAAGCTCTGAACGAAAAAGTTTCTGAGCTGGCTAAAAGCCAGAGTAATTTTCCAAGATTACTCAACGAGATGCAAATGCAATTAGAGCAAGGATGCAGCGGCATCTCTGACTTACTCTCGGCAAATGAAAAACCTATTAACAGGGAAATGAATATTGACTCTTGCGTCATAGAAGAGAAATCACTCAAAACATCTGGCGTCGAAAACAGCATGACGTATGATGACGAATGCGATATTCTAATTATAGGCGACTCAATCATACAGCTTGTCGATGAGGGAAAATTCCATAAAAGTAAAAAAACTAAATCAATTTGCTTGAAAGGGGGGAAAATTAATGATGTCAAGGAGGTTATACGAAACACAGCTATGAATGTCAAAGAACAATTAATTATACATGTAGGCACCAACGATATATCCAACAGTTTTAAGCAAAATGAATCAATTACCAAAGAAATGAACCAAATGCTAAAAGATGCAAAGAATCATTTCCCAAATATTCAAATCAGTATGTCTCTGATTCTCCCAAGGCGAAGAAATTATTTATTCAACAAAGTTTTCCAATCCGTAAATCAAGAAATCAGAAAGATGGCTAAAGAATTATCAATAATATACATCAACCATTTTCAACTCGAGAGGAGCCAAACAGCTTTCTACGCAGATGGAGTGCATCTATCTGAAAGTGGAAATCGGCTTTTTATCAAAGAGATTAAAGATAAGATATTCAATCGCCAAAGGCATTTAAATGAAAACCAAAACATAGGGGCCCTATGGGCATGTTCGAAGAACGACTCTGGTTGAATATAGCTATTTCGGTCAAATGATGAAAGATGTTCATCGGTATGCACAACGATGACGATAATGATTATGATGATAATGGTGGTGGTTATGATGATGATGTTGATGAACACGATGATCATGATGCTGGTTGGTAGGGGTGATTGTGGTTGTATGGTGGGTATGGTGGTGGTGATAGAGGTGGTTGTGGTGCTGAAGGGGTGGTTGTGGTGGTTGTGATAGGGGTGATCGTGGTGATGGTTGTAGGGGTAGTTGTGGTGGTGGTGATAAGGGTGGTCGAGGTGATGGTTGTAGGGGTGGTTCCGGTGGTGGTGATAGGGGTGGTCGAGGTGATGGTTGTAGCGCTGGTTGTGGTGGTGGTAGCGTTCCTTTAGATGTTGCACACCGTCAATGGTGGTGATAGTAATCATGATGATGATGATTATCATTATTATTATTATTATGACGATTTTCATCGTGAGGATAATATTAATGATGATTTGTTTTGAAAACTGTTTTGAAATTGCCGCTCTTTGGCAAAACTCTTTGTTAAATGTTGAGAATGCCTGAAATGTCATTTACCAAAGCAAGGTGGCAATTTTCCAGTTCCATTTAGTAAACAAGGATGAGTCAGTTGTCACATGACCCCAGATTGACAAAAGTGCTTGCAGGCCGAATTGTGAACAACTAACCGCAAATTGCGCATAAATGGCCGAGACAATGGCCCTAATGGCATTCTTGACAATGGCCCTATTGTTACACGTTTTCCATTGTTCAAGCGTTGGTTAGTTGGTGAGTGTGTGAGTGTGTGAGTGAGTGAGTGAGTGAGTGAGTGAGTGACATCCACCCCACACCAATGTGTTCGAAGTTCTTCGAACACAAAAAGAGACGACCCATTTCAAAATAAGAATAATTTCATGCAAAAAGCACCGGCTGTGTTCTATAATGAGAAACAACAATCACATCAAAATCCAATGCCCCAAAACAACAACAACAACAACAACAACAACAACAACCATTTTTCCCACATCAGCAGCAACCATTTTACCAACATCAGCAAGCAATTCCACGACAGTTTTGGCAACAACAACAGCAATTGCAAAATCTCAAGATTCAACCACAACAACCCCTGATTTTTGAAAACCAAGAGAAACAGAAATCGCAACAACATCATCTGATATTTCCGCACTATCAACTGGCACAGTCACAACCACTACAACAACAATGGGTTTTGCCTGCCTACTAACCAGACAAAGAGAAGATAACCAGCCAGGATTATCAATGCCAGGTATTATTCGTCTGTAAGGATTATGAAAAACAGTCTATTAAATTTTTCCACCTTTAATGTTAATGGTCTCACACAAAAAAAGTTAACCGATGAAATGTTTCTAAAAGAACACATCTATAATTATGATTTAATATTTCTAGTCGAAACATTCACAAATAAAACCTCAAAAATAGATATTAATGGGTACAGCACCTTTCAATCTTATCGCATTAATGAGCATCGAAACAGCAAAAGATCATCTGGGGGTTTAATTTGCTATTTTCGAAATAAATACAAGGACGGGATAGCAAAAATTGATAGCGAGCATGATGATCTTTTGTGGATAAAATTCAAAAAAGAGCATTTTTCATTAGAGAAAGATATATATTTTGGATTGGTTTATATTATACCAGAAAATTCAACATCACTAAGACGTATAACAGATAGCTTTGAAACTTTAAAAGAAGAAGTAAATAAGTACTCTAAGTTAGGCAATATTATAATAAGTGGTGATTTTAACAGTAGGATAGGTGAGTTAGAAGATTACATAGAATATGACACAAACAAATACGGAAACACTGACCCTGAACAAGAACCTGATAACATATTTACAAATAGGTTCTCAAAAGATAAAACTGTGAACAGTTTAGGACAAAATCTCATTGACTTGTGTCTCAACTATAGGCTAAAAATCGCTAATGGTCGTACTTTAGGAGATCTAACAGGAAAACCTACATGTTATAAAACTAATGGATTTAGTACAGTAGACTACTTAATATGCAGCGAAGGTATCTTACATAAAATCAAGCATTTTTCAGTTAAACCTATTACAATATTTTCAGACCACTGCCAAATAAACTGTAAAATTGATATAAATATTTCAAAAAATTTTAAAAAGAATAAAACAACAGATAAATATGAAAAAGTAAAACCAAGATTTAGATATGATTCTGAGGGCAAGTCAAAATTAACTGAATATCTTACAGGAGAAAGATTGAATGGACTACGACATAATATAGACAATATAGATGACACAAAAGTGAAATGAGATAGATTGCATCAATTTTTAATAGCAGCAAGTAACGCATGCTTAAAGAAAAATATAACAAAATCAAAAAAACAATGAAAAATAAAAGAAATAAAGAATAAAGCCTTCGATAACGAATGTTATGATAAAAGACGAGAACTAGCAAAACTTGGCAAGCTTATGTGCCAATTCCCTAAAAATATAAATATAAGACAAACATATCATGAAAATAAAAAAGTTTATAAACGTTTGATAAAAAAAAATAAGCGAAAGCAAAAAGAAAAATTACTAGAAAAACTCCATAATCTAAGTAATAACAATATAAAAGAAAAATGGAATGTTATTAAATCCTTCACTAGCAGTAATGAACGAAATGACCCCTCAAATGAAATACCAATGGAAAAATGGGTGGAGTTCTACAAATCTCTTGGTTATAATGACAACATAAAAACATCTGTTAGCTCTGAGCACCCAGAGATAAAAATGCTGAGAAGCGACATGTCCAAAAATGAATTACAAACGATAAACACAGAACTAAATAAAGAAATAACGATTCAAGAAATATTGCAAATAGGAAATAAACTAAAAAGTAAAAAGGCAACAGGGTTAGACAACATATCGAATGAAATAATAAAAGTTTTCATTAATATTAGATTAGGAAGTCAAATAATAAAAAATTTGTTCAACAGTGTTTTAGGGAATTATCTGGATTCGTGGAAAGAAGGGGCAGTAAAACCTATTTTCAAAAACGGTGATAAGTTAGAACCAAAAAACTATAGAGGAATAACGTTAACATCATGTTTAGGAAAATTTTTCAATCAAATACTAAGCAATAGATTACGTACAGTATTTGAAAACCATAACATATTTGCTGATCATCTTCAAGGATTTAGACCGGGAATGCGAACTGCGAACAATGTCTTTTTGCTTAAAAGTATAATTGATGAATAAACATCTTGTATGAGAAAAACAATTGTCACATGATCCAAAATAGACAGGGAAATAGTTGTAAAAAACTAAGGAAGTGCCTAACCTACATGTTTTTGGTATGATTCGATAGAGAATCGACAGGAGAACCAAAATCCGAGATGGGCCCTTTCGAAAAGTTTACGGCAATCACGTGATAAATGACGTCATCAGAGGGCCTAAAATCACCTAAAATCTCTTATAACTTTGGTCATAAAAGTTTTACGAGCTTGATATTACCACCATTCAAAAGCTTGCAAAGAGTGCTTTCTGTTGAGGTATATATAAATAGAATTTGCTGATGTCAGCATTTTTCGTCGATGACGTCATCACATTTTTTTATCTGCTTCTTTGTCCATGAAAAGCCTGTGTGGCTGTAACACATCAAATATCAATGTATTCTAAAGCTATTAGAGTAGAGTTAGGCAGTGAATGCAACATAATCGCCATGGTTACAAAGGGTACAAAGCCCCATGGGTAGACAATGAAGTTATTGCAGAAGGTTCAGCTGACAAAGTTGCTGACGGAAACCACTATTACCGGAGTATGCGCCTTCACAAAGAAAGCTTCAATGCTCTTATTCAGTTTAGAGTTGAAATACTGACGTCAAACTACGCAAAAAGTGACGCTAATCTATTTTAACATCTTCAAAATCTGCAACCAGATCCAGATGCAATGCGTCTCAATTCCCTAATACATTCAAAACGTTTCTGTGCGCTTGTCAATATTAATATCATTATGCCATGAAATGCTACAAAAGTGCACATGACAGTTGCTTACCTCTATGATGTATCATCCCGTTTAGCACTCGTTTTAGCAGTAAGAGAAGGAAACATTCAGCTACACTTGCAAGCAGAAAGAGACATGCTCAGCCAATGCTTTGCGTTTGATCATATTAACTACGCAAGATACTAATCTTATCACAATGTCTACTTAGGAAATTTGGAGCTAACTAGAGACCCTGCTTATGAAGATCTACAAAAACGAGGCTTTGGCGCAGCTTAAGTGGTGACAAGTTTTCATGCATACATGGGGGCCTTATTACCGAGTTCTTCAACGGTGAGACCAAGCGAAGTGCTGGTCCCCACCAATTGGGTTACAGTACCGTAAGAGTACCCTGCAAACACATGGGTTCTGATTTCGCATATTCATACAACGAGTCAACAAGAACTGAGAGCAAAAATGAGGCTTTCAACATCTGTGCCAAAGAGCTGACAGCTGGAGTATGTAAAATGCACGTTTCTCATGTGCAGCAGTTAAAAGAAATGCTGATGGCATACAATTCGAATCCATTTGCTAATCCTGCACCGCGACACTGGACAACTGGCACTGAAATAGATGCAAAGCATAAGTTGGAGATGTACAGTGTATACAATTTGTTGTACACAGTGTATATTCTTTGGACCAATCAAAAATATGAACATTGACACTGGAATGATGAAAAGAAGAAGATACCGAAAGCAGTGACAGTATTAAAACAAGATCGTCAAACATTCTGAGAGCTCTTGAGCAAAGTCGCAAGCTTGGAATAAGCGTTCCAATATCTGTGATAAATGACGTCATCAAAGGACCTAAAATCACCTAAAATCCTTAATAACTCAGCGAATCAGGATCCGTGGGAATCAGAACCCATGTGTTTGCAGGGTACTCTTACGGTACTGTAACCCAATTGGTGGGGACCAGCACTTCGCTTGGTCTCACCGTTGAAGAACTCGGTAATAAGGCCCCTATGTATGCATGAAAACTTGTCACCACTTAAGCTGCGCCAAAGCCTCGTTTTTGTAGATCTTCATAAGCAGGGTCTCTAGTTAGCTCCAAATTTCCTAAGTAGACATTGTGATAAGATTAGTATCTTGCGTAGTTAATATGATCAAACGCAAAGCATTGGCTGAGCATGTCTCTTTCTGCTTGCAAGTGTAGCTGAATGTTTCCTTCTCTTACTGCTAAAGCGAGTGCTAAAAGGGATGATACATCATAGAGGTAAGCAACTGTCATGTGCATTTTTGTAGCATTTCATGGCATAATGATATCAATATTAACAAGCGCACAGAAACGTTTTGAATGTATTAGGGAATTGAGACGCATTGCATCTGGATCTGGTTGCAGATTTTGAAGATGTTAAAATAGATTAGCGTCAATTGTTGCGTATTTTAACTCTGACGTCAGTATTTCAACTCTAAACTGAATAAGAGCATTGAAGCTTTCTTTGTGAAGGCGCATACTCCGGTAATAGTGGTTTCCGTCAGCAACTTTGTCAGCTGAACCTTCTGCAATAACTTCATTGTCTACCCATGGGGCTTTGTACCCTTTGTAACCATGGCGATTATGTTGCATTCACTGCCTAACTCTACTCTAATAGCTTTAGAATACATTGATATTTGATGTGTTACAGCCACACAGGCTTTTCATGGACAAAGGAGCAGATAAAAAATTTGATGACGTCATCGACGAAAACTGCTGACATCAGCAAACTCTATTTATATATACCTCAACAGAAAGCACTCTTCGCAAGCTTTTGAATGGTGGTAATATCAAGCTCGTAAAACTTTTATGACCAAAGTTCTAAGAGATTTTAGGTGATTTTAGGCCCTCTGATGACGTCATTTATCACGTGATTGCCGTAAACTTTTCGCAAGGGCCCATCTCGGATTTGGGTTCTCCTGTCGATTCTCTATCGAATCATACCAAAAACATGTAGGTTAGGCACTTCCTTAGTTTTTACAACTATTTCCCTGTCTAAAATAGACCTTTTCCTCAATTCATTTTGATTGAGAGACTGGCATTTGAAAATGAGGCGAAGGTTGTAGTCAACCAAAGCGAGGCACGCACGCGCGTATAACACCAGTTCTTCAGTTTAGTTTTGGAAACTGTTCTGACATTATTCACTTTTTTTGTCGGTAATAAAGGATCAGTTCAAATCGCTGTTACCCGAAAAGAAATCTGTTAGTTCTCTTGATGATTTAAGAAAATGTAACTGTGAAAGAATTGAGAGTAATTTTGGCTGCTTATAAAGAGAAAATGTCTGGGCCAAAGTCGGAGCTTATTCTAAAGGCCTTTGCCATTCTTTCGCGGATACAGAGGCAAGAATACGACAGTTTGTGTTCAGCAAACCAAGTTAAAGAAGCAAATGAAGATCACTGCACTTACGAAACAATTTTTAAGAATAAATGCAGCCATTTGCCGTAGACATCCGATCTCAGAGGATCTCCAATTTTTTCTTTTGTCCAGCTGTACGATTATCTTGTCATTCGAACAACAAAGTTCAAGCATATCAAATTGAAGAGTACAGCCTACAAAAGGCTTAAATCCTTCCAGTTCCTTTACGAAGGATACATAAGATCATTCTCTGTGGCAAAAGTTTTAAACTATACGTATTTTGATGTGCGTATGAAAGCATCAATGAAGAACACTTTGTACAAAGTCATAGTTGTTTTATCCAATAATTCTGGTGATGTTTCCTATGCAGCCTGTACAATTCCCGCAGGTGCTGGTGTTTTTGGTTTTGGCAACAGTAATCATGTTGGTGGTGTGCTTTTTGCGTTGGAGGATTTCATAGCATTCTCCAAGTCATTCTGGGGACAGACGTGTAATATTTTTGTCTTCGATTTTTCATAAAATTTATATCTATATTCAGTGAAATGACTTTCTTGAGGGAAATAAAGCTAAGATTAATACTAGATGTTGTTCGTTGCTTGAAAATGGTTAAGAAAAAGAAACTAGAAAAGGAATTGATAATAAAAGAAGCGTGCAGCCACTTTGGCCTAAGTATCGACGAAGCAAAATCTGCCTTACAAGAAATTGCCGAAAGAGGTATCATATCTTTTCAGAATGAATCTGTAATGTTAGACTGGAAGGATACATTTGAAGTGTCGAAAAATATTTACAAGATGTGGCAAGAAACACCAAAACTCGAGACAGTCGCAACACAGATTTCACCAGAAGAATTTCCTCGCGGTGCCCCTCCCAGAAATGATGCATACACGTAAACGAACAACAGCGAGGCAGAGGCAAAAATTTCATCTCAACATCATGTACAGGGAAGCTCTACCAGCGATATTTACAATAATTTTGCATTATTGGCAAAATCGGTGGTAGATCTGCAGAATATTATTGATAAGGAAAGAGAAAGAAACGAAATTTTGCTGCAGAAAAATTGCTGTCAAGGAAAACCAACATGTAACATCTCCCAAGATGCTTGCAACAGGCGTGAGGGTTAATCTTCTGGAAATGTAAAGAACAATACAGAAAAAAAACGTGATTGAACAAACACCAATTGTTTTGGAGGACATAAATTCAGAACTAACAAAATCCATCAAAGAACAGAGGACAAAAGCGAATACCAAGAAGATAAACAAAGCGAATAAACAACAAATTACAAAAGAAAAATCAAGCACTGCTGTCTACGTTGCATCAGATGAAGATGAAATTTCTTCTCCACCAACAGAAAACAAAAAGCCAAATCAAAGCACCAGTAACGAAGCAAGCACGAACAGAGAAAACAGAAGAGCCACAGAAGAGAGAAAGAAAACAATCATATTAGGCGATTCTATGGTGAAAAATATAGACGCCTGGAGGCTAAAGAGGAGAATACCAAGAAATGATGAAATATATGTAAAAAGTTTTTCCGGTGCGACAATAAAGGACATGGAAAGTTATAGCAAGCATTCTCTGGACAAGAAGCCTGACACAATTATTATGCACTGTGGTACGAATGATCTGAGGACAGAAAAATCTCCATTGGACATATCAACAGAAATCATTACATTAACGAAGACGATTGGTTGCAAATACAAGGAGACAAAGATGGTCGTGTCTGGCCTTATTCAACGTGGAGACAATATGGAAGGAAAAAGATCTAGAACAAATGATATTCTGAGAGACATGTGTCATGAAGAGAACATAGATTTTATTGATAATGAAAACATTGATAGTGAGAAACACCTGAATGGCAGTCGACTACACCTAAACAGATCAGGAGACAGTACGTTATCAAGAAACTTTTTAAATTTTTTTAATCACTGACCGATATATGATACCATAAAAGATACCGATTGCTACCCTGAAACGTTGGTTCATGATGTCACTGAAGACGATAGGCCTATAACAAAACCTACTGAAGAAAACCCGCTAGAGAAATTAAAATCAATATGATACAAAGGTAAAAATGGTTTAATTATGGCACATCTTAACATTACTTCTATAAGAAACAAATTTGAAATGCTTAAACCAACCTTTGAGAGTATTGATATCTTGACAATTGCCGAAACAAAACTCGATAGTAGTTTTCAAACAAGTGAATTTATGGTTGATGGTTATATGACGCCCTTTAGACGTGATAGAGATAAAAATGGAGGTGGTCTTTTGATATATGCCAGGGATGGGGTCCCCATTAAACAACTCCAGGACCACAAGTTTCCACCTGATATTGAGGTAATAGTACTAGAGTTAAACTCGAGAAAACAAAAGTGGCTTTTTCTAGGCATATATCGACCCCCCTCTCAATGTGAACAATATTTTTTCGATGAGATTGAAAAAATGCTAGATACTTTCAATAACAAGTACGAAAACATAGTTATAATGGGTGATTTCAACTCTGAAATAAGCGAAACTGTCATCAGTGATTTCATGGACCATTATAATTTAAGCAGTATAGTCAAGAACCCAACTTGTTTTAAGTCGGCTAGTCCCCGATGTATTGACCTGATCCTGACTAACAGGCAAAATAATTTTCAGCATACTTCAACTATTGAGACGGGACTATCTGACTTTCACGCTATGATAGTAACAGTCTTGAAGACAGGGTTTACAAAACGAAGTCCTAAACTGATCACCTACCGAGATTACAAAAAATTCGATGACGAAAGCTTCAGACATGACTTTCAAAGAAATATATTGTCGAAGTATAGGGGAGATTACGCTTCATTCAATACCATTACGATGAATACACTCGATCAGCATGCTCCCGTTAAGAAAAAATTTGTTCGGGCAAATGATGGGCCTTTTATGACTAAAACCCTTCGCAAGGCCATAATGCATCGCTCCAAATTGAAAAATAAATACAATAATGTAAGATCGACAGAAAATCATAATGCGTACAAGTTACAAAGAAACAAATGTGTTTCACTACTTCGAAAAACAAAAAAGGACTACTATAATAAATTAGATGTAAAATGCTTTACTGATAATCGTAAGTTTTGGAAAACTGTCAAACCTGTGTTTGCAGACAAAATCAAAGCCTCTCCATCCATCTCTCTTGTTGAGGACGGCAATTTGATAACTGACGATATACAAATTGCAACTATATTTAATGAACACTTTACCAACATAACAAAAGATCTAGATATTAAGGAAAATGAAACGTATTTATCCTCCACGGATGGAATAGAAGACCCTATAGATGAGGCTATTGAAAAATACAAAAACCATCCAAGCATAATAAAGATAAGGGAAAATTTGACACATTCCGAAACTTTTAATTTTGAACAAGTAACGCTTGAAGACTCCTTAAATCAAATTTCACTGCTGAATCCCTCAAAAGCATCACCAATTAATAGTTTACCAACAAAGATCATAAAGAAAAATCAAGATATTATCGCTCCTATCTTGCACCAACAACTAAATGCCAATATCTTACAATCCACTTTCCCCTGATGAACTAAAAAGGGGTGACGTTAAGGCTATTTTCAAGAAGGACGATGCTTTTTGTAAAAAGAACTACAGGCCCATCACAATTTTGCCCAGCTTATCAAAAGTTTATGAAAGAATTATAGAAACACAGCTGAAGCGATTCGCAAATAATTTTCTATCGCCACTGCTCTGTGGCTTCCGAAAAGGATATAATACACAACACGCTCTTCTTAGATTTGTTGAAAGTTTGAAAAGGGCATTAGATGATCGCGAAAATGCTGCAGCTGTTTTCATGGATCTCTCGAGTCTCGAAGGCTTTTGATTGCATAAACCATAAACTTTTGATAGCAAAACTAGCCAGCTACGGAGCAGACAAAGAAGCTTTTTGTCTCATCCATAGTTATTTACAAAATAGAGTGCAAACAGTTAAAGTAAATGGAGCTTTCAGCTCTTTCAGAGATACAACTATTGGTGTCCCACAAGGGTCAGTTCTGGGACCTCTCCTGTTTAACATATTTATAAATGATTTATTCTATGTAACGGACACTGAAATATGTAACTACGCTGACGATACAACGTGCTATACTTGTGATAGTAACATCGATGCAGCAATAGTAAGACTGGAAAATGATGTCTCTAAAAGTGCAGAATGGTTTGACAACAACTGCATGAAACTGAACAAATCAAAATGTCATTTGATGACTTTCGGTAACGACAACATTGAAGAAACAATAAAAATAGATGATGAGGTAATTTCGGAAAGCGCTGAAGAAAAATTATTAGGCGTAACCTTAGACAAGAAATTAACGTTTAAGTCACACTTTAATACATTATGTAAAAAGGCTAACCAAAAATTACATGCGTTATCTAGAATAGCCTGTTATATCAGCGGTGACAAATTAAAACAAATTATGCAGGCGTTTGTTCTATCACAATTCAATTACTGTCCCCTCATTTGGATGTTTTACGATAGACATACGAATAATAAGATAAATCGCATCCACGAAAAAGCTCTGAGGATAGCTTATGGTGACAAAGAATCAGACAATTTAACTCTTTTGCAAAAGGACAATTCAGTGACCGTTCACAAGAAAAGTTTACAACTGCTGATCACGGAGATCTTCAAAACAAATAATGACCTCAATCCAACTTTTATGAAAGAAATTTTTCTGAGAAAAATTTCACAATATGATCTGAGAATTAACAACCGGCTGCAAGTGCCGAAGTATAAAACTGTTGCCTACGGTAAACAAAGTGTAGCTTATATTGGGAGCTTTTTGTCGAACACGATTGCGGATGAGGTCAAAGTTTCTGAAACTATTTGCAAATTTAAAACACTTATTAAACATAGCAATGCTTTCGCAATGTCCGAAGGACTATTATCATCGTCGTCATCATAAAAATCGCTATTATAATCATAATCGTTATTGTTATTGTGACCACCATCATGATCATCATCATCACGATCAATATCATCATCATTACGATCAATATCATCATCATCACGATCAATATGATCATCATCATCGTGATCATCATCAGCATCATCAACATCATCATCAACGCAAAAATCATCATTATGTCATTTCCATGATTATCAGAATATCATCATCATCATCATCATCATCATCATCATCATCATCATCATCATCATCATCATCATCAACGCAAGAATCACCATCATGTCATTTCCATCATAATCATGAATATCATCATCATCATCATCATCATCACCATGATCATCATTATCATCATCATTATCATCATCATCATCATCATCATCATCATCATCATCATCATCGTCATCATCATCATCATCATCATCAACCCCCCATCTTTACACGAAAATTGGCACACATGAGAATGTCGAGAATCTTCCCAAAACAATAACCCAATCGAAATAAATATGACATCGACATGCACTGATCTGT
>JACTAT010000354.1:0-38052 GCA_014526335.1 Chrysaora quinquecirrha | reverse complement strand
TTAAATATGATATCCTCCACTTACATGATGATAACCTCCACGATACTCCGCATCCTCCACTTAGACGATGGTATCCTCCACGTTAAATATGATATCCCTCCACTTACATGATGATAACCCTCCACGTTGTATTGGCACCCTCCACTTACATGATGGTATCCCTCCACGTTGTATTGGCACCCTCCACTTACATGATGGTATCCCTCCACGTTGTATTGGCACCCTCCACTATACTGCACATCCTCCACGTTACTGCACACCACGTTGTACGGGGTGGTACTAGACAAGCAACAAGGTGTGGAGTCCCGCAGGGTGGAGTCCCTCAAATTTTAGTGAAGACCGAAGCAGCCTCAATTCCTTGTTTGATTAGTAGATAACCAATATTCCTTGTTTGATTAGTAAACAAATTAGTAAATAACCTTAGGAAAGGAAAGACACAAACCCTGATCTTTGGAACATCAAAAAGGCTAAATAAACTTTGATCGAAGAAAATGGAAATCAATTTGAATGGAGTGAAAGTCAATGGAACCTCCAGCTATAAGTACCTCGGGGTTCATCATGATCAAACTCTGAACTTTGAAGATCATTTCGATAAAACCCAAAAACAAGCTCCTGATCGGTTAAACCTACTGAGAAAAATACGAGGCCTGATTGCCTCAGCAGCTGCGGGATTGATTTACAGAACAATAATAATGCCAATATTTGGTACTGTGGATTGATCTTCCTAGTTCCATCTGTTCAGACATGAACAGAATTGAAAGCATCGAGTACAGAGCCGGAGTTGTTGCAAATTCAAATAATCAAAGGTTGACCCATGCATGTAGATCTAAAATCATTGCAGTTATTCAGAAAAGAGCCTGTACTTTGGTCTTTGATAATCTACAACAAAATTTCTGTCCAGTGATGAAAAAATACTTCACAAAGCATACGCATGGAAAGAACACCAGAAATGAGGACTTATCAATAAACTTACCACAAATGAAAACGGAATATGGACGAAAAGGACTACATTACTTGGGTGCAAAAGAATTCAAGAAGTTGCCTCTACACGCAAGCAAAATTTAACTTCGTCTTCTTTTTAGAGAAATTTTAGATAGTCATTTTAATGATATTTGATTCTGTAAGTATTTAAGTTTCATCTTTCGTTAAAAATTTTGTTAGTTTTAAAGGACATTATTTATTGTAACTGTTAGGCAAGCAGGACCCTATTGATAACAGTATTTTGAATATAAATTTAACTTCGTCTTCTTTTTAGAGAAATTTTAGATAGTCATTTTAATGATATTTGATTCTGTAAGTATTTAAGTTTCATCTTTCGTTAAAAATTTTGTTAGTTTTAAAGGACATTATTTATTGTAACTGTTAGGCAAGCAGGACCCTAATGATAACAGTATTTTGAATACCGTTTGGAATATTCGTTAAATATCATTATAATTATTATTTTTATAGCGTGAAAGTCACCAATATGGAAATATCGATAAAACAAACTCTGAATAAGTGGGATTATTCAAAATGACATAATAGACCTTTTCTGCTGCACCAACCGAATGTTATGTGTCTACAACATATTTGGCTGCCAGTTGACGTGAAGTTGGATATATTATAACAAATGTAGTGTAATCAGTGATGGGTGTCTCTATTTGAGGCATGTATGTCAGTATTGTTGGTTGGCTTTCTTTCCACTGGGATTGACTTATTACGCATCCAAAAAAGCGTTGAATATTCTTCAGAATTCACAAATCTTACCAGCTTCCATGTAGTCAAAACCTTAATCAAGACATCACTGGAAGCTTTGCTCGTTGGTTTGATGTCTTGGTTTGCAAACGAAGGTGGCTCTGTGTTAAGATTCATGTGAATATTTTGAACATCATATGCTTTCCTAACTGGTAGTGAACGTTTCTATGACTTTCAAATGGTAAAATCTCTGCTCCTTTTGATGCAATCAACAGAATTTTCTTGGAAGACAATCCCAGGTGTGTTATGTATGGATCCATTGCCAGAATTTTTCTTCATATTTCTATCGAAATTGTCCCACCAAAACATAGAAGAAACCTAGAAATAAGATGTCGCTCATATCAAATGCATCAGTAGTTGGAGCATCCTCATAGGGCAACTCATACGAAGACAATCAATCATACGAACCATATAGTTAGATCTAGAAGGGATACATACCTTTTTCCCTTCACCCGTGGGCTGCAAAGGCAAACTGAAGGACATCGATTGGAAATCCTCAACCAGCTCAGCTTGGGCTGTTTCTAATTCGCTTATAATGTCATGGCTAATGCAATGACTAAACCTCGCCAGCATCATTATTAGGAGTCTTTGTCCTGTCAGACTGTGGAGACCAAGGCCAAGAGCTGCGTGTTTAAAAGTTAAAAAGCCTTCCCTGGAAACTCCATTGGTGACGTCTTCACTCAAGGACAATATAACACATTCGATGGACTCTCTAGTGGTATGTTTACTATCATTAGAAAAAAGAACCCTGAAGAACAATTTCAGCAATATTGGAGGCTTTCTTTTTTGTGATTGAAGACTTTTGATTGTCAGAGGCCAAGGGAGAGTTGAAGCTTCATCAGTTAAAGTCAAGAAGAATTGGGCGTATGACAGAAACAGCTTTTTCTGACAATTTTTTCGTCACTGAGTTGAATGGTTTTTGACACTGACTGTGTTTCTATACACCTACCACAACTTGAGGAGAACGATATTCAATTGCTCCTCGTATTTCTCTCAAATCTCTCCTTTGAAAATGATCTCCAATTCCCAATCCATGACTCAAGAGTAACCTGTCGATCTAAGCACACTGGAGGCCCTGTAATGCATTCTGCTCTACAACGCAGCATACAGCTTCAAAATCACCAGTTATACCCTCTTTGTCACCTGGATTATCCCATCCTGCTCTACAAATTGCGCGAGTGTAATTCTTATAACACCCGCTATGTTTTTTTTAAATTACTTGGCAATCAAATCCATGCTGTTGATAGCAGCAAGCATTTCAAGATTGCTTTTTTGTCAAGCAGCACCCTTTAAAGTTTTTTAAGCAGATTTCCTACTAGTTTTTTAGAACCCGTCTCACTTGCTGCTTCTTTTAATCACTCCAGCCTTTGCCCTTCTGCTGATGTCGTTGATGCACTGCATCTTCTAAGAGATATGACTCAAACTTTTTTTCTCACCTTCTTTACTTGATTTCAATTCAATAGTTTTCGGGCGCAAACAAATTTTTGGTAGCATTCGCGATTGCAATATAACATTCCAATTGTCATCATTCCAATTGACTGCAATTTCACTACATTGTTCTTCCTGACCATTGTCACCACCAGGTCTCTGTCTAATTGCCTTAAATTTAGAGTCTTGTAGAATTTTCGACTAACAGGAGTGACTTTATCAAAAACATTGATAAACTTTTAATAGACTGTTCATGTCTGTGTGCGTGCGTGTCCGATTTTGTCATCTGATATAGGCTATTTCCCTATGAATGTCACTCAACAGAGCGTTGTTTAGTCTAATAATAATAATTGTGACTACTGAAACACCAATATTCTGAGGTCACTAGCTATTGTAAAGTATTCTTTACATTTAATAACAGTTATTCGGAAAGCTAAGAATGCATTGATGAGACCCACAAATACTTCTGGCATAGAAGGCCCTTATGGGAAAATATTCAAAAGCATAATAGAGAGCCGATTGAGAGAATTGCTGAACAGGTGCAAATGAGAATCCAAAGTCCAACATATCATAGTTGGGATACGAAAGGAAAGTAATGTGGAGTGTGGCTATGTACCCAAAAAATCTTTTAGATATTCTATTAGATTCAAGGTTCGATGAATCAAGTGGTGATGACCTCACCTATCCAGTTGCGTCTGATGACGATTTCAGTGAAGAATCAGAGACAAAATTTTGTAAATAGGATAGATACCTTAATTGTAATTTAATCATACATTACGTCTTTTATGTTTCATTTATATTATAAACACATACTGGTAATCTAATCACTTGAACGCTCTTTAAAAGCGAATTCAGTTATGAAAAGCAATTCAGCGCCATTTAATAAAAATAAGGTTCTAGAGTATGAAAAAGAGGCTCCCAGGTAATATAATAATTAATGCAATAAAACATACATTTTGATAATCAGCATCCCGTCAGGAAATTAATCAGAAAGCAACAATTTATTACTTTTCTATGACTTGCTGGTCCATAATTTCCCTGTATAACATTGATTTTCGAAATCAGCGAATACAAATTGACCAAAATCAGTTGGTCTTGTAAATTTTTTCGATGGGTGATGATACTCCCCCTCTGGCATGGTCTTATAACATTTCCTAAGCTTAAAAAAATTCATTGTTCACATAAAAGCCAAAATTTTCCATTATTTGCTGCGAAAAATTTTTTATGCTTTCATTTCTAGTCTAACTCTTTATGCATTTATTATAAAATGTCCAAATTATAGAATTTGAGATTTGAACCTGAATCATTTCTCCCAAAAACAAATGCTCCCATTGGTTGAGTTCCCTGGTCAAACATGGTCTCCAGTTTCCATGGTCTCTAAATATGAAGGGAACAGTTGTGCATAGTGAACATGCGCAATTAATGATTTTCAGCTATTAGAATAATGATTTCATTTGCTAATTAGCAGATAGAAATCATTTTACTTTCATTTCATTTTCTTTTCATTTCATTTATTATCATCCCAAAGGGTCTAGTAGTTTACAATTTACTGCTATACATTACAGTTACAAAAACTATTTGTGTAAGAGGGTAAATTGCAAACTACAAATTACAAAATAAGTACAAATAAGTTCAGATATAAATGATGTTATGCTATTATAATTTCGTTGAAAATTAATCACCTATAATTTTTACTATTGCAATTTTCCAAAACATGTGCATAACTGTGGTATAAAGTCATAATCTGAAAGAACCTTTTTTTAAAGTATTTGTATTTTTCAAACTTAAAGACCCAAAGATGCTATTACATTACGAAAATAGATTAGTCAAAGCGGGACATAGCCTAATGAACAGTTTGAAAATGCTTTATTCCTTCCATCAAAGGAACTGACTAAGGGCTGATGCTAAATTTAACTTAATCATACCTGTATATAAGAAAGTTCAGAAATCAGTTAATCACACTCTGAAGATAACATAAGTTTGAAAGGCCTCAGTGTGTTGTAAGTTATATTCTGTGTTATTCACTATACTTCAAAGTTTTTTTGCCTCCAATTCTCTTATACAAATTTAATTTTTACTACATGTATATAAATCTATTTTACTTATGAATAAAGGAGATTCAATGACACTCATGAGAATAGGATAACTGTTGGGCTTCACATGGATTTCTTTGCTGTGTGGCAGAGATTGGCAAACATTGACAATGCTGCATAAGGCAGAATAATACATTCCTTTTATGGAAGAAACTTTCCCTAAGTATGGGTCTCTGGTCCATTATGTTTGATCATACTATGACCTTATCATAAAACACCATTCACAAAAACTGAACGAGGAGCTTAAAATACACCATGGAAAAAAACTACAAGAATTATGAAGAAAAGGATATTGTAATCAAGACAATTATAATTTATTTATAAATATTTGAATAGTTTCTCAAGAAGTTTCTTGCAGAAATGCAAGGGGCACTGAGTCTTTGGAAATCTCATACACTTCACTTTGTTGGAAACGCAATTGTTCTCGTGGAAATCCTGTGGAAATCCTAGCAGTTATGTACAAGTTTTTTAAGAGTTTAGAGTGAAATGCCTTTTGGAAAAATAAGGGCACCTCAAGTCCGTCCAATGTCCAACAAATAAAAAGCACTCAGGAGACAAAAGTATTGCAATGCTTGACCTAAAAGGGTGGCTAACAGTAATGAGGTCCAAAAACACAGAATATACATCACAAAGCCGTGACAGGGCAGGAGCTTTGCCAAACTTGATAAAGGTGGGAAAATGTTCACAGTTTTGTTGACTTAATTAAGAATGAAAAGTTAATGATTTATTTTGCATATTAGTCAAAAAATAATTATAAGCTTTTAAGTATTGCCTTTCAAATTCTTGGCAAAATTTTCAAGGGTTGTCTTGGAAAACCGTGATAAAATAAATATTTTTAACCGTTGACACATTTGCTCGTTCTTCAAAGCAAACTACTAGCTGAAACATTTGTGCCACATTATAATGTTTAGCGAGAAAAGTAGTTTTCAAGAAGAAAACAGAGATTATTTTGTGGATAAGAATTTCAGGTGAGTGACTTCTGCTTAGTCTAAAAAGAGGGTCATTTTGTAAATTTGCAAATTCTTCTCTATAAACCCAAGAATTTGCTTTGAAAAATTTTACAGTAACTGCAGTTTTAAAATGCGTGAATGAAATCCTCCATAAACGTTTCTGAAGACTACTTCAAGTGGCATTTATTTTTTAATCAAAACAATAAGTTCAAGAGTTACTCACCTAAAATCTTTAACAATAATTTCAACCCCAATTTTTTTTCTCAGTGTACACTTCAAGCAAAAATTTAAATTGTTAATACAAGTTTGAACTATTTGTCTCAAAAAACCATGAAACTTTGTGGCAAAAGCTATGGTAAAGTGGTTCCTGCATCGCTGTTTTCAAAGACAACTCTTGAAATACTTTGCCAAAGTTTGGAAGGCAATGCTTCAAAGCATTTTTATCATTTTTTGACCAAAATGCAAAACAATTCATTTACTTTTTAATCTAAATCAAAGTCAATGTAATCGTAGAAATTGAGACTTGCTCCAAGTTTGTTTTCTGTTTATTTATTAGGTGCAGAGTATAGCACATTGTTGCAACTACTGCAAAATAAAACTGGAATTATACTTACAAACAAACAAACTAAAATTATACTTATGGAATAGACAACATGAAGAAACTGTACTTTTAGCTGAACTTTGTTTGTTTTTTTAGCCGGTCTCAAATTTGGCAGTTTATACTATGTACATAGTACTGTTTTTTTTTAGAAAACGAATAAGAAAATGTTCGGTCATTAGTTTTAATTTCTTGGATCTTAATATTTTGGATCTTAATTTCTCAGATCATTATATCTCGGATCTTAATTTCTTGGATCTTAATATATTGGATCTTAATTTCTCGGACCTTAATTTCTGGGATCTTAATTTCTTGGATCTTTATATCTCAGATCTTAATATCTCAGATCTTAATATCTCGAACTTAATTTCTCAGATCTTAATATCTCGGGTGGTTCCAGTTAATATCCGTACCCCCCTATGGAGGAGACTTCGAAAATAGGCTGAAGTCCGTATATTAACTGCCAAAATTGAAGACAGCCCCAGGATTTGGGCCGTTTTTAGACCACAACCTCTGGATTTCACCATAAGGTAGACAAAAATTTTCAGTTTCAGCCCTGGATTTTGTCAATTTCAAGTGAGAGATCTGGATTTTTGAAGGTTTTTTCAAATCCACCCTTAAATTTTAGACCTTTTAAACTTCGGAACCCACAGATTCTCAGATATTTTCATACATCCCTGGATTTTGTCTTCCATAGGTGGGGTACGGATATTAACTGGAACCCCCCTTGGATCTTAATTTTTTGGATCTTGGATCTTGAATCTTGGATCTTGAATCTTAAATTATACAATCCCTCTAATATGGTGTAGATAACATTCAAAATAGTTGTGGGCAGAAAGAATGACAAATAAAAATGGCGACTGTTGGAAAATAAACTCTTTTGAACTCAAATAAATCCTTTTCATGACCAATTTTTGTCAATTCAGGTTAGATTAGAGGTAAATTTGCAACGTGTACCTTGTTAAAGCGGGTGTTTTGGTTAAGTTTGGCGAAGCCCCAGGGCCGTCATGGCTTTGCTTTGTTACATAAATTTTGTGTTTTGGGACTATGGCTAGCTACTGTCTGTGTTGGCCACCATTTTGGGTCAAGCGTTGCAATACTTTTGTCCTCAAAAGTGTTATCGCTAGCCTGATGATGAAAGTACAGGCAACAGGTAAGCCTGCGTCACAGACCAAACAGGCAGGGAAATCGTATACGATAGATTTCCCGTTACTGATACATGGTATAAAAATACTTTGAAAGTCACCTTTGCCAGGCACTGCCAATCAGTTCTGCTCTTCTCTGTGTTGTGCTCAGTGCTTCCTTCCACTTGTGAAAAACCAAATTTCCTTCTTTTTTTCCTTTTGTTGAGTGAAATTTCCTTCGCAAAAATTTTAAATTTCCTCATGATTTCCTTAGATGTATATTCGAAGATAAAGGCCTTGAAAGACTGGGAAATTTGTCGCAAAAGGTTTTTAGTTCACATAGCATCTAAAATTGTAGCTTAAAGCGGTCCTGTGCAAATAGTTTGATGAAGATTCATTTTACATTAACCAAAAAGTACAATGGCGCTTGCGCAATTCAAAATATTTATGACAACTCAGTCTGGTGTGTGTTCTTCAAGAACAGTTCTTGTGTCATTTTCCGGTACAGAAACCAAAATTTCTGATTGTTTTTCATACCCAGTTCCATCACTGTTGGACTTGCGACTGAAAAAACAATCATGTGAATTAGTTGACACCCCGTTGACACAGAAATTGCTGAACGTTGAACCTATTTCTTCAGTTTTCATTCATCTTCAAATTTCCTTCCTTTTTCCTTACAATTATCATTTCCTTTTTCTTCCTTCCAAACTGCCAAATTTCCTTTCGGTAAGGAAACACCTTACACGCGGAAGCACTGGCTGTGTTCTGCCGTTCTGTGCAATCTCGCCCAACCCCAAACACTTTTTTTATACTTTTTTTGCTGTGACGGTTTTTTCTTGCTTTAGCTAGGTTTCTTATATAAAAAAACGTGTACTTAGCCAGATGTTTTTGTTGCTGTTTTTTAAAATTGCTCAGTGTGGGACTGATGTCCTCACACTATAGACAGGGAAATTACTACAACCATCTAGCAAACTGCCTAACCCTAAATTTTATTTCGGATTCGGGTTCTCCATGTTGAAGAGTATCTAAAACTGCCAGGGGCCATTTTGGGCGTGGCCTGGTTTTCACGTGATTCATGACCACACCTACCCACGGTCTGAAAATTTTTTTTTTGGAATTTTTGGAAAAATTTTTCACCAATGTGTAGTGTATCAGAAGGCAAGAAATAAATTATAAAAAACTTACTACTTTCCTCTTACCATTCGGGAGGTACAGCGTCTCAAAGTTTGTGTTGTTGTTGTTGTTAAAAAACATAAAGATGTCAATATTGCGCGTATAAACTGGATTTTTCGAGTTGGAATCCATAGTTATAATCAAGATAGTTTAAGTAATGTATTTAGACTATTTACAATGTATCTTTGCCTTGCCTGGTAGCTTTACTTGAGTATCAAGGCAGCCATTCGTCGAACGAATCTTCACTGGACAGAAAGTCCGAAACCTCCCAATCGCTTTGATCTGCTTCCGATAATATGGCTGTTTCTGGGTTGGATTGTATTGTTTCGTCATCACCATCGTAAATGCTAGCCGATATTCGTCTTCTGAGATATCTTTCGTGGCTGCAAGAATAGAAGATATCTTACGTTTTCTTTTTTTGGTTTCGGCGCTGTGACTCTGGTACCGGGCTTCCAGTAAACCATACCGGCGAGACGATATTTTCTACTGGGTCCCATTGCCATCCGTTTTCGTCAAAAAGTATCGATGGCACTTGCGGCATGTGACAATGATACCATAAAAATGCTTGATGATGGCAGCGTTTGATTGCCTGTTCTACTGACTTGGGATCAGGTGGTATGCCCATGGATGATTTGGTTTTCATCTCTTTATATAGTGGTATTCTTATACTCAAGTATGCCTTGTCTGCTTTTCCACTGTAAATGTTTTTTCGAATGAATTCCTTTATGTCTTCGATATCGTTGGCTTGACATGAGTGCTTTTATCCAATACAGATAACTCACGTATTTGACGTGGTATGTCGCGGCTGTATGTTACCATACACGCTAGCCACATGCAAGAGCGGATCCCTGAGGGAATCACATGGCGAGATGCCTTTTGACCGTCATTTGAGGGCCGACGTAAGTTGCTCGTTGAACATCGGACATAAGCCTTGAGACACAATCTTTGAAGAGTCTATATCCCTGTAACTCGGCTGTTACTTGCTTACTGACACATCCTAAAGCTCCGATGGTCACCACTAGTAAGGTTACAGTTTTATAACCTTAGGATTTCTTGGCTCTATAAAGATCGCGCTTGAGCTTTGCATACTTATTTGTTTTCTCTTCATATGCCTGTGTGAGGCGTTTATCATACGGCACAGTGACTTCGATTATGATGATTTCTTTCGCCGGCCTATCGCATACCACTAGGTCCGGCCGGAATATTCGCTTTACAGGTTTGAGCTGCGTATCCCAGAGAACCTTGCATTGATCTTTGTTATATTCCGCCTTTGGGGCTTTTTCCGCCGGGCAGATTTCAATGTCATACTTTTGCAATAGGTGGTTGAACACCACCTTTGCAACTTCATCATGCCTTTCTTTGTAAGCCCCAAAGTTGTGTTTGCCACATGCGGATATGATATGTGTCAGACCATCTTTGCCTTTACCACATAGTCGACATTGTCGTAACGCCGGGTTGCCCGTGGCAGCATGTGCTGCCTTGGATAACAAGGTGCCATCTTGGATGGCCATGACGTAGCCCTCTATCTGGGGTGGCAGTAAGCCTTCGACGAGCCATTTGTGCGTAAGTTGGGAATCCACATTCTCACGTTCAACCAGTTTGCCATACTTAGTATGGCATTTTGTGTTGTATATGGCTGCTTCTGTTCGCTGCTCATATGTCTTGGCTACTGTGGATTTCAATTTCCGGCTATGATTTCGCACTTGAATGCCGTTGGGTTTCACCGTTTCCTCGACAGAGTATTCAGTCATGCCCAAAGACTGAAACATTCTGTTTGCTTTGGCGATAATTGCAGCTCTCCTACGCCCTGATTGTCCGTCTCCAGGGCTCTAATGTCTCGGCAAAGCAACTGTGCAAACTCGTCTTCTGCCTCGCTAAGATAGCATACGACAGAGAGGGCGGTTTGACAGTATAGCTCCTCCAGCCTGCAAATACCCCTGCCAACGGCCTTTCTTGGCAAGTATAGTCGATGGGCCGACGCTGAACCATCTTGATATCTCACTTTCCGCAGGTGGGCTCGTATCTTAGCGTCAAGGCGTCTCATATCACCTTTGGTCCTAAGGCCGGCCGCCAGATAGTAACGGAGTACTCCTGCTACTTTCTGGTTTATGGCCTTAGTCGCACATTTGCTGTTAAGGTCAGTTTGAGAATCTGGCGAGTTTGCTTACTCACTTTCGTGAGTATTCGGCTCGCTGTATTCTCTCTGTTGACCGTTAGCAGCTGATCCAGTCCAAGGTACTTGTATGTGTCATCTGATTGCAGGACTGGGATTTGTCGATATGTTTGGGGCTCAGTATCATCGGCCATCTCGATGCTGTTTGTGATAACATATTTGTGGGCAATGCTACATTTCTTAAATCCCAGTTCCAGGCATATGGCTTTTGACGCTCGCATGGTAACATCCATACTCTTCTCAAGAGAGGTCTTGCAAGGGCAAAGATTTTGAGGTCATCCATGTAGAGGAGGTGTGAGTTAACTCGTCCCTTCTCCGTTTTGAAACCTGTGACACGTTTGGATGCCTTTAGTGCTATCGAGAGAGGACGTATGACTAGGCAAAACACAACGTTGTCAATACAATCCAACCCAACAGCCATATTATCGGAAGCAGATGAAAGCGATTGGGAGGTTTCGGACTTTCTGTCCAGTGAAGATTTGTGCGACGAATGGCTGCCTTGATCCCGGGGGGGGGGGGGTACTTCACTTATGAATGGACGGGGATGTGCCGCCCAGATTTCGGAAACCCACCCACTTATAATGTAAACCTTTGCAGAAGCAGACCCTATTTGATGAGTAAAAATAAGCGGAATATGAAAATAATAAGACTTTCTAGACCTATTTATTGCTTGATATTGTACTACGAACATCTTTGACGCGATTTTACCACTTTTCTGACCGAATTAAAGTTAAACTTTCGACTTTTCTTCAATTTGCAACCCACTTTTATGGGGTTTTGTTTAAAATCATACCCATGTTTAGAGAATTTCAGTGCCCAAAACCCACCCATATGGGCGGCACATACCCGTACCCAAATTTTTCTAAGTACCTCCCCCGGGGCCTTGATACGCCAGTAAAGCTACCAGACATGGCAAAGATACATTGTAAATAATGTAAATACACCACTTAAACTATCTTGATTATAACTATGGATTCCAACTCGAAAACTCCAGTTTATACGCGCAATATTGACATATTTATGTTTTTAACAACAACAACAACACAAACTTTGAGACGCTGTACCTCCCGAATGGTAAGAGGAAAGTAGTAAGTGTTTTATAATTTATTTCTTGCCTTGTGATACACTACACATTGGTGAAAAATTTTTCCAAAAATTCCAAAAAAAAAATTTTCAGAGCGTGGGTAGGTGTGGTCATGAATCACGTGAAAACCAGGCCACGCCCAAAATGGCCCCTGGCAGTTTTAGATACTCTTCAACATGGAGAACCCGAATCCGAAATAAAATTTAGGGTTAGGCAGTTTGCTAGATGGTTGTAGTAATTTCCCTGTCTACTAGGAAGGGACATCAAAAAATAGAAACAAACCGAAAACATCATTAGATTCGCCATAAAATTTTACATCTGAATTTGAAATAAACCATAGAATTGATTGATAGGCCTTAAGTGTCCCTCTTCGGTAAAATTCCCCCTCTACTCTATGCCACATTGTAATTGCTGATAAAAACCTTGTAGGACCTGCTTGCTTTCTTTTTTAGTAAACTACTATGAAAATCTGACTTTTTAAAAGGTGTACGAGATTTCCGTTGAAACAAAAGGATTTCCGAAGGATTTCTATTAAAACAGAGGAGTGGATTGCCCCTTGCTTTAGACTGCGATGCAGAGGTGCGACCATTCTAATAAGTTGCAGATTGTTTCAAAGCATCAAAGAAGCTGAGAACAAAGACCGGAAATTTAAGAAAGTTTGTTGCTAGTTTCTTATGAAATAATCTTTTTATCATAGGTAAAAGACAACAAGCGCCAGGATCGAGATGTGCATTCATTTCTTGACCCAGACAGACAGATAACTGGAACATACCAGCTTGTGCACAGGGAAGATGCAAAACTATGCCCAAAAAGTGATGCGAGATGCGAGCAATGCCGTATTGCATTTCAATCGTCGGATGTTGTCGTTGTCAAAACGACTGGCCTCCGTGAAATAACTGATTAAGATGGACAAGGAAAAGGTACACTGGTAGAATCTATTTGCATTACCTCACGAAATGTCTGAAGCTGTGTGACCAAAATTTTGATTTCGCCAAAGTGAGCGTACCGAAGAAGACACAGGAGCTGCTACCTGCAAATGGTCTATTTAAATTCTTAAGACAAAGGGTTTGACCTTTGCGTGGTAAGACTATACATTCGTCGAAATATTTGCCTCTACTCGCTAGAAACACCTGACTTGACTTTAAAACATTATCACATAAATCAGATAAATGCATTTATTAACGCTTACTATTTTCTCGTACCCGTTTCCTTAGGAGAAAATCACTCTAAGAATCTCGTACGTCTTCAAAATTCTTTGAAATAATATTCAGAATCTTCAATACTCATGAAACAAAGAAATATGCCTTTTCCACTTGGCCTGAATAGGCCTATTCAATCATGATATGACGTCACTTACAATAAAATCATACTTTGAATAAAATAGAGTGGAAAACAGTGGAATACAGCTACAGTGAAGCATTTTATTATTCTGATTTGTCTTTCGTTTATGATGTTAAATTTTTCTTTAATGATATAAGTTATCTTTCGTTGAAGATTAATTTTCTGCCGTTCTCTTGCTTGAGCCCTTACTTCGATTTATTAAAATCTATGTTTCGCTCATAAATCTAGACCAACAACCTGAACGATTTGCTGCACCGAGCAGTTGAAGCAGCCTTCTGACAACAACAACAACAACGTAAGGTGGTAGCTGCGATAACTGGGACACCGAATAGGAAGATAGGCAGAAGCCCATCTCGCGTCGGATTGCTGTGAAATTCGATGTCACGGTGTTTTGATCATAGACAGGGTATTTTGGCCTGCAATCTAAGGAAGTGCCTAACCTTTGTTTTTAAACTTGATTCCCGGTAAATCGACCACGCTGAATCGTTTAAGACCAGGAGCCAAATCGAGAAATGCTTCTATCACGTGATATACGACGTCATGATGACGTCATAAAAATATACCTTTTACCCATTTTAATTCGCTTAATAGCCATTTAATATGAAGGAAAATGGCAAAAATAGATAGAACACATTGAGAGCTTTCGATTGATATACATTTTGTTGCATTTCGAAGGTAAAAATATTTATGATGACGTCATCGGGACCTTTTTGAGCTGGTCCTTTCATAGTGGGGATGTTGGTGAAACAATTGTGCATTTTATGTTACCAGTATCAAATTTGGCGAAAAGGGGTAGTTTGACGTGCTAAAAAAGATAGGATATGTGCCCCAACTGAGAAATGCCCCCTTGCGCTATTTTTAGACTGGGGTAATTGGTACCAGGCCTCTACATAAGCTATAACACTAGTTTTATTGCAACTTGTAATGCAAGCATCAAATTTGGCGAAAACAGGCAGTTTGACATGCTAAAAAAGATAGGATATGTGCCCCAACTGAGAAATGCCCCCTTGTGCTATTTTTAGACTAGGGTAATTGGTACCAGGCCTCTACATAAGCTATAACACTAGTTTTATTACAAAATGTAATACAAGCATCAAATTTGGCGAAAACAGGCAGTTTGACACGTTAAAAAAGATGGGATATGAACCCCATTCGAGAAGTGCCCCCTTGTGCTATTTGAAGACTTGGGTAATGGATACCAAACGTCTACTTAAGCTATAGCACTAGGGGTAGTTTGAGACACTGTAAAGATAGGATACCGAGCCCAAGTGAAAAATGCCCGCTTGTGCATTTATTAGGCAGCGATTATGGTAACAGAAAAGAAACCTCTACGCATGCTATAACAGTTGCTATGAAATGTCGCTTTATGATGATTCGAAGCAGCACTCCTTGGAATAAACCAGGCAGGAACACCGCGATGCAAGAAACGATAAAGTGTTTTGAGGTTTGTTAATTTATGTTATATTCGAAGGCAAGCAAGGCTTCTTCAGAGTATTCGTTGGTGCCTGCTTGTTGCATGTCCGTGATGACTTTTTGTCTTTTTTGTAGCGCTATTCTGAGGCTTATTTTTGGTTTCCCGTCCTCCTTAACGAAATACCGAAGTATTTGAACGGTGAGATCTGCTTCAGCTGCACGCGGTTCACATCGATCTTGCCCTTGCGAACTTTTTTATGATTTTTAAGACCATCATCTCGGTCATCAGTGCTAAGTCCCACCCCAGCAGCATCATTCTCCTTGACGCAACAACCTACTACCTACTGTAATGTCTGTGTCATCAGCGTATTTGATGTTCATGATGCCATCACCATCGACGTTAACTCCGTTGAGAACTGCAAAAGGCAGGCCGTAGGATGTTTTCACTGTAGATATTTTAGTAGTCTGGCGATTGTACACAGTCCTGCCTTACTCCACATCTGATGCCCAACCTAGTCGCTGACGTCTCTACCATGTGTAATCACTGCCGTTTGATTCTTATACAGGGGCTGGATAATGCGAAGCTCTTCCTTGAAAATATCGATGGCGGACAGCAAGAGCACGTGATTGCTCTTTGTTTCATTGGAATAGCGATAAATATCGGAAGAATCTCACTTTCCACAAAATTAACGCATTTTTTATGAAAACAGTAATGATGATCAATATCTTGTCTCTTTCAGCGTATCAAACAGCCCTTATTCCGAAAGTTGGATTTCTGTATTACACTTTATAACAAAATTACCGTTATAGCTCATGTAGAGGTCTGGTACGGTATAAAAATATATCTGGTCAGTCTAAAAATAGCACAAGGGGGCACTTCTCGAATGGGGCTCATATCCCATCTTTTTTAACGTGTCAAACTGCCTGTTTTCGCCAAATTTGATGCTTGTATTGCAATTTGCAATGAAACTAGTGTTATAGCTTATGTAGAGGCCTGGTACCAATTACCCCAGTCTAAAAATAGCACAAGGGGGCATTTCTCAGTTGGGGCACATATCCTATCTTTTTTAGCACGTCAAACTACCCCTTTTCGCCAAATTTGATACTGGTAACATAAAATGCACAATTGTTTCACCAACATCCCCACTATGAAAGGACCAGCTCAAAAAGGTCCCGATGACGTCATCATAAATATTTTAACCTTCGAAATGCAACAAAATGTATATCAATCGAAAGCTCTCAATGTGTTCTATCTATTTTTGCCATTTTCCTTCATATTAAATGGCTATTAAGCGAATTAAAATGGGTAAAAGGTATATTTTTATGACGTCATCGTGACGTCGTATATCACGTGATAGAAGCATTTCTCGATTTGGCTCCTGGTCTTAAACGATTCAGCGTGGTCAATTTACCGGGAATCAAGTTTAAAAACAAAGGTTAGACACTTCCTTAGATTGCAGGCCAAAATACCCTGTCTATCAAGGGAACAATAGAAAACAATACCCTGCGCCCTAAACTCGATTCCATGCTTATGGAAGAAACTGCACTTTCCAGGAAATTATCATACCCCTGTTGTCGAGGGCAGGAGGGGGGCTTGAGAACATTTGTATCTGGCAGTAACCTTGTTTGGTAATAGTACATTTGCTTGGTATGAATTTTTGAAAAAAATTGTCTATATGTACAAATTTTCTATCAATGTTTTCATTTCTGTCACGGCAGTATTTGTTTCAGTGTAAATTCAGCCCGGACACCAAAACATATATCCATACCCTCTTTTTTATAAGAAACTAAGATTAGATTGTTGAGATCTGCGAGTTTCTTATCATTTGGGGTCGAGTACTGAAAGTTTCTTAGCCAATAGGCTATTGATCTAAGAGTTTCTTATAAACGAGTTTCTTTAGAAAAAAGACTGTATTATCGCAACAATCACACGATTATTGCACGATCGTGTTAGAAGTCACGAGTATAGTGATTTATCATTAATTCCCGTTTAAACGAAAATATTTGCAAGAATTTTTTATCAAAACCATTAATTTCTTTCTCGGGTAACAACTTCCAAATGAAATTGCCCTGTCGCTCAATGCTAGGAAAAGCAAATTGCCTCCTCAGATAAAAACCAATTTCTAATATTGCCTCATTAGATTTTCTAATATGGTTGCGTTCTGTCCATAGGAAGCTTTTTTGGGCTGTCAGTGCATCAGCCATAAACCAAAGCCACCTACTTAAGCAACTGGGAGGGAATGGACCCAAAAAATATCATTTTTCTCGCCCATAGAGCTCAAGGATACAGAACATGGAAGACCTGCACCTGATCTGTGTCCTAGAGCGCCGCCCATTCACGACCAGAGCAACGTACCGACCAGGCCCACATGGGAAGGAGAAAACACATCCATCACTTACCAGCACCCATACTCACCAACCAACAGAAAACATGCCTCCAGGCAAGCCAGCTTAGCAACCACCAGCCCACTTGACGGGCAGCCCAACTTGACGGGCCTTTTACAATGCATAAGCCTCGCCTCCAGGCAAGCCAGCTTAGCAACCACCAGTCCACTTGAAGGGCTTTAAATAGAGATAAGCCCCGCTTCCAGGCCAGCAGCATAAAAAACCACAAGCCTACTTGAAGGGAACCCAACTTGACGGGCATAACTACGCCCCTTAGCACAGCGTTTATTTAACCAGGAATAAATATTCTTCTCAGAAATCCACAATTCCCTGTTTAGATTTTACCATTCACCTTCGCCAAATGATCGAAAATCAATAGTAAACAAAGCGCATTATTCACATTTTTCGCCCCAAGAGGAAAGACAAATTTACAACGGAGGGATGACGTTTTGAAGAAAATTAGGGATTTTGAGGGCTTTCTGCCCCTTAATAAGTGAAAATGACATTTTTTGGTTAGTTTTCGGTGGTTTTGGGTCGTTTTGATCCAATTATGGGTCGTTTTGGCTGGTTTTGGGTCATTTTGGCTTTTTTTGGGTCGTTGTGGGTGGTTCCGCGTTTTAGTAAGTACGAAAAATAACTTGATATTTTTACCTTGACACCCGCGATGCGGGTGAGTTTATGCGCGTGAATATAAGTACCAGTTTAGCCTTGGAAAGACAGGAGCCTGCCACTTCACAGCAAACAGCAAAGAAGAAATAATGGCGGCGGACGAAGATGATAATAACAGCGATACTGTAGAGCGTCAACAAATGGTTAGAAATGTAAGGGCAAGACCTGAACTTGGCTTATCCGCTGCCAGTGCCTTTCCTGAACCAAGCTTCAGTCATAGGAGGATGACTGGTAACGAAGCTGTGGTGCCCAACTTTTTCAAAATACTTCATGACAAACTTGCTGATTTTTGCTTGTCAATTAATTTTTTGTGGCAGAACGTTCAGACATGGCTTGATATGCAAACTTCAAGTGTTGGACAAATGATGCTTGATTGTTTGGCAAGAGCTATAGTTATTTTTGTGATTTTAGCTTAGTTTATGATATCATTGAAATGTTTGAGCGGCAAACAGATACCATAGCCAAATTTAGTTAGGTACGCTTTTGTAGAGTCCTCTTCGTCGGGTCATTCTTGAACGGAAGAAGGTGAGGGTGAAATGGTGTTTTAGCACCAGTCCCTAGGGTCTCAGTAGTAGGTTAACTAATCGAGACTTCGACCATGGCTTTGACACTACCGTGGCTGGGCTCGAACCCTGACCACACTGAACTCGACACCATGGGTCAGCTGGATTACACCACGACGCCACAGCACCTTCAAAGAAAAAGTTAATTTCTTTCTGTAATATGATAAATGAGGTATTCATTTTGAAATTCTTTTATCCATATCTTGGTCTTTTGTACATATGATGATTATAACTGGAACTGGACTTTAATGTACATCAGCCCCACTTGCCTAAACGTCCAAATATTCACTTATCTAAACTACAAGTACTCAATTATAAGAGTATAGAGTAATAAATCATTTGAAACTACTGCAGTGAAAGGTATAATTAACTACAGGCAGTAACAAGCGAAGACCAAAATGCAGTCGCATAACAGACTGAGAAACTAACTTGCCATACAAATTGGGTTTCTTTCATCTAATTTTAACCATTGTCATAAGAGAACCTATAGTCTGTATATACTAATATGCAGTTATGCAAATCAGATTGTCCCATTGTAATGGCCCATTGTTCGATTGCGCACGAGAGGCTCCAGTCCTGGGGCACCTAGAGACGCGATTCTTTTTTTGATCCAAGCCCTTTCTCCCCAGGTAGTGCATGCCGTATTTTTCGACATGTTTTGAGAACCGTAAGTTGGTTAAAATTTCGATTTTATCTTGGCTTCGAAAAGTTTCATTTTCAATGGCGGCCATCTGTTATGTTCTTTTCACTACACGCACAGTGAATCATTGAATCTTTTGTTTTGCAGAAGTTTTTCGTGCTCACTAAAACGCGGAACCACTCGAAGCGACCCAAAACCAGCCAAAACGACTAATAATCGGATTAAAACAACCTAAAACCACTTAAAATTATCCAAAAATAGTTATTTTTATTTATTAGTGGCCAGAAGACCCCCAAAATATTCAGATTCTAGCAAATTATTATTGCTGTGTAGTAAATGATATTTTCCCTTTGGGCCAATAACGTGAACAATGCGCTTTGTTACTTATTTTCAGATTAAATCTTTTGCGTGCAACTCTCAGGGGTTTATTCAATCACTTGCGGCTTTAAAAGCCTGGATTTCACATAAAATCTTAACTGTCGTACGATTATCGCACATTCGTGAGATGTTAGAATTTCTTTTCGCAAGATTATCGCACGACCATAAATACAAATTCTGAAATTTTGGTCGTAGCAGAGCCACAGTTATCAATAACCATTAATTCTCTCATGTATTTACCATTACAAGTAGACTAGCTTTTTAACTTGACGCCCGCGATGCGGGCGAGCTTTTTACCTTTACACCCGCGATGCGGGTGAGTTTTTTACCTTAACACCCGCGATGCGGGTGAATATTAGTACCAGTGTAGCCTTGGAAAGACAAGATACCACTCAGCTGCCTTTTAACTTGCTGCCTTTTAACTTGCTGCCTTTTAACTTGCAGCCTTCTGAACTTTCGCTAGATTCCGGGGAGTTTGTGGGATGCCATGGTGAGCTAACCTCCCCGGACTCTAGCGAAAGTTCAGAAGGCTGCAAGTTAAAAGGCAGCAAGTTAAAAGGCAGCAAGTTAAAAGGCAGCTGAGTGGTATCTTGTCTTTCCAAGGCTACACTGATACTAATATTCACCCGTATCGCGGGTGTAAAGGTAAAAAGCTCGCCCGCATCGCGGCGTCAAGTTAAAAATCTCTCTATATTAAAATGGTGGTTGCCATGCGATTGATTTTGTATGCGTGAGTTTGCCGAGGAGCTGCAACCTTTCGAGATGCGGTTTTCGCACGATGCTGCCGACGCTGGGGAAGGCGAGCCAAAACCACTTCGCTTTCTCGTATCTGCTCCACAAGCTGGGGTAATGGGGCTAACCCTTTTTCTTTGATCTACGTCACTGCTGCAAATTGACACAATCGCCCGGCATTAACACATTTCACTCGCCCATTAAAACCAAACTCGCGTCGAAATTTATTCCAATTTCTTATGTTTTCGTCTCCTTACAAGGTCTTCTTACGAAATGATTAAAAATTGAAATCAATTTGCCAGCTTTGGATCCCGAATGAGGGGTTTTGCTTTTCTGTGCAGCCAAACGAAAATAATTGCTTTGTTTTAGGGCCCATATACACGAGTACCTTAAATTTGCCTTAAACAGTAGGGTGCAGCGTAATAAGGTGTGAATTCCAGAGCAGCTTTCTTTATTTTTCATATCAAAACGGGTAACATCTGTCATGTTTTTCATCCACGATGACAGATGACATTATAACTCCTTGATAAATTATCTGCGGCATTTTCTTTGAGTTAAATCTTTGGAAAATCGTCAGTGAGTGCGTAGCTGTACACCATATATGGCCTTTCGAGTTTCTCAAATTATTCTTTACACGAACAAAATGGCAAATTTCAGACAGATCGTAAACCAAAGGTTTTCTGCACGCGAAGAAACAACATCTCGAGATTTGGAGCTAGTAGAAGACTCTCAAGACCCTAATATGTATGAAAGGCAGTCTCAGTCGATTCTCAATCCAAGTTATGGTAGAAGTACAAGTACACCTTTGTCTGGGTTTTATGCACCGCCACGTTTTCCCTTTATGGATTTTGCAACACCGTATATAAGACCATCAAGCTCCCGAACAGAACATTCTTTTGCACCTTCTTTTCTCGAACGAAATTATAATCAACGCCCAAATTTCTACCAGCAAAGCAGCGCTACAATGTCTTCACCGGCCACAGTACCATCAGCTGATACTTTACAAAAAGAAAGGGTTCACTGGACAACAGAACAGACGGATGCATTGGTGAATGCATGGCAAGACGCATTTGTAGAGCTGGAAAGCCATAAGAATCCGCAGGCATGGAAAAGAGTAATTGCAGCAGTAAACAAAGCAGGAAAGCAAAGATCGTTAGACCAGATAAAAAAAATGTTGAATGCGTTAAAGGATAAATATAAAGAAGCAAAGGCGAAGAACAAGAAAAGCGGAGAAGCACGAAACATGCAGAAATACTATGATACTTTTGACGAGATTCTTGGCACAAGAAGCATAGTACAGTTTGAAGAAGTAAGAGAGGCGGGAAATGAAGTTGCAGATGGGGATAATAACAAAAATAATGAAGATAACGGCAATGGAAATGGAAATGTTCAGCTAGAAGAGGAGGAAGCCGAACAAGCAGTTGAAAAACCCCAACCAAGAAGAAAGAAAAAGAAGAAGGCATCAGAGGCAGGTGCAACAAGCCAATTGGTTGAATGTTTGGCAAGCATTCAGCAACAACAACAGAATGCCATGTCTCAGTTCCTTGAAGGCATGAAAGAGATGGAGGAAAATAGTAGAAGGCATACAAGCGATGTATTGCTGCAAGTTGCGGAAATGTTTAGAAACAGAAAGAGACATACAGACGACAGTGACAGTAACTAAGATTTTTATGTAATGTTTTATCGAATTTAGTAGTTTAAAGGATTTTCACATTTCTGTTAATGTTTGCATGACTGTTGTTCTTTTTATTTTGATTGGATTGCAGCTTGGCTTTTCCCTTGTGATTTCCGATCACTAAAATGCACCACTAAGCTTTCCTTTCGGCTTAATTTGCAACAGGAAAACAAAACAAAAATATCGCTTGCTTCTATTTTTGAAATCAATGAACACAACAAAACAGAACAAAAATTGTATGAATGAAAGAAGAATAAGGAAAATAGTAAAAAGTCAGTTTTATAAACTATTTACGTGAACACGCAAAAGACGTCTGATAGTTTCGCCAGATTTATATACATTATGATAATGGGTGTCACAATTATTAGTGTGATAGGGATCTACTACCTCTTCTATGGGTTCTTTGCGATCTTGACATATGTTATGAAGAACGCTACAAGCTGTAACAATATCAGCAACATAAGATGGTTCAAGAAGTACCTTGTTCAACAGAATACGCCATCTCCCTTTCAATATTCCAAATGCTCTTTCAATTGACACACGTGCCTGAGATAGAGCCAGGTTGAATAATTTTTCTTCGTGGTCCATATTTGGAGCATATTGGTAAGGCTTGATCAACCAATCGTGCATTGGATATGCAGCATCCCCAACCAGATACGGTTTTATTGATTTTGTTGCCGTCAGTGGATAAACCGGTGTTTGCATTAATTCTTTATCGTTCCCAGCGTTGTAAATCCATGTATTTCTGAGCATACGCGAGTCGTGCATCGAGCCTGCAAATCCTGTCGACATACTTATAAATCTCAATTTACCATCACACACCCCCTGGCAACCTATACTATAGCATTGCTTTCTATCAAAAAAATCTACAGTACTTTCTTCTGGGGCCTTGATCCTTATATGGGTTCCATCAATTGCGCCAAATACATTGGGTAAAGGTGATAGATTTTCAAATGACTTGACAGAGTTAAGGCATTGTTCTTCACTACGAGGCCAAACTATAAAGCGATTTCTCAGATTTACCAGTGCACCGACAAAGTCTTTTGTTATGCAACCAACAGCTGCTGCCGAGATTCCAAATGTTTGTCCCACTGATCTATAGGTCTCACCATTTCCTAGCCACCACAGTGCAACGCCAACTCTTTTTGGTACAGGTATACTTTCCCTCATATTGGTATCTTCCTTCTTCATAAAATCATTCACAATAGAACATACATAATCAAAAGTTTCACGGCACATTCTATAATGATTAAGCCAGTAATGTGGGTCAAGATCCTTGCTTGTATTAAGATCGGCATTATAATACACATCGAATTCGTTTTCTTGCCTGTGATAAACCCATGCCTCTCTTTCACCGTAAGTATCTAAGTAGAACTGCACGGCAGCTCTTTGCATTGCTAGACTGCGATTTGAAAAATATACTGCAGCAAAAGACATCATTCTTTGCATTGTACGCTGCCTGTTTTGTTCTAACAAGTAGACAGACATAAGAAGTAACATAAAAAACTCTTCGTCAGACATTATTTTATTTTTATAGTTAGCTATACAGATTTCACTCTTAACTACCCTCTCTTGTGGAAGGAAAAATGAATTGAATGAAAAACGCGTTGTCCTAGAAATTAGATTCTCAGCGACGTTCGCTAATCCTCGATGACAGGCATCAACGAGAAAACAATGCTTCCTTAAAATAAGGGATGCTCGACAGCATCCCTTATTTTTTTGCCGGTTCTTTTCATCCTTACGTGTGAAAGAAATAAGGAAAACGAACGAAAACGGCCGTATACACGGGCAGCGGACGTGATAATTACCTTAATCCTTGAAAGAATGTCCTTATTTCGCTCGTGTATATGGACCCTTACTTTCACGGATATTTTCTCTCTGCTGTTGAAAGAAGCATTGTGCAAGGAAAGTTCGCCTGCTGTGCGTGACCGTGACCCTCGCCATGACTTTCGCGTCTGAGGCAAATGACATTTTCTTTTCATGCACGTCTTTGGTTTCTAATGTTCAAAAAATAAACACGTTTTTTCCATGTAATTCTGGTATCATAGTCGATGTTTTCGTGTACGTTTGGTCAAATGGCATTTCTCGCTTTGTGTAGAAGTTTTCTCCGCTTTAATAGAAATGCCATTTCCTGATTTCAAAAGTTAATTGAACAATGAAAAAGTGCATTTTATTGCTAACAAAGTCCCCATCAAACACGGAAACAACGGACGAAGGACACTGTCAAAACCTAGACCAAACTGACTGAGGAACGGTACTAATAGGACTGAGGAACAGGAACCAGGAACCTGGCTAAGGACCATGAATACTTCAGGACTAAGGAACATGCGAAAAATAACAAGACTGAGGAACCGAACAAAGGAATGGTACTTAAGACTAGGAATTACTTCAAGACGCAACAACATGAACAATTCCTGAGGAACTGGACTGAGAAATGCACAAAAGATCACCAATAAAATCAGGACTAGAGAGCTTGAATAAAGACTGAGGAATAGGACTAAGGAACAGGACTGAAAACCATGAATCATTTTAGGAGTAAGGAACATGAAGAAAAACACGACTGAGGAACAACACCAAGGAATGGAACTTAGAAACCATGAAGACTTTCAGGACTAAAGAAAATCACCAAATACAATACTGAGGAACAAGATCAAGGAATGAGACTCGACAACCATGAAGACTCTCACAACTAAGGAAAATCTACAATTACAAGACTGAGGAACAGGACCATAGTACGGTACTATGAAGACTCTCACAACTAAGGAAAATCTACAATTACAAGACTGAGGAACAGGACCATAGTATGGTACTGAAGACTACGAATAATTTCCGGACTAAGGAACATGAACAATAGCATGACCCGAGAACAGGACCAAGGAACGGCACTGAAGACCACGAACAATATCAGGACTAAGGAACATGAACAATAACATTACTAGGGACCAGGACAAAGGAATGAGACTGAAGACCATGCACAATTTCAGGACTAAGGAACGTGAGCAATAATAAGACTGAGGAACAAGACTAAGGAATGGAACTGAAGACCATTAATAATTTCAGGACTAAGGAACAGGATGAAGGAACGGGACAGAAGACCATGAGTAATTTCAGTACTAAGGAACAGGATTAAGGAAAGGGACTGAAGACTATGAATAATTTCGGAACTAAAAACATGTACAATTACAAGACTAAGCAACAGGGCCGAGATCAAGATGGAACATATGAACTATAACAAGACTGAGGGACAGGACCAAGGTATGGGACTGACGAACAGAACTGGGATTGGCACTAGGAAAGGGACCCTGGACTAGGACCAAGGACAAATACTAAAAATTAGAAACTAGGAGCTAAGTGGAGAGGCAGAGGTCATTGAGGCGGAGGTCCTTCAGGCAGTGGTCTTTGAGGCAGAGGTTCTTGAGGCGGAGGTCCTTGCGAGGCGGTGGTCAGAGACGGGCAAGAGCTAGTCTTCTCTCTATATACTAAAATGGGAGTAGTCATTGAGACCGATTTTGTCTTAGCAGTTGTGCCAATGTGGTAGGTGGCACGACTTCCCCACTTTTTCCCCGCTCTGCCGACCGTGGGGTAGGCGTGTCATCAACCTCTCTTTTTTTGCAAACTCCCCTCGCCTTTGGGGTAGTTTGGGCTAACCCTTCTTTGAAGTGCGTCATTGGTGCCTGTTTTAACCATCGCCCGATTGTTTTCAGTAGGAGGATTATCACTGTTTCACAACAAGGCACGATAGCACGGTCGGTAAGGCAGCGTGTCTCGTGAGTTCCGATGCAGACTCGGGAGTTCGACTCCCCTCAGGGGCAAATCTTTTCCTTTCGAATTTCTTTCTTTCTTTTATTTTCGTGTTGGAAATGATTTCCCAAGGCCGAGGAGACGTCTGGTAACTAAAATTTGCTTTCGGTTTAATTTTTAAGTTTCTTAGACATAATTTTTTAACGTGTTTTTTGTTGTTCTCCTCCATGAATTCAAGGACAACTAGGAGAATATCGTCTACTTGTCGATCGGGCTGTGTAGCCGAGTGGTTAAATGCTCGCCTGCCACCCAGGATGGCTGGAGTTCAAATCCCCTCAAGGGAAAATTTTTGGTGTTTTTGTTTTAGTGATTTAAATAGTTTACAATTCTTTTCAATGTCTTAAAGTCACTTTGACAAAACTAGAATGCTTTTTGGAATGACTCGAATCTTTACATCTATTCTTTCTCATATCTTTTCAATTATAAAATTATTTTCAATTTATGTCTTGACACTTACTTTCATCTCCATTTGGTTTTTATTTTAATTTTAATTTCATCTTCGATTTTAATTTAAAGTTTTATTGCAGTTGAAGAAATTAGAATAATATTAAAATTTATTTTAAATTAAAGACTAATTTCACTTCTACTAATATTAACATTAAGGCCAATACTCTTATGTACCAAATAAACGGGGAGTCCTAATCGATGGGGGGGGGGGGGCTGGGAATTTCTTTTCAAATTTCAATAAACAGGTGGGTCCTTATAAGGTCCGGGGTTGGGGGAAAATTAATAAACGTAGTTTCATCCTTTCACAAGTGAAATTGCTTCTTCAACAATTAATAAGTGGGGGTCCTAATAAGGCCCTGCAGGTGGGAGAAAAAACTCAAAATTAATAAACGGGGGACGTTTATTTGGCATCTAAGAGTATGAAGATGAATTAAGAAGATGATAAAGTTTGAGATTGCCATTATTGTATGTGGTGATAAACAACAACATTAACATGAATTGTAAGTTTTAATGTTATTTCAGATTTACATCAAGATTAACATAAAGGTTCAGATTAACACTGATTTGAAAATGAGCTTCAGTTTACAAATTAAGAATAACTTCAAGTCTCAGTTCAAAAATGAAACACTGATACTTAGACCAAGACTAACACAGACTAAGACTAATATCAAGATGGAGTTCAAGATTTACTAAGACTAAGATTAAGATTAACATGGAGATTAAGATTAGCAGTAAGATTAGAATTAAAATTAAGTTTCAGAATCTGATTAATATTAACATTTAGATTAAGATTTAGGTTAAGATTCCAATTCAGGAAGAAGTTAAGATTAAGATTCCATTTAAGTTGAAGACTAATATTAAGACTAGACTAACATTAAGATTAAGATCAAGATTTAGATTAACAGCAAATATAGCCACCTCAATGCACAGTGCCTTCTAGTTGGAAGTTGTTATTGGTGGCGTTCATTGGAGGCGGTGGTCCTCATGAGGCGGTGGTCTTACACGGGCAAGGGCTAGTCTCTATACTAAAATAGGAATCGGATTAGCGAAAATTTTGTAATAGTCCGTCCGGGAAGGCTGTGCGAGTCTCCGAGACGCGATTTTCCCACGATTCTGCCGCCCGTGGGGTAGGCGAGCCAAGTTTCCTTCGTTTTCCTGTCTCAGCTGAAGTCTCTGGGGTAAGTGGGGCTAACCCTTCTTTGATGTACGTCACTGGTGCCTGTTTAAACAATCGACCGATTGTTTTCTGTAGGAGAATTATCACTGAATTAAAACAAGGAATCGTAGCGCGGTCGGTAAGGCGGCGTGTCTCGTGAGCTGCGATGCAGAGTTAGGAGTTCGATTCTCCTCAGGGGAAGACTTTTTTTTCGAATTTTTTTATTTCTGTTATTTTCGTGTTGGAAATGTTTTCAAAAGGCCAAGGAGATGTCTGGTCACTAGAATTTGCTTTTGGTGTAATTTTAAGTTCGTTAGACATATTTTTTTTACGTGTTTTGTTGTTCCCTCCCATGAATATTAAGGACCACTAGGAGATTATCGTCGTGGTTAAATTCTTGCCTCCCACCCCCAATGCCTAGAGTTCAATTCCCCTCAAGGTCAAATTTTGATGTTTTTATTTTTGTGATTTCAATAGTTTACAATTCCTTTTAATGTCAAAAAGTCACTTCCACAAATCTAGAAAGCTTTTTGGAATGACTCCAATCTTTAGATCTATTTTTTTTCAAATCTTTTCAATTTATTTCAAATCTTTTACATTTTTATTTTCAATTTATCTCTCGACACTAACTTCCATTTTCATTTGGTTTTATTTCTATTATAATTTCATCTTCGATTTTAACTTAAAGTTTTTATTGCAGCTGAAGAATTGATAATAAAATCGAAATTTTTTTCAAATTAAATTAATTTCACTTTTACTAATATTAACATTAAGGCCAATACTCTTACGTTCCAAATAAATGGGGGTTGCAAATAAAGGGGAGGGGGTGGGAATTTTTTTTGAACATTTAATAAACAGGTGTACTATTAAGGTGGGGGTTGGGGGAAATTAATAAAAGTAGTTTCATCCTTTCACAAGTGAAATTGTTTCTTCGAAAATTAATAAATGGGGGGTCCTAATAAGGTCCATGGCTGGGGTAAACTCATTATTAACAAACGGGGGAGGGGATGTTTATTTGGCATCTAAGAGTATGAAGATGAATCAAGATGATGATAAAGTTTGAGATTGACATTATTGCATGTGGTGATAAACTACAACATTAAGATTAATTGTAAGTTTAAATGTTATTTCAGGTTTACATCAAGATTAACATAAAGGTTCAGATTAAGACTGATTTAAAAATAAGCTTCATTTTACAAATTAAGAATAACTTTAAGCTTAAGTTCAAAAATGAAAGACTGATGCTTAGACCAAGACTAACACAAACTAAGACTAATATTAAGATAGAGTTCAAGATTTACTAAGACTAAGATTAACATTAACATTAACATTAACATTAAGAGAAAGATTAAGGTTAAAATTAAGATTCAGATTCTGATTAAGATTAACATTTAGATTAACATTAAGGTTAACATTCCAATTCAGGTAGAAGTTAAGATTAAGATTCCATTTAACTTGAAGACTAAGATTAAGACTAGACTAACATTAAGATTGAGATCAAGATTTAGATTAACAGAAAATATAGCAACCTCAATGCACAGTGCCTTTTAGGTGGCAGCTCTTATTGGCGGAGTTCATTGGAGGCGGTGGTCCTCATGAGGCGGTGGTCTTACACGGGCAAGGCTAGTCTCTCTATATTAAAATGGTGGTTGCCATGTGACCGATTTTGTACGCGTGAGTTTGCCGAGGTGCTGCAACCTTTCGAGATGCGGTTTTCGCAGGATGCTGCCGACTCTGGGGTAGGCGAGCCAAAACTACTTTGCTTTTTCGTATCTGTTCCACAAGCTGGGGTAATGGGGCTAACCCTTCTTCTTTGATCTACGTCACTGCTGCAAATTGACACAATCGCCCGGCATGAAAACATTGCACTCGCCTGTCAAACCAAACTCGCGTCAAAATTCATTCCAATTTTTTATGTTTTCGTTTCCTTACAAGGTCTTCTTACGAAATGATTAAAAATTGAAATCAATTTGCCAGCTTTGGATCCAGAATGAGGGGTTTTGCTTTTCTGTGCAGCCAAACGAAAATAATTTCTTTGTTTTACTTTCACGGATATTTTCTTCCTGCTGTTGAAAGAATCATTGTGCAAGGAAAGTTGGCCTGCTGTGCGTGACCGTGACCCTCGCGGTATGACTTCCACGTCTGACGCAAATGACAATAGACAGGGTATTTTGGCCTGCAATCTAAGGAAGTGCCTAACCTTTGTTTTTAAACTTGATTCCCGGTAAATCGACCACGCTGAATCGTTTAAGACCAGGAGCCAAATCGAGAAATGCTTCTATCACGTGATATACGACGTCACGATGACGTCATAAAAATATACCTTTTACCCATTTTAATTCGCTTAATAGCCATTTAATATGAAAGAAAATGGCAAAAATAGATAGAACACATTGAGAGCTTTCGATTGATATACATTTTGTTGCATTTCGAAGGTTAAAATATTTATGATGACGTCATCGGGACCTTTTTGAGCTGGTCCTTTCATAGCGGGGATGTTGGTGAAACAATTGTGCATTTTATGTTACCAGTATCAAATTTGGCTAAAAGGGGTAGTTTGACGTGCTAAAAAAGATAGGATATGTGCCCCAACTGAGAAATGCCCTCTTGTGCTATTTTTAGACTGGGGTAATTGGTACCAGGCCTCTACATAAGCTATAACACTAGTTTTATTGCAACTTGTAATGCAAGCATCAAATTTGGCGAAAACAGGCAGTTTGACGTGCTAAAAAAGATAGGATATGTGCCCCAACTGAGAAATGCCCCTTGTGCTATTTTTAGACTGGGGTAATTGGTACCAGACCTCTACATAAGCTATAACACTAGTTTTATTGCAACTTGTAATGCAAGCATCAAATTTGGCGAAAACCGTGATGACTTTTTGTCTTTTTTGTAGCGCTATTATGAGGCTTATTTTTGGTTTCCCGTCCTCCTTAACGAAATACCGAAGTATTTGAACGGTGAGAACTGCTTCGGCTGCACGCGGTTCACATCGATCTTGCCCTTACGAACTATTTTTTTATGATTTTTAAGACCATCATCTCGGTCATCAGTGCTAAGTGCCACCCCAGCAGCATCATTTTTCTTAATGTAACAACCTACTACCTACTGTAACGTCTGTGTCATCAGCGTATTTGATGTTCATGATGCCATCACCATCGACGTTAACTCCGTTGAGAACTGCAAAAGGCAGGCCGTAGGATGTTTTCACAGTAGATATTGTAGTAGTCTGGCGATTGTACGCAGCCTTGCCTCACTCCCCATCTGATGCCAACCTAGTCGCTGACGTCTCTACCATGTGGAATCACTGCCGTTTGATTCTTTTTCAGGGGCTGGATAATGCGAAGTTTTTCCTTGATAATATCGAAGGCGGACAGCAAGTGCACGCGATTGCTCTTTGTTTCTTTGGAATAGCGATAAATATCGGAAGAATCTCACTTTCCACAAGATTAACGCATTTTTCATGAAAACAGTAATGATGATCAATATCTTGTCTTTTTCAGCGTATCAAACAGCCCTTATTCCCTAAGTTCGATTTCTGTATTACACTTTATAACAAAATTACCGTTATAGCTCATGTAGAGGTCTGGTACGGTATAAAAATATATCTGGTCAGTCTAAAAATAGCACAAGGGGGCACTTCTCGAATGGGGTTCAAATCCCATCTTTTTTAACGTGTCAAACTGCCTGTTTTCGCCAAATTTGATGCTTGTATTACAATTTGCAATAAAACTAGTGTTATAGCTTATGTAGAGGCCTGGTAGCAATACCCCAGTCTAAAAATAGCACAAGGGGGCATTTCTCCGTTGGAGCACATACCCTATCTTTTTTTGCACGTTAAACTGCCTGTTTTCGCCAAAATTGATGCTTGCATTACAATATTTGCAATAAAACTAGTGTTATAGCTTATGTAGAGGCCTTGTACCAATTAACCCAGTCTAAAAATAGCACAAGGGGGCATTTCTCAATTCGGGCACATATCCCATCTTTTTTAGCACGTCAAACTACCCCTTTTTGCCAAATTTGATACTGGTAGCATAAAATGCACAATTGTTTCACCAACATCCCCACTATGAAAGGACCAGCTCAAAAAGGCCCCAATGACGTCATCATAAATATTTTAACCTTCGAAATGCAACAAAATGTATATCAATCGAAAACTCTTAATGTGTTCTATCTATTTTTGCCATTTTTTTCATATTAAATGGCTATTAAGCGAATTAAAATAGGTAAAAGGTATATTTTTATGACGTCATCGTGACGTCGTATATCACGCGATAGAAGCATTTCTCGATTTGGCTCCTGGTCTTAAACGATTCAGCGTGGTCGATTTACCGGGAATCGAGTTTAAAAACAAAGGTTAGGCACTTCCTTAGATTGCAGGCAAAAATACCCTGTCTTGCCTCATTAGATTTTCTAATATGGTTGCGTTCTGTCCATAGGAAGCTTTTTGGGCTGTCAGTGCATCAGCCATAAACCAAAGCCACCTACTTAAGCAACTGGGAGGAATGGACCCAAAAATATCATTTTCTCGCCCATAGAGCTCAAGGATACAGAACATGGAAGACCTGCACCTGATCTGTGTCCTAGAGCGCCGCCCATTCACGACCAGAGCAACGTACCGACCAGGCCCACATGGGAAGGAAAACACATCCATCACTTACCAGCACCCATACTCACCAACCAACAGAAAACATGCCTCCAGGCAAGCCAGCTTAGCAACCACCAGCCCACTTGACGGGCAGCCCAACTTGACGGGCCTTTTACAATGCATAAGCCTCGCCTCCAGGCAAGCCAGCTTAGCAACCACCAGTCCACTTGAAGGGCTTTAAATAGAGATAAGCCCCGCTTCCAGGCCAGCAGCATAAAAAACCACAAGCCTACTTGAAGGGAACCCAACTTGACGGGCATAACTACGCCCCTTAGCACAGCGTTTATTTAACCAGGAATAAATATTCTTCTCAGAAATCCACAATTCCCTGTTTAGATTTTACCATTCACCTTCGCCAAATGATCGAAAATCAATAGTAAACAAAGCGCATTATTCACATTTTCGCCCCAAGAGGAAAGACAAATTTACAACGGAGGGATGACGTTTTGAAGAAAATTAGGATTTTGAGGGCTTTCTGCCCTTAATAAGTGAAAATGACATTTTTGGTTAGTTTTCGGTGGTTTTGGGTCGTTTTGATCCAATTATGGGTCGTTTTGGCTGGTTTTGGGTCATTTTGGCTTTTTTGGGTCGTTGTGGGTGGTTCCGCGTTTTAGTAAGTACGAAAATAACTTGATATTTTACCTTGACACCCGCGATGCGGGTGAGTTTATGCGCGTGAATATAAGTACCAGTTTAGCCTTGGAAAGACAGGAGCCTGCCACTTCACAGCAAACAGCAAAGAAGAAATAATTTTCAAAATACTTCATGACAACTTTGCTGATTTTTCCTTTTCAATTAATGTTTTGTGGTTTGGCCAAATGTTCAAACATGGCTTAATATGCAAACTTCAAGTGTTGGACAAATGATGTTTGATTGATTGGCAAGAACTATAGTTATTTTTGTGATTTTAGCTTAGTTTATGATATCATTGAAATGTTTGAGCGGCAAACAGATACCATAGCCAAATTTAGTTAGCTACGTTTTGTAGAGTCCTCTTCAACCGTTCATTCTTCAACGGAAGAAGGTGAGGATGAAATAGTGTTTTGGCACCAGTCGCTAGGACCTTAGTAGTAGGTTAACTAAACGAGACCTCGACCATGGCTCTGACACTACCGTGGCTGGGCTCAAACCCTGACCACCCTGAGCTCTTGACACCACGGGTCAGCTGGATTACACCACGACGCCACAGCACCTTCGAAGAAGAGGTTAATTTCTTTCTGTAATATGATAGATTAGGTATTCATTTTGATTTTTTTATCCATATCCAGCTCTTTTGTACATATGATGATTATAACTGGGACTGGACTTTAATGCACATCAGCCTCACTTGCCTAAAGAAACCCCTTCGTGTTTTATCAATGGATTTGCCTCGAGTATTCCATATTGGAGAGTGGTAAGTTGTTATTATTATAAATATCTTATGCTAGTTGAACGTCCAAATATTTACTCATCTCAACTACAAGTACTCAATTATAAGAGTAATAAATCATTTGAAACTACTGCAGTGAAAGGTATAATTAACTACAGGCAGTAACAAGCGAAGACCAAACTGCAGTCGCATGACAGACTGAGAAACTAGCTAAGTGTTTCCCCTGTTATTCAACCTTTTCACCTAACTTGCCGTACAAATTGGGTTTCTTTTATCTAATTTTAACCATTGTCATAAGAGAACCTATAGTCTGGCCACAGTTTAATACCCTTTTATCAATTCTCTTATGTGTTTAGCATTACAAGTAGACTAGCTTTTTAACTTGACGCCCGCGATGCGGGCGAGCTTTTTACCTTGACACCCGCGATGCGGGTGAGTTTTTACCTTGACACCCGCGATGCGAGTGAATATTAGTACCAGTTTAGCTTAGGAAAGACAAGATACCACTCAACTGCCTTTTAACTTGCTGCCTTTTAACTTGCAGCCTTCTGAACTTTCGCTAGAGTCCGGGGAGGTTAGCTTCCCATGGCATCCCACAACCTCTCCGGACTCTAGCGAAAGTTCAGAAGGCTGCAAGTTAAAAGGCATCAAGTTAAAGGAAGGCGAGCCAAAACCACTTCGCTTTCTCGTATCTGCTCCACAAGCTGGGGTAATGGGGCTAACCCTTTTCTTTGATCTACGTCACTGCTGCAAATTGACACAATCGCCCGGCATTAACACATTTCACTCGCCCATTAAAACCAAACTCGCGTCGAAATTTATTCCAATTTCTTATGTTTTCGTCTCCTTACAAGGTCTTCTTACGAAATGATTAAAATTGAAATCAATTTGCCAGCTTTGGATCCCGAATGAGGGTTTTGCTTTTCTGTTTAAGGGCCCATATACACGAGTACCTTAAATTTGCCTTAAACAGTAGGGTGCAGCGTAATAAGGTGTGAATTCCAGAGCAGCTTTCCTTATTTTTCATATCAAACGGGTAACATCTGTCATGTTTTTCATCCACGATGACAGATGACATTATAACTCCTTGATAAATTATCTGCGGCATTTTCTTTGAGTTAAATCTTTGGAAAATCGTCAGTGAGTGCGTAGCTGTACACCATATAAGGCCTTTCGAGTTTCTTAAATTATTCTTTACACGAACAAAATGGCAAATTTCAGACAGATCGTAAACCAAGGTTTTTTCTGCACTTGAAGAAACAACATCTCGAGATTTGGAGCTAGTAGAAGACTCTCAAGACCCTAATATGTATGAAAGTCAGTCTCAGTCGATTCTCAATCCAAGTTATGGTAGAAGTACAAGTACACCTTTGTCTGGGTTTTATGCACCGCCACGTTTTCCCTTTATGGATTTTGCAACACCGTTTATAAGACCATCAAGCTCCCGAACAGAACATTCTTTTGCACCTTCTTTTCTCGAACGAAATTATAATCAACGCCCAAATTTCTACCAGCAAAGCAGCGCTACAATGTCTTCACCGGCCACAGTACCATCAGCTGATACTTTACAAAAAGAAAGGGTTCACTGGACAGCAGAACAGACGGATGCATTGGTGAATGCATGGCAAGACGCATTTGTAGAGCTGGAAAGCCATAAGAATCCGCAGGCATGGAAAAGAATAATGGCAGCAGTAAACAAAGCAGGGAAGCAAAGATCGTTAGACCAGATAAAAAAAAAGTTGAATGCGTTAAAGGATAAATATAAAGAAGCAAAGGCGAAGAACAAGAAAAGCGGAGAAGCACGAAACATGCCGAAATACTATGATACTTTTGACGAGATTCTTGGCACAAGAAGCATAGTACAGTTTGAAGAAGTAAGAGAGGCGGGAAATGAAGTTGCAGATGGGGATAATAACAAAAATAATGAAGATAACGGCAATGGAAATGGAAATGTTCAGCTAGAAGAGGAGGAAGCCGAACAAGCAGTTGAAAAACCCCAACCAAGAAGAAAGAAAAAGAAGAAGGCATCAAAGGCAGGTGCAACAAGCCAATTGGTAGAATGTTTGGCAAGCATTCAGCAACAACAACAGAATGCCATGTCTCAGTTCCTTGAAGGCATGAAAGAGATGGAGGAAAATAGTAGAAGGCATACAAGCGATGTATTGCTGCAAGTTGCGGAAATGTTTAGAAACAGAAAGAGACATACAGACGACAGTGACAGTAACTAAGATTTTTATGTAATGTTTTATCGAATTTAGTAGTTTAAAGGATTTTCACATTTCTGTTAATGTTTGCATGACTGTTGTTCTTTTTATTTTGATTGGATTGCAGCTTGGCTTTTCCTTGTGATTTCCGATCACTAAAATGCACCACTAAGCTTTCCTTTCGGCTTAATTTGCAACAGGAAAACAAAACAAAAATATCGCTTGCTTCTATTTTTGAAATCAATGAACACAACAAAACAGAACAAAAATTGTATGAATGAAAGAGGAATAAGGAAAATAGTAAAAAGTCAGTTTTATAAACTATTTACGTCAACACGCAAAAGACGTCTGATAGTTTCGCCAGATTGATATACATTATCATAATGGGTGTCACAATTATTAGTGTGATAGGGATCTACTACCTCTTCTATGGGTTCTTTGCGATCTTGACATATGTTATGAAGAACGCTACAAGCTGTAACAATATCAGCAACATAGGATGGTTCAAGAAGTACCTTGTCCAACAGAATACGCCATCTCCCTTTCAATATTCCAAATGCTCTTTCAATTGACACACGTGCCTGAGATAGAGCCAAGTTGAATACTTTTTCTTCGTGGTCCATATTTGGAGCATATTGGTAAGGCTTGATCAACAAATCGTGCATTGGATATGCAGCATCCCCAACCAGATACGGTTTTATTGATTTTGTTGCTGTCAGTGGATAAACCGGTGTTTGCATTATTTCTTTATCGTTCCCAGCGTCGTAAATCCATGTATTTCTGAGCATACGCGAGTCGTGCATCGAGCCTGCAAATCCTGTCGACATACTTATAAATCTCAATTTACCATCACACACCCCCTGGCAACCTATACTATAGCATTGCTTTCTATCAAAAAAATCTACAGTACTTTCTTCTGGGGCCTTGATCCTTATATGGGTTCCATCAATTGCGCCAAATACATTGGGTAAAGGTGATAGATTTTCAAATGACTTGACAGAGTTAAGGCATTGTTCTTCACTACGAGGCCAAACTATAAAGCGATTTCTCAGATTTACCAGTGCACCGGCAAAGTCTTTTGTTATGCAACCAACAGCTGCTGCCGAGATTCCAAATGTTTGTCCCACTGATCTATAGGTCTCACCATTTCCTAGCCACCACAGTGCAACGCCAACTCTTTTTGGTACAGGTATACTTTCCCTCATATTGGTATCTTCCTTCTTCATAAAATCATTCACAATAGAACATACATAATCAAAAGTTTCACGGCACATTCTATAATGATTAAGCCAGTAATGTGGGTCAAGATCCTTGCTTGTATTAAGATCGGCATTATAATACACATCGAATTCGTTTTCTTGCCTGTGATAAACCCATGCCTCTCTTTCACCGTAAGTATCTAAGTAGAACTGCACGGCAGCTCTTTGCATTGCTAGACTGCGATTTGAAAAATATACTGCAGCAAAAGACATCATTCTTTGCATTGTACGCTGCCTGTTTTGTTCTAACTAGTAGACAGACATAAGAAGTAACATAAAAAACTCTTCGTCAGACATTATTTTATTTTTATAGTTAGCTATACAGATTTCACTCTTAACTACCCTCTCTTGTGGAAGGAAAAATGAATTGAATGAAAAACGCGTTGTCCTAGAAATTGGATTCTCAGCGACGTTCGCTAATCCTCGATGACAGGCATCAACGAGAAAACAATGCTTCCTTAAAATAAGGGATGCTCGACAGCATCCCTTATTTTTTTGCCGGTTCTTTTCATCCTTACGTGTGAAAGAAATAAGGAAAACGAACGAAAACGGCCGTATACACGGGCAGCGGACGTGATAATTACCTTAATCCTTGAAAGAATGTCCTTATTTCGCTCGTGTATATGGACCCTTACTTTCACGGATATTTTCTCTCTGCTGTTGAAAGAAGCATTGTGCAAGGAAAGTTCGCCTGCTGTGCGTGACCGTGACCCTCGCCATGACTTTCGCGTCTGAGGCAAATGACATTTTCTTTTCATGCACGTCTTTGGTTTCTAATGTTCAAAAAAATAAACACGTTTTTTTCATGTAATTCTGGTATCATAGTCGATGTTTTCGTGTACGTTTGGTCAAATGGCATTTCTCGCTTTGTGTAGAAGTTTTCTCCGCTTTAATAGAAATGCCATTTCCTGATTTCAAAAGTTAATTGAACAATGAAAAAAGTGCATTTTATTGCTAACAAAGTCCCCATCAAACACGGAAACAACGGACGAAGGACACTGTCAAAACCTAG
>JACTAT010000353.1:0-280317 GCA_014526335.1 Chrysaora quinquecirrha | reverse complement strand
AGGTTCGGACTGTTCCACAGTTACTGAAGTCTGAGAGACAGATGGTTCACGGACAGCAGAAACGTTTTCTTGACCTGAAACCAAAACGATTGATTATTCAATTATAATTGTTGTAAATACTGAAATTTGTGTTTTACTGGAGACTAAATGAGCCTGTACAGAAGTTTGGGTCGAGGCGATTATTGTCTCCGTGGAACAGCTGGAATAACGACGCTTAAGAAGAGGTAGCACAGCAAATTAAGCTTCAAGTTCATCAATAATAAAAGAAAACAAACCTGATAAATTTCGAAAATAGCTGCAGAAACTCTGGAAACAAGATGCAAGATACTCATTGAAAGGTTGAATGCCTCACTGGGCTGATAAGCTAAGACTTACATCCTTTCTTTCATTTTTGCTCCAACAAAACGTGAATTGGAGCAATATTTGCTGCGCTACCTCTTATGAAGCGACCGCAGTCTCCATCGTTTCACGCGGAGAGGATTCCCTCTCGGATTATCTTACACAAGATGTCCGCCATGTTCCAGAAAAATGTCGCACCGACCCAGACTTTACTGAAAAGGTCTACAAAACGACAATTATGCCATTAGGAAACTGTGATAGTAAATCTTATTCCTAATGCCTGGCCGTGTAGACAATGCACGTTATAGCTTTAGCCTACCATTAAGATTTAGTGTGGAACTAAAATTGTTTTAGAATGTTTTTTAATTTTGGAATTGCGATAAACATTTTAGGCCATACTCAAAGTATTTTTGTCTGTCACTTCTCAGAGTATGAACTTCAGAAGCAGACCGAAACAATTAACCAAGGTGGAATTTAATTTTCCATTTAATGATGTTATAAAGAACAAAGAATTAAAAAATATAGAAATCATGTTTGTCAATCTTTGTCAAATCAATCTTTCCTAATCCCGGACCTTATATAATGATTGCAAGAAACATAACGATTCGAATTGTAGTAGTTATGAATTATGAAGAATTCACAGTAGCTTTCCGTTTTCGACAAACCAACGAAATTCGGAAAATGGTACACTTGGAATCATTTCCCGAAATGGTTGCCGAGAAAGAGTGATTGCGATCAAACCGGGACTGAAACTTTGAATTCCTGACTTAGCTACGCTTTAGAACAAACTTCCTTGGGATTTTGCGAAAGAATCCTCAACGCAAAAGGTTTTTGGACCTGTCAAACCTGCCTCTTTCACAAGACGATGCTAAAAATGAACATTCTCTACAAAAATGCTTCTACTCGAAACAAAGTATCCAAAAAGTACACCCTAAAAATGTCTGAGCGGTGAATACGAGGAACAAAAGAAACTGTTCTTAAAAGCTTATGAATTCTTCCGACGTATTTCTTATAGAAACATATGGGACAGAGACCGTTTTATCTTAGAAGCAGGTTAGCAACTTTGCATCTCGTTTACAAGGATTCATCAGACCAGGTAGAAAACGTAAACAGAAGCTTAATTTCAGCATCTAAGTTTGTGGTGATATAGATACAACTCTTTATAATATTTTCTAGTTAATAATCATAAGCTGTGACATTTCTACCTGTTTCATGTCTTTGTTGGGCCTGTTATTTTTAAGTCAGGTTACTAAAAGGGAATATTTCTTAATTTTTTCAGAATCACAATTGCAACTGTTTGCTAAGAATGTTCATCCATTTATCAAGAATAGTATCTCATTTCAGCAGACATACTATTTCTATAAAAAATGTATTGGCACCCTTGGTGTAGACCATGGGGTAGGCAACCTTTAAAGAGAGTGCCTAGAACATTTCATCTAGGTGGGCCAGCAAACAGAGGCAAATCCAAGGAGTGATGGGGTTTGTCCTAATTTTCAATGAATCAGTCCTTCACAATTTAAATGAAAATGAAAAAATGAGATGCAAAGTTGCGAACCCACTTCAAAGATAAAACCGTGCCTGTCTCATACATTTTGTACTGGGAAACCTGTCCAATGCACTTCTTCACACTTGTAGTACTCCTTTATTCTAGATATTGAAACTGGAATGTTCATTGTTTAAGGCATAGGTAATTGTTTAGAAATACTTCTAATTGTACATATTTATAACTCAATAGCATGTAATTGTTGGAATAATTTTTCTACGTTAACTCTGTTTTGTGTAGTTTTTAATGATAAACACTTGACAATTGTAAGGTTTAGTGCTACAGAACTTTATCAAAATATAAGATTTAAAAATTTCTGTTCTTGCATCATTATCATTTCTATCATTATTATTCCTATAATTTTTTTATTGTTATTATAATTATAATTATAATTATTTTTATTATTATTATTATTATTATTATAAATACAATATAATTACTATTATTAATATCTTTATTGTTGTATTAAGAAAAGTAACAAATACTTGCTTACAAGGATATATTTCTTGGTTACAAACAGGTTTCTTTAACAATGATTTAACAAAAAATAATCGTGTTACAAAGGCATCAGAATAATTGTTACCTTCTTTTGCACACATTGATGTCAATGCTTCTAGAATTTCCTTGTCAAAATCTGACAGTGCCATTTCTTCAGCGTCTGAAATGGAATCATCAAATCTTAGAATCAATTGTTCAGAAACTATGAAATTACTAGCAAGGCTCAAATATGTTCATTACGTTACATATTAGATGGAGTGTTACATTAATTTCAACCTTATCTGAAAGTCTTGTCTACATACTATGTCACATGTCTTTAAAACTACTTAATGATGGTAAAGAGACTTGAACATTTACATTTAAAACACTAAAGCAACTACAAAGAAGAGCATCAGAGATGGATGATTATCTCAAAAACTCTCAATGACAGTGAAAGATTACAGAAAGGTCATTTACTCACGGAGCAGATGAATTTTATGATACTTTCAATAATGTCCTGACTAACGTCTTGAATATACATGCCTCTAAAGAAAAAATCAGTTAGGGCAAATAATTCTCCTTTCGTGAATAAAGAAATTAGAAAACTGATCATGCTTAGATCTAAAGCAAAAAGAAACTTCTATAAAAATAGAACGGATGAAAACAGAGAGAAATATAAAGAGATTAGAAATAAGTGTAAAATTTATCCAAAGAGCAAAGAAAAACTACTTCAGTAGTATTGTTGTAAAATTCATTTCTGATAATAAAAGATTCTGGAAACAATCCAACCAATGTTCAACGATAAAGCAACAGATCAAAATAAAATAGTTCTAGTTGAAGATGACAAATCATCAATGGTTTAGAATCAGAAGTAATAACTCTTAATAAGTGGTATAGCGATAACTTTATGCTGCTAAACAGGGATAAAAGTAAATTCATCAATTTCCAAGCAAATCCACCAAACGAAAATCTTGCTAAGATAAATATAAATGAATGTGATCTTGAAGAAAGTAGAAGTACAAAACTCCTAGGAATTACAATAGACAACCAACTCAAGTTAGATGAACACATTAAAAACTTTTGTTCAGCAGCTGAAAGAAAGTAAATGCTCTAGCTAAGGTTGCCTACTATATGGATGAAACTAAAAAATTCTTTTAATGAAGACATTTATTGTATCTTATTTTAATTACTGTCCCTTATATGGATGTTTTAGTAGAAAAGTAAAACAGAATTAATAGGATACACAAGAGAGCTTTGAGAATAGCCCATAAAGATTATGAATCAAGTTTTCAAGATCTTTTAATAAAAAGTAAATCAATTAGCTCGCATAATAAGAACTTTCAATATCTTGCGATTGAAATTTTCAAAACAATAAATGGTCTTAATCCAACGTTTATGGAAGAGTTATTCTCAATTAACGATTGTCCATATGACCTAAGAGACTCGAAGTTCAGAAATACCAAGCCTAACTATAAATTATATGGGTTCAATACTGTCTCATATAGATGCAGCCAAATTTGGAACTCAATTCTTAGAAATAAAAAATTCCCTACATTAGATATATTTAAGAATAGAATCAAAACTTTTACGAATTTCAAATGTACATGCGACTTATGCAAACAATATATTCAAAACGTAGGTTATGTTTAACTCTATTCAAAGTTTTTCTTCTTTAAACAAATTATGATGCTGTTAATTGTTAGTTTGGTTTTAGATTGTTAATTTAAAAGTTTCTTTTAGTTAGTTGGTCAGAATTAGCTATAGGTTTGTTAAATTTAAGCTATAGTGCTACCAACTTTAAAGAAAGAAAGAAAAAAAAATCACAAAGCCCTGCAGTGGCTAAAGGAATTAGCTTGTCTAATTAGCTTAATTAGAAAATATCTTGATGGTTCATTAAGGTACAAGAACACAAATATACGATCAAAAATAAAGCAGGATCAATTATGAAACATGTAGACACTCGTCACTTGCTCCAATGAAAAGAATGAAAATGCTGCAATATTCAATTGGCGGGCTAACAGAACTCTATGAACTTGATGAGAATATCCATAAAGTAAAGAGATGGTTACTTGAAGGAATTCGACCATAGCATAAACCAGATGATAATTTAAAGTACTGCGTGCATTGCATAATATCCTCAGCCCATTGCTTATGGAAACAGGTTGTCTGTGCAGGAAGTGGAATATGACACAAATACCATGAGAAATCAAAATGCTACCTCAAGAAAAAGAAAATATGATTATAAATGAAATTCCTTGAGGACCATGTAAAGTGATTTTGATGCCAACATTTTTTAACTTACTTTAGTAAGTTTGAGTATGCTGATCTCGAGAATCTACATGAAATGTAATATGTGTTAACATCGATTTTCTCTCAAAAAAAGTGTCCCTGATGCCTGAGAGTGATTCTGTGAGTCTAAGAGTGATTCTGTGTATTCATATGCGACACATTTTTATGAAAGTGAAGAAGAAGATGTTTTAGCTGGTGTTGGAGGGCAATATATGCCTTATCAAAATGAAACCATTGCATTATTGAGCTAGAACTCTGGCAAAGAGGACGGAGAAGGTAAAGGTAGGATGGCTGTTGATGAGGATCCTGAAGATGAAGATAGAATTTGTTGGTCCTCTGAGATCGCTTTGAGGGTAATATTCGTTTAGATGAGTGGTAAGTACAAAAATATAACCTGTATTTTTCTTTCTTTGAATTATTAAAATGCAAATAGTTATTAGAATGAAAACTTTGCTAAATTGTAACATGCAACTGTTTGTGAAATTCAATTGTATAAATTTGTTTCCAGATCTGTAGGTAAGAAACCACAGCATAACAACAACGTTGATTTAACGTTAATGTAATTTATAAAGCTAACATAAATAACAAACATGGTAAAGAGTTACTAATATTGTCCGGCTCAACCACTCAACATCAACTTCAAAACAATTTCAACTGCAAATATAACATAATGAAATCAATCAATGCTCTTGAAAAGGTGAAAGTAGCATTTTTGTTATACAAGACAGTAAATAATAATAAACGTAGTCACTTAATTTGTCGGGTATAATATGTCGATGAGTTTCATTCTGTGGATGCTTTCCAGCAAATTCGTCTATTATATGTTCACTGGATACCTTGATGTCATAGTGAACGTTTAGCAAAGCAAATGAATTAAACCTTACTTGCCTTATTTTGAGGCTGTCTGCGAATACCTGGAGAATCATGTCATTAACAGTAACCAGTATGTTTCCCTCAAGATCTTAACTGAAATGTATGGCTTTGATAGTACTGACAGCAGGCTTCGATCCAAAGTCAAGAAACGCCTTGAAAAACAATTTGGAGACAGTATCATATTTTTACGAGTGTCTTACCATGAGACAGAGATAATAGTTAGCCAATCAGCGCTGTCAACGACAACGATAGGTAGTTTTATGAAAGGAAGAAAGGAATTCATTTTGAAAGAGGCTGCCAGGATACTTAGATCTGACATCAAATCTATGATCGAGGATGCACCAGATTTACCATGGCCACCAACTGCTGATTCGTTAGAGTTACAAGATCGACAACCTCCTCAGAGTGTGACAGAACTGATTCTTAACATCATTCACTCAACGAATCATTCTCCTGGGGATGAAGTTCGTCGATATGTTGAATCGTTTTCCCAGGACCTTGTTCACGCTGTTTCAAAAGGGATGTTTTTGACAAAAAAACATGTTCTGTTAGGAACTGGATTACACAGCTTGACTGGTCAAAAAATCCCAATTAATCTTCTCAGCAGGTTAGGTCATTGTTGCAACTATGACAAAGTACGCCTCATCGAAACTGCTCAAGCTGAAGTTGTTCAACAACTGAGATCATCCGACTTCCCATTGCCGTTACGGCCATCAAATAATGCAGAAAAAGTCCTTACTTTCTTTTGGTGGGACAATTTTGATGTGCAAAAGGAGAATCATCTTGGAAGTTTGCATACAACGCACGGCATCGCATATCAGGTAGAAACACAAGAATGCATTTCACAAACAAACTTCGTGGTAGAAAAATCCAAGCGAAAATCCATAACTTGTGAACCATTGGACTTGCCTCAACGCAAAATTGTGCCACACAAAGACCCGCCGAAATTCGAAGAGCTACAAATCATGGATTTCGATGGGCACTATGCAGACAAGTTAGCAGTCAGAGAGATATCGAGAAACCGAGATTAAAAATATATCGGTTTATCGATATCACCGCTCTGAGGCTACCCTTGTCTGAAATCCCTTGAAAGTCAAACCATCCCTTAAAAATACTCATGAAAACCTTTTAAAATGTATCTAAATAGCGATATAACATTCTTAGCTGATTTCAGTGTTGTTAGATATCGGCTCGTGAAGTTTTCCGCATCGAAATCGGTCAGGTGAGTCCAAAGATAAACATATAAAAGTGCGCAGGTTCGCGATCAAAAACAGAAGCTCGTCGGACGACATCAAATCAAGTCGGAGAAAGTATTTAAGAAGAATTTTCCCAGGTATGAATATAATTTTTATAGATTCTATATGTTTTAAAGTTTACATTGATGTATTTTTCAAAGCGATGTCGCGTTTATTTCTTCGATGTCGCGTTTTAGTAAAAATGGGGTTTCTAGGGTTTTGTCTTGAAAATGTAGTGTTCATGGAGGCGCTTCATAATAAGTTCTCATCTAGGCTGCTCGTAGTCGATAACTGTTCACTATAGGGCATCTATCAAGTATCTAAACATGAAATGAAAAAAATAAAGGATCTTTATTAGAGATTCAGAAATATAAGAGAATTTTCTATAAATTCCTGTCCATTTACATAAGCAATATTATTCTAATGCAATTTAATTAAGGTGCTCAACTTATATTTTATTCAGATATTCATGGTTTTATGATAGGTATTTATTCTGAAACTCTATTACCTAAAGAGAAATTCAACAACTCTATTGTTTTAATTAAAAACATGTAGGGATTAAAAACTAACAAACACATATTTTTTATAGCAATAACGCACTACCTAATTACAAACGTATGGTTACAAAACTACAAAAAGCTAAATCTAATCCAGTGAAAATATGTACATTTAGCATCATAAGACAAGTAAAGAAAATATTGAGAGAAACCAAACAGTAGTAAAATATGTATATATAGATTCTGGGGTTTCACAGCTTAGGTTCTCCGGAAATATCTATGTTTGTTTATCAGATTTTTAGATTATTGATTTATATTGAATTTTGTCCGTATTGTATCACTAAAAAATGTTTGAATTATGCATAGCTTTTTCTGTCAAGAACCTTATGATAATAAACCCAAAATTTCTAGACAAAAATTTAAGAAACTCCACTACTGGGGAACTTATCTGGCAAGTAATAAGAACATCTATATTTTTTTTAAATATAAGGACTGCTGGGTTCTATTTTGGGCATTCCGTTTCATTCCTGAATATTACATTTGCTTTTAGTTGTGTTTTTATCGATGAAAGAAGACTTTTCAGTCCTCTCCATTATTCAAAATTTTAATTTGATGTGTTATCAAAACCTCAATAGTGTCACAACCTGTTTTAGGTGTATGGCCTGCTCTGAAGAAGATCACCTGATTGCGTTGAACCAAAGATGTCGAGTAGGTAATTGCTATATCGAGGAAGGGGAAAAGCAGTTTCTTAAAGATAAGTACCAAGAAGCCTTTTTCCTAGCTTTCGGTGTTGACATTAATAAGGACCAGAACAATTTGCATCCCAAGTCAGTTTGTGATAAGCATCGTTGCCTTCTTGAAAGGGTGGTAAGGGCAAATAAGGAAAAGTCAAATTGCACCCCTCAAAAAAACTGTCACATATTTTCCGCGCACAAAGATACCGATTGCGAAGTGTGTTTTGTACCTTCCAAGAAAGCTGGCCGAAAACAAAAAAGAGCGGTTTTGCCAGGCCCAGGACGAAAAGTCAAGGATGGTAATGAGGGTGTTACTTCAAAAATGTTAATGAGTGTTTGAAGAAATTTGACCAACTTTCTTGCGAAGAGAGACTTGAGTTTCTTGAACATCTGATCAACAAAGAACGAATCAATGACCAAGAACTTCTTGCTGTTTCAAAGTTAATCGGTTCATCTCAATATCAGTCAGTCTCAGAAACCATAATTGACTGGGCACAGTCTTACAGGGACTTGGATTTCCTTGTAAACTTGGAGGCAAATCAATATATCAGTAAGATTAACTGCGTACTAAAGGAGTTTCTGGTAGGATTTTGTGGCGTTAATGTTGAACGTTTCTCTATTAAAGAGCTGGGCCTTTTTTGTCGAATATGTGAACTTGTTTACTGGCTAGCCAGTAAAAGACGCTATGCGTATTTCCCTTAAATTTTCTTCAAAGTCTTGGGATCTATGCTGAGACGGGAAGTAGAACAGCTGTTGATTTAAATGGATCAGGCACCGGTGGGGGTTCTTATAGTACCATTAAAGATTGGTTAATCAACCAGGCAGATAAACCACTTGAATGCCCATCTGGTGATATAGCTATAACCTTCGACAACACTCAAGTCATAGGAAGGTCCTGGAATGTGCGACCTCGAAACAAAATCAGTACCTCTGTTATAACTAATTCCATATACATTCAACTTGATGAGTCCGGAAACCTCCAAAGCAATGCCGACCTCATGCCAAGAAAATGGCTTTTTGCAGAGGAGAGCATATCAGAACATGTAGGTAGAATTCGTAACATTGATGCAACTGACAAATATTTTGCAGATCTAGATGAAGCTCACTACGAGCAGTTATATTATTTCATTTCCAAAGCAATTGAGGATGTTAAGGAAAGTTTAGACAAAGCAGAAGAGCAAAACTGTAATGAAGAGATTGAAAATCTTATAAAGCGGCTCGATGAAGAGGAAAATTGTATCCAATGCATGCACTGTGCCAAATCTAGCCAAGGTATTCACTATCCAAAATCTAAGCAGATTTGTGATATTTGTAAACGAAATCTATGCGCAACTATGAGAGAATATGTAGAGTCTATAGACCCTGATCTTCCAAAATCTAGGGAAAAGCGACAACACAGAAAATCTCAAAATTCCAACCTGAGGGTGAAGATGAAGAAATAGGAAGATACTTGAACGCTATGACCATATTCCTCAAACCATAAGCAAACTGCTCCTAACATATCCTTGGGTGATCCAGTATTTCTGAATCCAGACTCCTATGCTAATTTGACTCTTGTTTTAAGGAATATCGGGATAAATGCAGGCTTGCACAGGTATGGTGGCAATTTGCGTTATTGGGTCATTGTTTGCTGTGACGGTCTACCATTTAGACTTTGTTACAACTTGATAAAGGAAACAAGGGTGTGTATTGAATGCAATAAGTCATTTTTTGGTCTTGACAAATTTTCAGATCATTGTAAGTCAGAGCACGATAACATGATGGAATTCTATTACGAGTTTGACTGGGTTTTGCTAAGGCCAGGCGGAGGGCACATTGAAATGAATGCAATCAAGTCATTTTTTGAGTTGAATTGGATTCCTTTTCTAAAAACATTGTGCGATTTGATGGGATTCAAGTCTGAAGCTGCACAACATTGTGCCAAGAAGTGCACAGATCATCATAAGGCATGGTCACTTCTCCTGATATTTTACATTGGCTCCCTTCGAGAAATGGTCTTCTGCTTCCTGAAGGCTTTGAGTGATGGGGAATTTCCAGAGAAGAAATGCACCTCTAAGACAAACCACCCAACAGCTGAAGGTTTTCTCTTACTGCAAGACAAGAGAGGGGATCCTCAGTTCATGTATATGTTTTCTCAAACATTGCACTATGCCCAAGCTATCATAAACTACAGGATGGGTATTCGTAGAAACAATGCTAGGCTTATCAAAAGTTGCGTTATTTAAGTTCATGGATCTCTTTTACAGCAGAAACCACCCAACTTATCAGCATATTGAATCCTACTTGATGCTCCTCGATATAAGTTGTCCTGCAGAGTTAAAAGATCTTTTGGACAGCTACTCTTCCATCAGTACAAGCAACGATCCTTCCAAAGGCGAAGACTGGGATTTCGTTTTAGAAAACATCAACAAAGCCGTAAAATCGTGGATTCCAAAAGGCGTACCCTCAGAATCAATGTGGCTTTCAGCATGTAGAAATTTGGACGCACTAAAAGCCTTGAAAGACAAAATTTTCAAAAGTAGTGGAATTTCACGTAAGAATGAAGGCTATCGAATTAGAGAAAATGCTGATTCTATACAGTTATGGAGGGCAACTCTGCGTCGTAAAATATACTTAAGCCGTACAACACAATTCGATGGCGTGGACGGTGATCAGCTTGACATCTCCTTACCAAATTTACCGAACTAGCAAGATGTAGAAGATATTATCAGATTGGACATTTGTACCTGAACGAAGAATATCCAAGCGTAGCTCCGTCAAACAGAATTGTATTTGTGACGCCAGAGGAAAGGAAAAGATTAGACAGCAACTCAAATCAGAACCAGGGTGCTCTCAGGAAGGAAATTGAAAAACTGATAAACAATGCTAGAAATCGAAATATAAGAGCATACTTTAGGAATAGATACGAACACGACATCCCAGCAACTGTTGCATCATTGCACCACTTTTATATGGAAATCTTATCATACATCGGTGAGGAGCAAGACTACAGTATTTGGCAAGAGTAAAGCCGTGTAGCTTTTGTGTACTCTTTCATGGGCCAAGTATCGTTGGTACTCTATACAGATTTAGTAGTATCAAAATACCGAACTGATTAAGAGTTATTCTTGAAACTTAGTTTATCATGTCGTTTTAAAATCACATCTGAAAAGCAAACATAAATTTTTGACCACTATTCATACCCAAGCAGTTTTAACTCAACCCACTATTCATGCCAAGAGACAATATTTCTGTGTTTCAAAAAAGAGAAACTTTATTAAAGACCTTTCTATGAAGCAAGACCTAATTCAGTTTTAAAAGTGAAAATTCAAGGAAAGTCAGTAGCGTAAAGAATAATGTTAATTTTGCATCACTTATAGTAGCTATGTTTGCAAGATCCTTGGGCCTACTGATATCAATAGAATTAAGTCAATTTTTTGTATCTTTCATGAAGTTGAGGCTTGAAACTTATGTTGCTTTTCATTATGGATGTTTAGACCAAGCACTATTTCAACCGTATGAGTAGCTATCTATAAGCATAAAGAGTATCTAGAGTATCTATAAGCACTATAGTAGTGATAGATATTCCAGAGAATTTTCCAGCCACTGATTTTTCTTCTTTTCGAAACCGAAGGATGATTTAAGCTCGAGAACTTTAAAAGTTTATGATTGCCCCTTTTCTCGAGTTTGAAAGTTTCAAATTTTAGAGTTTTTGACAAGTTAACGAAGCAGATAATGAAATAGAAATTCAATTAACACCTTTCGGCAAATTGTTTTGAATGTATCTGAAAATCAGTGGCCTGTAATGTTCCTTGATATAGCCTATTCCTTCGTGTCAGGTAAATTTACTCTGGGCCCTTTGTGCACATGGATATACACGTCTTTCCTTTATCAGGAGGTAACTTTTCCTAATACTTAAATGTTTCTTGCTTTCAAGAATTATAGGAGCCGAAAGTTCCTTAGAAGTTTGAAATAACAAACAGAGGTCAGATCAGAAATGATGCTGATTGCATTCTTAAAATTATCAGTTGGTAACAGAAAATCCTGGTTTTCTTACGAGTTTCTTATAAAAGATAGTGACGTGTATAAATGTTATCATAGAAGCCCAGAGTCCAATTAACGTAAAGATTCTGTAGTCGTATACATAGAGTTTGCTTACTTACAAGGGGTTCAATTCTCTCCAATCTATTTAAAACATTTCACACACGTAAATCATAGGTTTTTCAGCTGAGATTTTTCAAGCCCTTAATCCCAGAGCAGGGCTCGACGTTGACCCATCGCAATGATCGCAGTAGATCCAAGTTTCATCATCATCATGGTTCCACACTTTACAACGTGCACATGTGTTTGGGTCTTGCTTTTTGGCAGAGTTTCGTGCTTTCGTGCTCTTTTCCGTTTTTCCGGGTCTTAGCCGCTTGACTTGGACCCGTTTAGTTATAAAGGAAAGAGCAGCGGGCATCCTTCCGGGGCTTGGCTCAACAACCTCGGGAAGATCACCAGCTTTGTTTCTAACAGAAAGGGTCTCTTCCTTTCCAATATTATCATTGAAAACAGCTGTTTCAGAGTCTAAGACAGCCTGATTATTCTTTAGTTTGTACTCAAAATCTGGGGATGCCCAATAGGTAACATTACCTGTGTGTGTTCTTATCACAGCCATGCAACTTAACCCAGTTTCGCGATTCAGTTCGAAAGCCTTTTTCAGAAGACCAAATGACCGGCGACTTCGTTTGTTTGCCATTGCACATTTTTCGAGCTTCTTTTCCTTTGCCGTTTTTTGTTGTTGCGCCACTTTCTTGGGAAAGACCGATCTTCTTTTCCTTTTTGCTCTCGGCGCCTTGAGAGGGTGGAGCTGCTCGAGGTTGGAGAGGTGGTTGAGGAAGTGTTTGGGTAGTATTCTGCGGGCTGGCTGAAAGCTTCCTCCAGGAAATAATCCCTACAATTAACGAATTACTTTAGTAAGGTGTGAGTTTAGTTGAAAAACAGTACTTATGTCAAGATAAAGATGATTACTATAAAACCAAATTTTTCTTTCCTTTTAAACTGCAACGGTAATAATACGCAATTGAAACATTAGATACTTACAGGTTGTAGAATCTCTGCATTGTCAGTTCCATCAGTTCCAATTATCTCGAAAGGAGTGGGTAGATTTCCAGTTAGACCCAACTGAAATGGTGATAACACGTCTGAATTTCTGGCTATCGTCGACAGTGCTGAATAGTCTGGCGGGCAGTAGGCTGCAAACTGGCAGTTGTTAATGCAGTTACTATTTCTTAGAACGAGTAGTCCATATCAGCCATTGCCATTTCGTCAGGGTTATAGTTTGAAGATGCCATTTTGAAATTCGGACAATTGCGCTTCTTACCACCTTTCCTTCTTTAAGATTCTGAACAAGTTTGGTCGAAACAAAAGAAGTGGTGCCTTTTTATAAAGATTAGGTGAAAGACCCTCCCCTTTCAAAAGACACAAGTTGTATACTATTTCGACTCTCATTTGGGTGTGTGGTCCAAGTCTTATGAAAGAAGTATTTAATATTTAAGATTACTTTACAGCAATTTATGGATTCTAGCTAAACCTTAAATATGTTCTATCTACGTAAACAGTGTTGTGAGTAACCATGTAACCATAATTGATATTTGTTGTTTATTCTTGGGATTAAAAATAATAGATTTTTCATTTGGTGTGATTTTCTCTTCTAAGACTAAGTGAATGGCATTCTGGGCATAATGCCAAAGACCAAATGCTTTCTATCTGATAGGAGACCAATCAAACTAGATGGATATCTATAACACAAATGTTTGATTAGACTACGCTTTTTTTATAAGAACAGTTTACAATCTTCTCTAAAATGTAAGAGTTTGATGAGAAAAATTCAAGAGTTTGAGTGAGAAAATGCTCATTTGATGATAGAGCCTCAAAGTTTCTTATCATTTTTGTAATCACAGCAATGGGTAGTTATGTAAGCTTTGAAACTTCCAACCAACTGAAGAAAATAATGATTTCTGAATGAATCTTATTAGCAACTAAGGGCAACTCTTTTAAATACCAAAAAGTTAGATTTTCGTAAAATAAGGGGATGCTATAAGAGATAAGATAAACAATAAAAGAAATACCAAGAAATTTTCTATTACGTAAAAGTTCTATTCAAATTTAAAAACATTTTTTAATAACATTGTGGCTTCATCTTTTAAATTGTCTGTCCCTGAAACATAACTTTACTAAGTTCTTCTACAGTAAGCTTTTCTTTGAAGATGGCTTTAAGCCGTCGATGTGCGCCATCTTCACTTTCAGAGTGTACCTGCAACTAAGCTCTGCACCCCCACCTTGTCGGTCATGGCCAGCACGGGTTCTAGCTTTTTTAAACGACTGCCAGTGTGGTACATCTACAGTATGTCCTGCTCTGCCACCAAAAAGCAGGAAATATCGCTCACCAATAATCTTTTTCCACCAAACTTCGAAAACTTTACTCAAGTTGGCTGGTACTCGTCCCACTGTTTTGCCAATTATATCTTTCACCAACTGGGGTCTCCTTTTTGCATCTCCTGCTCTTGTTACCTTCTCTAAAAGCTGATCAGGAACCGTGTCGGGCATTTTCACGAACATAGCATGTGGATCATACTTGTTGCCCTCCTCTAGTGTAATTATTAAACTTATATCTGAGCAAGGGCGAACTTTAAAGGCATGGTACCCCTTTATAGACCAAAGTACTGCAATTTCTATCCAGGTCTCCTGCACAAAATCACTTGAGTTTGCCATAGCTAATCAAAAACTTTAAATTCAAAGTTTATTTAATAACTAACTTATAAAAGTTGCACTCGTTTGGACTTCTATATGAAGTAAGAGATTGCCTAAACCAACTTCTTTCGAAAAACATACTTTTTAATTCATAATTACGAATACGATATAAATGATATCGCTATTTCGATATTTTTTTATATCGGTTTAGCGATATGCAAAATATCGCGATATCGATAACCTCGTTATCGGTTTTGCGATAACTTTTTTATCTCGGTTTCTCGATATCTCTCTGAGTGGTTAGTTTTCCTCTGGAAACTTATGAGAAGAATTTTTTTCTGAATCGCCTCAATGTATCTTTCGGTTTGTCGGATGGGTGACATTAGCTTTTGGGCAGCAAACGTTGACTGAAATAGCTTTGAGGTTTCTGCCGCCCATCCCCAACCCTATAACGGAGTACAGCACAGTTAGAGAATGCATAAAACAGTCTCAATACCTACGAAAAGCAGCCAACATGCAATACGCACATGTCACAGTAGAAGCAAGAGCCGCAATGAAGTTCTACCACGTGTTGTGGAATAATCCCAAAGAATTCAGCAACATTGTAATACATCTGGGAGACTTTATCAACCCGTTCAGCAAAGACCTTGATAAAAACAAGCTGTTTAATCTCTCATCAGGGAGGCCTTTATCTCTTGAAGTCGCTGAAGAGCTACTTTCAGCAGAGGAACAAGGCATTGCAATGTTTAATGAATTTGGTGATCGCTTTCATGCAAATGAAAACCAAGCTGCATGCCACTTTGATCCCATTAAATGGTCTCCTTGGAAGGGATTTGGAGATGCTGAAAAAAGTCTAAAGTAACATCCAATGGCAATTCAAAAGATGATGAAATTCAAAGGGACATTCTTGGTCCTCTGTCACAGTAGCATTTAAAGAAAACGAAGTGATTGACATCGACAAGGCTCTTGCCTATCCTCTCGCCCCAGTACCACTATCTTTAGCAACCAGTAACGAATGCAGAAGGAAGACAGTTAAAAGCAAGCTTTTTGATGCTGCACTCAGCATAGTGCTGTCCGAGGAAGCCCTGCCGGTAAATGCTAGCTGCTATGAAATGGATTTGGCTGCATCACTTCACTCGATTTTAGAGTTTTCAGACACGTTTGAAGATCTAGCTTCAAAGCTGTTGACTGAACTTCAGAGCCAGTACAGATATATCTATGTGGTTTGCGACCTGTACGCTCATAGATCAATAAAAAATTCTGACCAACAGCTGAGGGGAGACTCAGAAGAATTTGTAATACACAGCTCTAAAGTCAGGATACCATCAAATTTCAAGAGGTTTATTAGCAACGGGCAAAACAAGGTGCAACTCTTTGAGTTGATTGAAGAAGTTTTGGTGGATAATTTATGTCAGCTTGGTAATCATGTTGTGTTTTTTGCAAGGCAAAGTAGCTGTCGGAAATTAAGTCAGGAAAAGTGGCAAATGTTCATGAGTTGGAAACCAACCAGGAAGAAGCAGAAACCAAGATTTGCTACCTTCTGCACCACGCCGTAAGCCAAAATATTGGTAATGAAACAGTAGCTGTCGTGTGTTCCAGTTCAGGAGACATAGACATCTCTGTCATACTTTTAGCAAGAAAAATTATTAATTGGAAGGTAATCGTCGACAACGGTACTGGCAAAGCAAGAAAACTCCTTAATCTGGTGCCATGTGAACTTTCTTACGCGCAGAAACAAGCACTTCTGGGATTGCACGCTTTCTCCAGCAATGACTATGTGTCATCATTTTTTCAAAAAGGAAAGAACGCTTCCTGGAAGAAAATGAATGAAAGAGAAGAATACATCACAGCCTTCAGAGATCTTGGTGTCGAAACTCACCCTAATGAGAACTTGATTTCTAGGCTTGAGAAATTTATCTGTTCCTTTATGGAAAAGAGATTAGAATCCATTGATGATGCAAGGAAAGCAACATTTTGGAAGAATTTTGCAGTCGATAAGAAGATAACCAATCTATCTTTATTGCCCCATGCAGAATAAGCCTTGAAAGATGCATAAAGCTTCCCAATATCGTTGCAAGAATATGGAGGCAAGCATCGCTTCCAATGATTGAGTCAGAGGAGCCAAATTTCTATGGTTGGAACGCAGACTTCACTTTTTTGACTGGATAGCAGATCCCTACCCAGAGGATACTTGCGATCTATTTGTAAATGAAGATTTAGATTGCAGGGGAGATGATTGGGACAATGTGGATGAGGTGAATGACAGTGACCTTACAGTTTATGAGGATAACTAATGATGCTTCAATATATATTTGGGGCATCTGGGAGGCCGTCCTAAGTAAGTAAGTAAGTTAGATATATGTTATTTAAAGTCAATAACTTAAGATAACTGCATGTTTTATAGACATGTAGTCACCTTGGGCTTAGAGATTTGGCCACCTCCCCCCAAAATCAGGAGAGCAAATTTCTGTAGTGCCATAGCAATATCTATCTCTACATAGAATTAGAGTGCCTCAGACATCATTTTTATGTTTTTTTAAGAAATTCGATATTTGAAATAAAAATATTTTTACCCTTAACCCCCCAAAAAGCCCTCTCCAACGCCTGATCAACATCCAGATTCGAATTCTACGCCCAAAACTAGATCAGAAAAACATTGTCCCATAAATTGCCTCCTTGGGTGGTAATGCTCCTCTTCCAGCCACTGGTCTTAAAAGAAACAGAGGCTGGGCCTAATCTTTATTTCAATAACTAACACCTGTCAGTCTGATCAAGCAAGGTAAAACATCATACTTCAGTATGTTTGATGTACTGGCCAACATAGCTTGTTTGATAAACAGTTCTGGCTTGTTCTTCTGGCAGGATTTCCTTTTCTTCCTGTAAATTCGCCTCAGTATTTGTAGCACGTTTCACAAGAAGACAAAATTGCTCTGCGTGCTCATTGGTTGCTCTGTTGCTCACTCACCAGAGGGCAACCTTTCCTAACATATCCTATATCGTGCCACATTTGTGCCCAAGGTGGACCCCCTAGCAATATATATACACATCCCTGGGAGAATGTGTACATAATCAGCTATTTTTTCTAGACATTGACCTGAAAAGTATTCAACCTGCAAATCACTGAACAGCTACTAAACAGGCAGAGCTGGGAAGAGTCAAATGTCTTGTCAATGGGCAATAGGGATTTAATCATTGACCATGGCTACAAAGGGGTTATAAATCAGAACAAGAAGCTGAACGGCTTCAACACGGTAGCAACAGAATGGGAAATAATTCATAACTAGACTCACTACTAGTGTAGAAGCTTAGCAGCCTGAAAAGTGAATCTTGCGCACTTTGTGATAAAAGCATGAAAATTGGTACACAAGGGTAATTTAACATGCTGAAAAAGATGAGATGTAGACCCAAGCTGAAAATGCCCCAAATGCTATTTTTAGACTGGGGTATTTAGATCAACAAGCCATAATATTAAGGTTGGAATAACTGTGTTACAAATGGTAAAATGAAAATGAAAATTTGCATTTATGCACATTAGGATACATAGAAGACGATGAGATATAGCCCAAATTGGAAAATGCCCCAAATCTATTTTTAGATTTTGGGGCACTAGTTATCAGACCCCTTAATACGAAGACTGCAATAACTATGTAACAAATGATAAGATGTATATGAAAATTTGCAGTTATGCACATTGTGATACGTAGAAGACGATGAGATATAGCCCCAAATAGGAAAATGCCCCAAATCTATTTTTAGATTTTGGGGCACTAATTATCAGACCCCCAAATACGAACACTGCAATAACAATGTAACAAATGAAAAGATGTATATGAAAATTTGCAGTTATGCACATTTTGATACGTAGAAGGCGATGAGATATAACCCCCAATAGAAAAATGCCCCAAAATCTATTTTTAGATTGGGGCACTAGTTATCAGACCCCCTTATACGAACACTGGCATAACAATGTAACAAATGATAAGATGTATATGAAAATTTGCAGTTATGCACATTTTGATACGCAGAAGACGATGAGATATAGCCCCAAACAGGAAATGCCCCCGATTCTACTTTTAGAAAGGGGCTCTAGATACCAAACCCTTTGAGATGAATACTATAGTAACTATATAACAAATGATAAAATATAAGTGAAAGTTTGCAGTTATGAAAGTTTTGATATGAAGGCGCTAAAAGTAGCCGAGGAAAATGCCCCCAAACTGTATTTTGATAAAGAAAAACTGGTTTTTTAAAGTATCAAATAGCATTGAATACACGTATTTTTATCTCCAGACTCTCGAATGGCAAAAAAATTTAAGAAACTTCAGTGCTGGAAAATTTTTACATAAGAAACTTTTCACCTCAGATAGCCAAACTTTTTCTCTTATTACCCATGTTTCCTTTGCAATAACGCATTTCTGTGACAAGCAGACAAATGCGAATCCCAAATACATTCAAATAAGATAGATAAATGGGCCTGGAACATCATTCGGATTGACAAAGCCGGAGCAGATGAATTTTATGATACTTTCAATAATGTCCTGACTAACGTCTTGAATATACATGCCCCTCTAAAGAAAAAATCAGTTAGGGCAAATAATTCTCCTTTCGTGAATAAAGAAATTAGAAAACTGATCATGCTTAGATCTAAAGCAAAAAGAAACTTCTATAAAAATAGAACGGATGAAAACAGAGAGAAATATAAAGAGATTAGAAATAAGTGTAAAATTTATCCAAAGAGCAAAGAAAAACTACTTCAGTAGTATTGTTGTAAAATTCATTTCTGATAATAAAAGATTCTGGAAACAATCCAACCAATGTTCAACGATAAAGCAACAGATCAAAATAAAATAGTTCTAGTTGAAGATGACAAATCATCAATGGTTTAGAATCAGAAGTAATAACTCTTAATAAGTGGTATAGCGATAACTTTATGCTGCTAAACAGGGATAAAAGTAAATTCATCAATTTCCAAGCAAATCCACCAAACGAAAATCTTGCTAAGATAAATATAAATGAATGTGATCTTGAAGAAAGTAGAAGTACAAAACTCCTAGGAATTACAATAGACAACCAACTCAAGTTAGATGAACACATTAAAAACTTTTGTTCAGCAGCTGGAAAGAAAGTAAATGCTCTAGCTAAGGTTGCCTACTATATGGATGAAACTAAAAAAATTCTTTTAATGAAGACATTTATTGTATCTTATTTTAATTACTGTCCCCTTATATGGATGTTTTTAGTAGAAAAAGTAAAAACAGAATTAATAGGATACACAAGAGAGCTTTGAGAATAGCCCATAAAGATTATGAATCAAGTTTTCAAGATCTTTTAATAAAAAGTAAATCAATTAGCTCGCATAATAAGAACTTTCAATATCTTGCGATTGAAATTTTCAAAACAATAAATGGTCTTAATCCAACGTTTATGGAAGAGTTATTCTCAATTAACGATTGTCCATATGACCTAAGAGACTCGAAGTTCAGAAATACCAAGCCTAACTATAAATTATATGGGTTCAATACTGTCTCATATAGATGCAGCCAAATTTGGAACTCAATTCCCTTAGAAATAAAAAATTCCCCTACATTAGATATATTTAAGAATAGAATCAAAACTTTTACGAATTTCAAATGTACATGCGACTTATGCAAACAATATATTCAAAACGTAGGTTATGTTTAACTCTATTCAAAGTTTTTCTTCTTTTAAACAAATTATGATGCTGTTAATTGTTAGTTTGGTTTTAGATTGTTAATTTAAAAGTTTCTTTTAGTTAGTTGGTCAGAATTAGCTATAGGTTTGTTAAATTTAAGCTATAGTGCTACCAACTTTAAAGAAAGAAAGAAAAAAAAAAATCACAAAGCCCTGCAGTGGCTAAAGGAATTAGCTTGTCTAATTAGCTTAATTAGAAAATATCTTGATGGTTCATTAAGGTACAAGAACACAAATATACGATCAAAAATAAAGCAGGATCAATTATGAAACATGTAGACACTCGTCACTTGCTCCAATGAAAAGAATGAAAATGCTGCAATATTCAATTGGCGGCTAACAGAACTCTATGAACTTGATGAGAATATCCATAAAGTAAAGAGATGGTTACTTGAAGGAATTCGACCATAGCATAAACCAGATGATAATTTAAAGTACTGCGTGCATTGCATAATATCCTCAGCCCATTGCTTATGGAAACAGGTTGTCTGTGCAGGAAGTGGAATATGACACAAATACCATGAGAAATCAAAATGCTACCTCAAGAAAAAGAAAATATGATTATAAATGAAATTCCTTGAGGACCATGTAAAGTGATTTTGATGCCAACATTTTTTAACTTACTTTAGTAAGTTTGAGTATGCTGATCTCGAGAATCTACATGAAATGTAATATGTGTTAACATCGATTTTCTCTCAAAAAAAGTGTCCCTGATGCCTGAGAGTGATTCTGTGAGTCTAAGAGTGATTCTGTGTATTCATATGCGACACATTTTTATGAAAGTGAAGAAGAAGATGTTTTAGCTGGTGTTGGAGGGCAATATATGCCTTATCAAAATGAAACCATTGCATTATTGAGCTAGAACTCTGGCAAAGAGGACGGAGAAGGTAAAGGTAGGATGGCTGTTGATGAGGATCCTGAAGATGAAGATAGAATTTGTTGGTCCTCTGAGATCGCTTTGAGGGTAATATTCGTTTAGATGAGTGGTAAGTACAAAAATATAACCTGTATTTTTCTTTCTTTGAATTATTAAAATGCAAATAGTTATTAGAATGAAAACTTTGCTAAATTGTAACATGCAACTGTTTGTGAAATTCAATTGTATAAATTTGTTTCCAGATCTGTAGGTAAGAAACCACAGCATAACAACAACGTTGATTTAACGTTAATGTAATTTATAAAGCTAACATAAATAACAAACATGGTAAAGAGTTACTAATATTGTCCGGCTCAACCACTCAACATCAACTTCAAAACAATTTCAACTGCAAATATAACATAATGAAATCAATCAATGCTCTTGAAAAGGTGAAAGTAGCATTTTTGTTATACAAGACAGTAAATAATAATAAACGTAGTCACTTAATTTGTCGGGTATAATATGTCGATGAGTTTCATTCTGTGGATGCTTTCCAGCAAATTCGTCTATTATATGTTCACTGGATACCTTGATGTCATAGTGAACGTTTAGCAAAGCAAATGAATTAAACCTTACTTGCCTTATTTTGAGGCTGTCTGCAAATATCTGGAGAATCATGTCATAAACAGTAACCAGTATGTTTCCCTCAAAATCTTTAGTGAAATGTGTGGCTTCGATTATACTGACAGCAGGCTTCGATCCAAAGTCAAGAAATGCCTTGAAAAACAATTCGGAGACAGTATCATATTTTTACAAGTGTCTTACCATGAGACAGAGATAATAGTTAGCTAATCAGCGCTGTCGATGACAACGATAGGTAGTTTTATGAAAAGAAGAAAGAAGTTCATTTTGAAAAAGGCTGCCAGGATACTTAGATCTGGCATCAAATCTATGATGGAGGATGCACCAGATTAACCATGGCCACCAACTGCTGATTCATTAGAGTTACAAGATCGACAACCTCCTCAGAGTGTGACAGAACTGATTCTTAACATCATTCACTCAACGAATCATTCTCCTTGAGATGTTCTGTTAGGAAATGGATTACACAGCTTGACTGGTCAAAAAATCCCAATTAATCTTGTCAGCAGGTTAGGTCATTGTTGCAACTATGACAAAGTATGCCTTATCAAAACTGCTCAAGCTGAAGTTGTTCAACAGAGATCATCCCACGTCCCATTGCCGTTACTGCCATCAAATAATGCAGAAAAAGTCCTTACTTTCTTTTGTTGGGACAATTTTGATGTGCAAAAGGAGAATCATCTTGGAAGTCTGCATACAACGCACGGCATCGCATATCAGCTAGAAACGAAAAATGCATTTCACAAACTAACTTCGTGGTAGAAAAACCCAAGCGAAAATCCATAACTTGTGAACCATTGGACTTTCCTCAACGCAAAATTGTGCTACACAAAAACCCGCTGAAATTCGAAAACCTACAAAGCATGGATTTTGATGGGCACTATGCAGATCAGTTAGCAGTCAGAGAGATATCGAGAAACCGAGATTAAAAATATATCGGTTTATCGATATCACCGCTGCGAGGCTACCCTTGTCTGAAATCCCTTGAAAGTCAAACCATCCCTTAAAAATACTCATGAAAACCTTTTAAAATGTATCTAAATAGCGATATAACATTCTTAGCTGATTTCAGTGTTGTTAGATATCGGCTCGTGAAGTTTTCCGCATCGAAATCGGTCAGGTGAGTCCAAAGATAAACATATAAAAGTGCGCAGGTTCGCGCGATCAAAAACAGAAGCTCGTCGGACGACATCAAATCAAGTGCGGAGAAAGTATTTAAGAAGAATTTTCCCAGGTATGAATATAATTTTTATAGATTCTATATGTTTTAAAGTTTACATTGATGTATTTTTCAAACGATGTCGCGTTTATTTCTTCGATGTCGCGTTTTAGTAAAAATGGGGTTTCTAGGGTTTTGTCTTGAAAATGTAGTGCTCATGGAGGCGCTTCATAATAAGTTCTCATCTAGGCTGCTCGTAGTCGATAACTGTTCACTATAGGGCATCTATCAAGTATCTAAACATGAAATGAAAAAAATAAAGGATCTTTATTAGAGATTCAGAAATATAAGAGAATTTTCTATAAATTCCTGTCCATTTACATAAGCAATATTATTCTAATGCAATTTAATTAAGGTGCTCAACTTATATTTTATTCAGATATTCATGGTTTTATGATAGGTATTTATTCTGAAACTCTATTACCTAAAGAGAAATTCAACAACTCTATTGTTTTAATTAAAAACATGTAGGGATTAAAACTAACAAACACATATTTTTTATAGCAATAACGCACTACCTAATTACAAACGTATGGTTACAAAACTACAAAAAGCTAAATCTAATCCAGTGAAAATATGTACATTTAGCATCATAAGACAAGTAAAGAAAATATTGAGAGAAACCAAACAGTAGTAAAATATGTATATATAGATTCTGGGGTTTCACAGCTTAGGTTCTCCGGAAATATCTATGTTTGTTTATCAGATTTTTAGATTATTGATTTATATTGAATTTTGTCCGTATTGTATCACTAAAAAATGTTTGAATTATGCATAGCTTTTTCTGTCAAGAACCTTATGATAATAAACCCAAAATTTCTAGACAAAAATTTAAGAAACTCCACTACTGGGGAACTTATCTGGCAAGTAATAAGAACATCTATATTTTTTTTAAATATAAGGACTGCTGGGTTCTATTTTGGGCATTCCGTTTCATTCCTGAATATTACATTTGCTTTTAGTTGTTTTTTATCGATGAAAGAAGACTTTTCAGTCCTCTCCATTATTCAAAATTTTAATTTGATGTGTTATCAAAACCTCAATAGTGTCACAACCTGTTTTAGGTGTATGGCCTGCTCTGAAGAAGATCACCTGATTGCGTTGAACCAAAGATGTCGAGTAGGTAATTGCTATATCGAGGAAGGGAAAAGCAGTTTCTTAAAGATAAGTACCAAGAAGCCTTTTCCTAGCTTTCGGTGTTGACATTAATAAGGACCAGAACAATTTGCATCCCAAGTCAGTTTGTGATAAGCATCGTTGCCTTCTTGAAAGGGTGGTAAGGGCAAATAAGGAAAAGTCAAATTGCACCCCTCAAAAAAACTGTCACATATTTTCCGCGCACAAAGATACCGATTGCGAAGTGTGTTTTGTACCTTCCAAGAAAGCTGGCCGAAAACAAAAAAGAGCGGTTTTGCCAGGCCCAGGACGAAAAGTCAAGGATGGTAATGAGGGTGTTACTTCAAAAAATGTTAATGAGTGTTTGAAGAAATTTGACCAACTTTCTTGCGAAGAGAGACTTGAGTTTCTTGAACATCTGATCAACAAAGAACGAATCAATGACCAAGAACTTCTTGCTGTTTCAAAGTTAATCGGTTCATCTCAATATCAGTCAGTCTCAGAAACCATAATTGACTGGGCACAGTCTTACAGGGACTTGGATTTCCTTGTAAACTTGGAGGCAAATCAATATATCAGTAAGATTAACTGCGTACTAAAGGAGTTTCTGGTAGGATTTTGTGGCGTTAATGTTGAACGTTTCTCTATTAAAGAGCTGGGCCTTTTTTGTCGAATATGTGAACTTGTTTACTGGCTAGCCAGTAAAAGACGCTATGCGTATTTCCTTAAATTTTCTTCAAAGTCTTGGGATCTATGCTGAGACGGGAAGTAGAACAGCTGTTGATTTAAATGGATCAGGCACCGGTGGGGTTCTTATAGTACCATTAAAGATTGGTTAATCAACCAGGCAGATAAACCACTTGAATGCCCATCTGGTGATATAGCTATAACCTTCGACAACACTCAAGTCATAGGAAGGTCCTGGAATGTGCGACCTCGAAACAAAATCAGTACCTCTGTTATAACTAATTCCATATACATTCAACTTGATGAGTCCGAAACCTCCAAAGCAATGCCGACCTCATGCCAAGAAAATGGCTTTTTGCAGAGGAGAGCATATCAGAACATGTAGGTAGAATTCGTAACATTGATGCAACTGACAAATATTTTGCAGATCTAGATGAAGCTCACTACGAGCAGTTATATTATTTCATTTCCAAAGCAATTGAGGATGTTAAGGAAAGTTTAGACAAAGCAGAAGAGCAAAACTGTAATGAAGAGATTGAAAATCTTATAAAGCGGCTCGATGAAGAGGAAAATTGTATCCAATGCATGCACTGTGCCAAATCTAGCCAAGGTATTCACTATCCAAAATCTAAGCAGATTTGTGATATTTGTAAACGAAATCTATGCGCAACTATGAGAGAATATGTAGAGTCTATAGACCCTGATCTTCCAAAATCTAGGGAAAAAGCGACAACACAGAAAATCTCAAAATTCCAACCTGAGGGTGAAGATGAAGAAATAGGAAGATACGAACGCTATGACCATATTCCCTCAAACCATAAGCAAACTGCTCCTAACATATCCTTGGGTGATCCAGTATTTCTGAATCCAGACTCCTATGCTAATTTGACTCTTGTTTTAAGGAATATCGGGATAAATGCAGGCTTGCACAGGTATGGTGGCAATTTGCGTTATTGGGTCATTGTTTGCTGTGACGGTCTACCATTTAGACTTTGTTACAACTTGATAAAGGAAACAAGGGTGTGTATTGAATGCAATAAGTCATTTTTTGGTCTTGACAAATTTTCAGATCATTGTAAGTCAGAGCACGATAACATGATGGAATTCTATTACGAGTTTGACTGGGTTTTGCTAAGGCCAGGCGGAGGGCACATTGAAATGAATGCAATCAAGTCATTTTTTGAGTTGAATTGGATTCCTTTTCTAAAAACATTGTGCGATTTGATGGGATTCAAGTCTGAAGCTGCACAACATTGTGCCAAGAAGTGCACAGATCATCATAAGGCATGGTCACTTCTCCTGATATTTTACATTGGCTCCCTTCGAGAAATGGTCTTCTGCTTCCTGAAGGCTTTGAGTGATGGGGAATTTCCAGAGAAGAAATGCACCTCTAAGACAAACCACCCAACAGCTGAAGGTTTTCTCTCTTACTGCAAGACAAGAGAGGGGGATCCTCAGTTCATGTATATGTTTTCTCAAACATTGCACTATGCCCAAGCTATCATAAACTACAGGATGGGTATTCGTAGAAACAATGCTAGGCTTATCAAAAGTTGCGTTATTTAAGTTCATGGATCTCTTTTACAGCAGAAACCACCCAACTTATCAGCATATTGAATCCTACTTGATGCTCCTCGATATAAGTTGTCCTGCAGAGTTAAAAGATCTTTTGGACAGCTACTCTTCCATCAGTACAAGCAACGATCCTTCCAAAGGCGAAGACTGGGATTTCGTTTTAGAAAACATCAACAAAGCCGTAAAATCGTGGATTCCAAAAGGCGTACCCTCAGAATCAATGTGGCTTTCAGCATGTAGAAATTTGGACGCACTAAAAGCCTTGAAAGACAAAATTTTCAAAAGTAGTGGAATTTCACGTAAGAATGAAGGCTATCGAATTAGAGAAAATGCTGATTCTATACAGTTATGGAGGGCAACTCTGCGTCGTAAAATATACTTAAGCCGTACAACACAATTCGATGGCGTGGACGGTGATCAGCTTGACATCTCCCTTACCAAATTTACCGAACTAGCAAGATGTAGAAGATATTATCAGATTGGACATTTGTACCTGAACGAAGAATATCCAAGCGTAGCTCCGTCAAACAGAATTGTATTTGTGACGCCAGAGGAAAGGAAAAGATTAGACAGCAACTCAAATCAGAACCAGGGTGCTCTCAGGAAGGAAATTGAAAACTGATAAACAATGCTAGAAATCGAAATATAAGAGCATACTTTAGGAATAGATACGAACACGACATCCCAGCAACTGTTGCATCATTGCACCACTTTTATATGGAAATCTTATCATACATCGGTGAGGAGCAAGACTACAGTATTTGGCAAGAGTAAAGCCGTGTAGCTTTTGTGTACTCTTTCATGGGCCAAGTATCGTTGGTACTCTATACAGATTTAGTAGTATCAAAATACCGAACTGATTAAGAGTTATTCTTGAAACTTAGTTTATCATGTCGTTTTAAAATCACATCTGAAAAGCAAACATAAATTTTTGACCACTATTCATACCCAAGCAGTTTTAACTCAACCCACTATTCATGCCAAGAGACAATATTTCTGTGTTTCAAAAAAGAGAAACTTTATTAAAGACCTTTCTATGAAGCAAGACCTAATTCAGTTTTAAAAGTGAAAATTCAAGGAAAGTCAGTAGCGTAAAGAATAATGTTAATTTTGCATCACTTATAGTAGCTATGTTTGCAAGATCCTTGGGCCTACTGATATCAATAGAATTAAGTCAATTTTTTGTATCTTTCATGAAGTTGAGGCTTGAAACTTATGTTGCTTTTCATTATGGATGTTTAGACCAAGCACTATTTCAACCGTATGAGTAGCTATCTATAAGCATAAAGAGTATCTAGAGTATCTATAAGCACTATAGTAGTGATAGATATTCCAGAGAATTTTCCAGCCACTGATTTTTCTTCTTTTCGAAACCGAAGGATGATTTAAGCTCGAGAACTTTAAAAGTTTATGATTGCCCCTTTTCTCGAGTTTGAAAGTTTCAAATTTTAGAGTTTTTGACAAGTTAACGAAGCAGATAATGAAATAGAAATTCAATTAACACCTTTCGGCAAATTGTTTTGAATGTATCTGAAAATCAGTGGCCTGTAATGTTCCTTGATATAGCCTATTCCTTCGTGTCAGGTAAATTTACTCTGGGCCCTTTGTGCACATGGATATACACGTCTTTCCTTTATCAGGAGGTAACTTTTTCCTAATACTTAAATGTTTCTTGCTTTCAAGAATTATAGGAGCCGAAAGTTCCTTAGAAGTTTGAAATAACAAACAGAGGTCAGATCAGAAATGATGCTGATTGCATTCTTAAAATTATCAGTTGGTAACAGAAAATCCTGGTTTTCTTACGAGTTTCTTATAAAAAGATAGTGACGTGTATAAATGTTATCATAGAAGCCCAGAGTCCAATTAACGTAAAGATTCTGTAGTCGTATACATAGAGTTTGCTTACTTACAAGGGGTTCAATTCTCTCCAATCTATTTAAAACATTTCACACACGTAAATCATAGGTTTTTCAGCTGAGATTTTTTCAAGCCCTTAATCCCAGAGCAGGGCTCGCACGTTGACCCATCGCAATGATCGCAGTAGATCCAAGTTTCATCATCATCATGGTTCCACACTTTCGCACAACGTGCACATGTGTTTGGGTCTTGCTTTTTGGCAGAGTTTCGTGCTTTCGTGCTCTTTTTCCGTTTTTCCGGGGTCTTAGCCGCTTGACTTGGACCCCGTTTCGGGGTTATAAAGGAAAGAGCAGCGGGCATCCTTTCGGGGCTTGGCTCAACAACCTCGGGAAGATCACCAGCTTTGTTTCTAACAGAAAGGGTCTCTTCCTTTCCAATATTATCATTGAAAACAGCTGTTTCAGAGTCTAAGACAGCCTGATTATTCTTTAGTTTGTACTCAAAATCTGGGGATGCCCAATAGGTAACATTACCTGTGTGTGTTCTTATCACAGCCATGCAACTTAACCCAGTTTCGCGATTCAGTTCGAAAGCCTTTTTCAGAAGACCAAATGACCGGCGACTTCGTTTGTTTGCCATTGCACATTTTTTCGAGCTTCTTTTCCTTTGCCGTTTTTTGTTGTTGCGCCACTTTCTTGGGAAAGACCGATCTTCTTTTCCTTTTTTTGCTCTCGGCGCCTTGAGAGGGTGGAGCTGCTCGAGGTTGGAGAGGTGGTTGAGGAAGTGTTTGGGTAGTATTCTGCGGGGCTGGCTGAAAGCTTCCTCCAGGAAATAATCCCTACAATTAACGAATTACTTTAGTAAGGTGTGAGTTTAGTTGAAAAACAGTACTTATGTCAAGATAAAGATGATTACTATAAAACCAAATTTTTCTTTCCCTTTTAAACTGCAACGGTAATAATACGCAATTGAAACATTAGATACTTACAGGTTGTAGAATCTCTGCATTGTCAGTTCCATCAGTTCCAATTATCTCGAAAGGAGTGGGTAGATTTCCAGTTAGACCCAACTGAAATGGTGATAACACGTCTGAATTTCTGGCTATCGTCGACAGTGCTGAATAGTCTGGCGGGGCAGTAGGCTGCAAACTGGCAGTTGTTAATGCAGTTACTATTTCTTAGAACGAGTAGTCCATATCAGCCATTGCCATTTCGTCAGGGTTATAGTTTGAAGATGCCATTTTGAAATTCGGACAATTGCGCTTCTTACCACCTTTCCTTCTTTAAGATTCTGAACAAGTTTGGTCGAAACAAAAGAAGTGGTGCCTTTTTATAAAGATTAGGTGAAAGACCCTCCCCTTTCAAAAGACACAAGTTGTATACTATTTCGACTCTCATTTGGGTGTGTGGTCCAAGTCTTATGAAAGAAGTATTTAATATTTAAGATTACTTTACAGCAATTTATGGATTCTAGCTAAACCTTAAATATGTTCTATCTACGTAAACAGTGTTGTGAGTAACCATGTAACCATAATTGATATTTGTTGTTTATTCTTGGGATTAAAAATAATAGATTTTTCATTTGGTGTGATTTTCTCTTCTAAGACTAAGTGAATGGCATTCTGGGCATAATGCCAAAGACCAAATGCTTTCTATCTGATAGGAGACCAATCAAACTAGATGGATATCTATAACACAAATGTTTGATTAGACTACGCTTTTTTTATAAGAACAGTTTACAATCTTCTCTAAAATGTAAGAGTTTGATGAGAAAAATTCAAGAGTTTGAGTGAGAAAATGCTCATTTGATGATAGAGCCTCAAAGTTTCTTATCATTTTTGTAATCACAGCAATGGGTAGTTATGTAAGCTTTGAAACTTCCAACCAACTGAAGAAAATAATGATTTCTGAATGAATCTTATTAGCAACTAAGGGCAACTCTTTTAAATACCAAAAAGTTAGATTTTCGTAAAATAAGGGGATGCTATAAGAGATAAGATAAACAATAAAAGAAATACCAAGAAATTTTCTATTACGTAAAAGTTCTATTCAAATTTAAAAACATTTTTTAATAACATTGTGGCTTCATCTTTTAAATTGTCTGTCCCTGAAACATAACTTTACTAAGTTCTTCTACAGTAAGCTTTTCTTTGAAGATGGCTTTCGCTTCGTCGATGTGCGCCATCTTCACTTTCAGAGTGTACCTGCAACTAAGCTCTGCACCCCCACCTTGTCGGTCATGGCCAGCACGGGTTCTAGCTTTTTTAAACGACTGCCAGTGTGGTACATCTACAGTATGTCCTGCTCTGCCACCAAAAAAGCAGGAAATATCGCTCACCAATAATCTTTTTCCACCAAACTTCGAAAACTTTACTCAAGTTGGCTGGTACTCGTCCCACTGTTTTGCCAATTATATCTTTCACCAACTGGGGTCTCCTTTTTGCATCTCCTGCTCTTGTTACCTTCTCTAAAAGCTGATCAGGAACCGTGTCGGGCATTTTCACGAACATAGCATGTGGATCATACTTGTTGCCCTCCTCTAGTGTAATTATTAAACTTATATCTGAGCAAGGGCGAACTTTAAAGGCATGGTACCCCTTTATAGACCAAAGTACTGCAATTTCTATCCAGGTCTCCTGCACAAAATCACTTGAGTTTGCCATAGCTAATCAAAACTTTAAATTCAAAGTTTATTTAATAACTAACTTATAAAAGTTGCACTCGTTTGGACTTCTATATGAAGTAAGAGATTGCCTAAACCAACTTCTTTCGAAAAACATACTTTTTAATTCATAATTACGAATACGATATAAATGATATCGCTATTTCGATATTTTTTATATCGGTTTAGCGATATGCAAAATATCGCGATATCGATAACCTCGTTATCGGTTTTGCGATAACTTTTTTATCTCGGTTTCTCGATATCTCTCTGAGTGGTTAGTTTTCCTCTGGAAACTTATGAGAAGAATTTTTTCTGAATCGCCTCAATGTATCTTTCGGTTTGTCGGATGGGTGACATTAGCTTTTGGGCAGCAAACGTTGACTGAAATAGCTTTGAGGTTTCTGCCGCCCATCCCCAACCCTATAACGGAGTACAGCACAGTTAGAGAATGCATAAAACAGTCTCAATACCTACGAAAAGCAGCCAACATGCAATACGCACATGTCACAGTAGAAGCAAGAGCCGCAATGAAGTTCTACCACGTGTTGTGGAATAATCCCAAAGAATTCAGCAACATTGTAATACATCTGGGAGACTTTATCAACCCGTTCAGCAAAGACCTTGATAAAAACAAGCTGTTTAATCTCTCATCAGGGAGGCCTTTATCTCTTGAAGTCGCTGAAGAGCTACTTTCAGCAGAGGAACAAGGCATTGCAATGTTTAATGAATTTGGTGATCGCTTTCATGCAAATGAAAACCAAGCTGCATGCCACTTTGATCCCATTAAATGGTCTCCTTGGAAGGGATTTGGAGATGCTGAAAAAAGTCTAAAGTAACATCCAATGGCAATTCAAAAGATGATGAAATTCAAAGGGACATTCTTGGTCCTCTGTCACAGTAGCATTTAAAGAAAACGAAGTGATTGACATCGACAAGGCTCTTGCCTATCCTCTCGCCCCAGTACCACTATCTTTAGCAACCAGTAACGAATGCAGAAGGAAGACAGTTAAAAGCAAGCTTTTTGATGCTGCACTCAGCATAGTGCTGTCCGAGGAAGCCCTGCCGGTAAATGCTAGCTGCTATGAAATGGATTTGGCTGCATCACTTCACTCGATTTTAGAGTTTTCAGACACGTTTGAAGATCTAGCTTCAAAGCTGTTGACTGAACTTCAGAGCCAGTACAGATATATCTATGTGGTTTGCGACCTGTACGCTCATAGATCAATAAAAAATTCTGACCAACAGCTGAGGGGAGACTCAGAAGAATTTGTAATACACAGCTCTAAAGTCAGGATACCATCAAATTTCAAGAGGTTTATTAGCAACGGGCAAAACAAGGTGCAACTCTTTGAGTTGATTGAAGAAGTTTTGGTGGATAATTTATGTCAGCTTGGTAATCATGTTGTGTTTTTTGCAAGGCAAAGTAGCTGTCGGAAATTAAGTCAGGAAAAGTGGCAAATGTTCATGAGTTGGAAACCAACCAGGAAGAAGCAGAAACCAAGATTTGCTACCTTCTGCACCACGCCGTAAGCCAAAATATTGGTAATGAAACAGTAGCTGTCGTGTGTTCCAGTTCAGGAGACATAGACATCTCTGTCATACTTTTAGCAAGAAAAATTATTAATTGGAAGGTAATCGTCGACAACGGTACTGGCAAAGCAAGAAAACTCCTTAATCTGGTGCCATGTGAACTTTCTTACGCGCAGAAACAAGCACTTCTGGGATTGCACGCTTTCTCCAGCAATGACTATGTGTCATCATTTTTTCAAAAAGGAAAGAACGCTTCCTGGAAGAAAATGAATGAAAGAGAAGAATACATCACAGCCTTCAGAGATCTTGGTGTCGAAACTCACCCTAATGAGAACTTGATTTCTAGGCTTGAGAAATTTATCTGTTCCCTTTATGGAAAAAGAGATTAGAATCCATTGATGATGCAAGGAAAGCAACATTTTGGAAGAATTTTGCAGTCGATAAGAAGATAACCAATCTATCTTTATTGCCCCCATGCAGAATAAGCCTTGAAAGATGCATAAAGCTTCCCAATATCGTTGCAAGAATATGGAGGCAAGCATCGCTTCCAATGATTGAGTCAGAGGAGCCAAATTTCTATGGTTGGAACGCAGACTTCACTTTTTTGACTGGATAGCAGATCCCTACCCAGAGGATACTTGCGATCTATTTGTAAATGAAGATTTAGATTGCAGGGGAGATGATTGGGACAATGTGGATGAGGTGAATGACAGTGACCTTACAGTTTATGAGGATAACTAATGATGCTTCAATATATATTTGGGGCATCTGGGAGGCCGTCTAAGTAAGTAAGTAAGTTAGATATATGTTATTTAAAGTCAATAACTTAAGATAACTGCATGTTTTATAGACATGTAGTCACCTTGGGCTTAGAGATTTGGCCACCTCCCCCCAAAATCAGGAGAGCAAATTTCTGTAGTGCCATAGCAATATCTATCTCTACATAGAATTAGAGTGCCTCAGACATCATTTTTATGTTTTTTAAGAAATTCGATATTTGAAATAAAATATTTTTACCCTTAACCCCCAAAAAGCCCTCTCCAACGCCTGATCAACATCCAGATTCGAATTCTACGCCCAAAACTAGATCAGAAAAACATTGTCCCATAAATTGCCTCCTTGGGTGGTAATGCTCCTCTTCCAGCCACTGGTCTTAAAAGAAACAGAGGCTGGGCCTAATCTTTATTTCAATAACTAACACCTGTCAGTCTGATCAAGCAAGGTAAAACATCATACTTCAGTATGTTTGATGTACTGGCCAACATAGCTTGTTTGATAAACAGTTCTGGCTTGTTCTTCTGGCAGGATTTCCTTTTCTTCCCTGTAAATTCGCCTCAGTATTTGTAGCACGTTTCACAAGAAGACAAAAATTGCCTGCGTGCTCATTGGTTGCTCTGTTGCTCACTCACCAGAGGGCAACCTTTCCTAACATATCCTATATCGTGCCACATTTGTGCCCAAGGTGGACCCCCTAGCAATATATATACACATCCCTGGGAGAATGTGTACATAATCAGCTATTTTTTCTAGACATTGACCTGAAAAGTATTCAACCTGCAAATCACTGAACAGCTACTAAACAGGCAGAGCTGGGAAGAGTCAAATGTCTTGTCAATGGGCAATAGGGATTTAATCATTGACCATGGCTACAAAGGGGTTATAAATCAGAACAAGAAGCTGAACGGCTTCAACACGGTAGCAACAGAATGGGAAATAATTCATAACTAGACTCACTACTAGTGTAGAAGCTTAGCAGCCTGAAAAGTGAATCTTGCGCACTTTGTGATAAAAGCATGAAAATTGGTACACAAGGGTAATTTAACATGCTGAAAAAGATGAGATGTAGACCCAAGCTGAAAAATGCCCCAAATGCTATTTTTAGACTGGGGTATTTAGATCAACAAGCCATAATATTAAGGTTGGAATAACTGTGTTACAAATGGTAAAATGAAAATGAAAATTTGCATTTATGCACATTAGGATACATAGAAGACGATGAGATATAGCCCCAATTGCAAAATGCCCCCAAATCTATTTTTAGATTTTGGGGCACTAGTTATCAGACCCCTTAATACGAAGACTGCAATAACTATGTAACAAATGATAAGATGTATATGAAAATTTGCAGTTATGCACATTGTGATACGTAGAAGACGATGAGATATAGCCCCAAATAGGAAAATGCCCCAAATCTATTTTTAGATTTTGGGGCACTAATTATCAGACCCCCCAATACGAACACTGCAATAACAATGTAACACATGAAAAGATGTATATGAAAATTTGCAGTTTTGCACATTGTGATGCGTAGAAGACGATGAGATATAGCCCAAAATAGGAAAATGCCCCAAAGTCTATTTTTAGATTTTGGGGTACTAGTTATCAGACCCCTTTATAGGAAGACTGGAATAACAATGTAATAAATGATAAGATGTATATCAAAATTTGCAGTTATGCACATTTTGATACGTAGAAAACGATGAGATATAGCCCCAAATAGGAAAATGCCCCCGATTCTATTTCTAGAAAGGGGTACTAGTTATCAGACCCCCAAATACGAACACTGCAACAACAATGTAACAAATGGTAAGATGTATATGCAAATTTGCAGTTATGCACATTTTGATACGTAGAAGGCGATGAGATATAACCCCCAATAGAAAAATGCCCCAAAATCTATTTTTAGATTGGGGCACTAGTTATCAGACCCCCTTATACGAACACTGGCATAACAATGTAACAAATGATAAGATGTATATGAAAATTTGCAGTTATGCACATTTTGATACGCAGAAGACGATGAGATATAGCCCCAAACAGGAAATGCCCCGATTCTACTTTTAGAAAGGGCTCTAGATATAAACCCTTTGAGATGAATACTATAGTAACTATATAACAAATGATAAAATATAAGTGAAAGTTTGCAGTTATGAAAGTTTTGATCATGAAGGCGCTAAAGTAGCCGAGGAAAATGCCCCCAAACTGTATTTTGATAAAGAAAAACTGGTTTTAAAGTATCAAATAGCATTGAATACACGTATTTTTATCTCCAGACTCTCGAATGGCAAAAAATTTAAGAAACTTCAGTGCTGGAAAATTTTACATAAGAAACTTTTCACCTCAGATAGCCAAACTTTTCTCTTATTACCCATGTTTCCTTTGTTATCATTTGCCTTGAAGGAGACAGAAACACCTTCTTCTATCCTGCTACCACGGAAAGAATTGAAGAAGTTGGTGCCACCACTTGTTGTGAAGACTTTGCAAAATTTGCTTTGGATAGCACCAACTTGTAGAGATCTTAACGAATCTTCACTGATGGCAGGGTTCTGACATTTCGTGATCCTGATGCTTGCATACTGTCCATATCGCAGTGATAAAACCAATTAAATCTACATGGGAAACATACAGAATGTCAGGGAATTTCAAAATAATTGCGTTTGGTGTTGAGGGAAATAAATTAATGCAGAAGTAAGAAACTTATCATTTACTTAACCAGTTGTGGGTGACGATGATGACTTTGCTGGCGAGTAATAATTGAGCATCTTCTTTGCTTGACTGACACTTGTAGATGCTGAAGAGCTTGACTGGCTTGCATCATCTGCAAGACTCTGGCGTTTTCCAGACACCATTATCTTTGTTGAGGTTTTACTTGCTGATGGAGGTGTGAAAGGGATTGTCTTGTTTGTCACATTTGTGCGTTTTTTGGAAGAAATGCTATTACTAGAAAAAGGATATAATTCTTACAAATAAGACAAGACATTGCTCTAGCATTTACTTTAATATCTACAGTGATGCGCTCAATGGGAACAGCATTCAATTGATGTGCAAGGCCTTTGTCTGCTTTCTTGCTAGAACTAGCTTGTTCATCATCAAAACGCACATAAATCATTTTAACATGGTCATTATGTCTGTCAAAATAAACAATAGTTCCAATCTGACCATTGATCAATCTGTCTTGAATATCAATATTTGAGGTCAGCATTACTCTTGAACCTACGTTTGTGGTTAACTGGTAAGAAAGTCCACCAGTTTTAACTTGATTTAAACTTAAAATCTTCTCATACATAGTGTTAGACACCCTCGGGAATTTGATCTAGAGCAACAAATTTTACAACAGGCCCTTCAATTTCTTCTAACATTTTAAGATTATGTGCTTTTACAGGCAGATTTTCTGCAAATATGTGTAATGTATCTAAAGGATACCCTTTGTCTGTAGCACTGAGAAATTTTGATTTTAAAAGGTCCTTGTCTTCCCGAGAAAGAACTCGAACCCTGATATTGTTGAGGATATCAATCAGTTTTGCATCACCTTTTTGCCTCGTGACTTCAGTCAACTCACACATTTGGAAGTTTCTCCAAAGAGGATATATATTATATAAGTCATTGTAGTATTGTGCAAACACTGGTTTTTGTAAAAATGGTGGCAATTGGTACAGGTCTCCAACTAAGATAACAGTCATGCCAGCAAAAGGCTTGTTATAATCAGATACACATCCAAAAATTTCGATTAATCTTTGATGAACATAGAGCAGAAGTGTGTTTGAAACCATTGAGATTCCATCAATGATAATAGCTTTTAGTTCAGAGTACTTCATCCTCAGAGTACGTCTTTTCTTGTCAGGAAGCTTTGTTGCTGTTAGTCCACACTTGTCAGTAGGGATACTTAAAGCTGATAGATAGTGTTTTCATTTATGTTTATTGCAGCAACACCAGTAGGAGCAAGAAGGAGAACGCTTGATTTATCAACATTCGGGGAGCCATATGAAAAGGTTTTGGTAAGGGCAGCATGAATGGTTTTTATTAGGTGTGATTTTCCAGTTCCTGCCCCACCAGTAATAAACAATTGCAAAGGTGGAATTTCTTTTAAATTTTTGAGGACATATTTTTACATAAGACTTTGCCCAAGAAAACACTTTATCAAAAATTATTCCAAGAATTTTTAGGTGATCCCGTGTCTTGTACGCTAAATTATTATTTGGAAGTTTTGTTTTTATTACCATTGTTGTCGACACATGCAATATATTTTAATTATTATTTAATTTCATTATAGTTACCTCAAATGTTTCGCTGCCCATTGGCAGCCTCGTCAGTTAGTTAATTAATCGAATCAGAGTCACGTTGGTTATAAACTGAGTTTGATGCGTTCGTTCTTCGTTGAACCGATTTCTGGGAATATTCGAATTACCCCACTCCTCCTTAGCATTCAATGTTGGCTTCTTCGCATGAATAAATATTGCCTCTGTTACCTGTCGCAACATTGGGTCTTTCGGGCATGTTCTTAGAACTTTTACGGATATATCCTGTTCTACAGAGTTATGTTTTTCAACCATGTGTTGCCAAAAGACAGATGAGTTTTCCTTTTTCTCCAACTTACTTGCATGTTCCTCATACCTTTCACCTAAACTACATGCTGTTTCTCCAAGATAGCTCTCCTCGCATGCATCACATTGAATTTTGTAAACGACATCCCTGGTTTTGCAGTTTATAGATGGATTTGTTTTACACGAGTGGCATTCCGCATCTTCACAATTTGGTTTTTTAAATGGATCAGACTTTGTTATATGTCGTTTTAGTTGTTTTCCTGATTTCTCTACTATTCTGATTTTGAGCCCTGCTTCTTTCACAATCTTTCTGCATTTCTTTGCTAATTGGCTATGAGGTGTAGTGTCAACAAATAGAACAGTCTCAAAACCTCCTTTTGCATACCATGTGTTTCGTTTGTTTCTCTTTTCTTCGTCTCTTTCCTCTCTGTTCCAAAATTTTCCTCTGTACATCGGGCACACCCCACTTTAATCATTTTGACAATCTTCTTGTATTTTTGATTTTCTTTCTTGTATATTGTGATTCTGTCCTTTTGTGGGTATCCTGAGAATTGCAGACGGTCTATAAAATGTTGAACATGTTTACTTCTCTCGTTGTTGTCACATAGAGGTGATATGTTGCGCATTGTTCTGACAAGATCTGCGACCAAGATATTCACTTTGGTTTCCTGAGAGAGGGCAGACGTTGTTGTACCTGAGATTTTGTTGTACCTTCGAACTTGACAGGCATAATCCATTGTTCTAAATCCAGTACCGGCATTCTTCCATTATCATGATTTGATGGGTAATCAATTGTTAGTTGTGTGCTGCTATGTACACTGTTTGCAATCTCTTGAATCTTTTTCATCATTGCTTTATCTGTGTTCTTCTGTATTGTCTTCGATTGCCTTAGCTACAATGTTTATGTCGTCAACATACAATGTTTATGTCATCATCATGAAAAGTGTGAGCACATGTATGAAACAGCTTTGTAGTAGTTGAGAACTTGTTGAATTTCAATATTTGCTTTCCATGACATCAAACCTACCTTAAAATAATTGTTTACAAAACAGGAATTTGGTGGTCTACGATAATGAATTTAAAAATCTTGATCTGAAGAAATTGAAAGTGCACTATAATACTCCTGTTCAGACAATCCAAGCAGGGTTAAAATTTCTTCAATAGATTTTGTACCAGAATAATCAGGTTTATGGGGGTCTAGATATTCATCAATATAAGCCTTCACTTTTTTCAACACTTTGGCTCGATTAGATAGAATAGCTAACTTATCTGGTTCCGATAAATTATCCAGTAATGACTCTGCAATAATTGTTTTATCTGTAAAATACCTTCCATAATGAAAATGACAAGGTACATTTTATATTTTGTACATGAGTTAGAGTGAGTATTGATTTGGTATTGAGAGACCAGTCTGTGCAACTCTAGTTCTTTATTGGATTTGATCTAGAGCAACAAATTTTACAACAGGCCCTTCAATTTCTTCTAACATTTTAAGATTATGTGCTTTTACAGGCAGATTTTCTGCAAATATGTGTAATGTATCTAAAGGATACCCTTTGTCTGTAGCACTGAGAAATTTTGATTTTAAAAGGTCCTTGTCTTCCCGAGAAAGAACTCGAACCCTGATATTGTTGAGGATATCAATCAGTTTTGCATCACCTTTTTGCCTCGTGACTTCAGTCAACTCACACATTTGGAAGTTTCTCCAAAGAGGATATATATTATATAAGTCATTGTAGTATTGTGCAAACACTGGTTTTTGTAAAAATGGTGGCAATTGGTACAGGTCTCCAACTAAGATAACAGTCATGCCAGCAAAAGGCTTGTTATAATCAGATACACATCCAAAAATTTCGATTAATCTTTGATGAACATAGAGCAGAAGTGTGTTTGAAACCATTGAGATTCCATCAATGATAATAGCTTTTAGTTCAGAGTACTTCATCCTCAGAGTACGTCTTTTCTTGTCAGGAAGCTTTGTTGCTGTTAGTCCACACTTGTCAGTAGGGATACTTAAAGCTGATAGATAGTGTTTTCATTTATGTTTATTGCAGCAACACCAGTAGGAGCAAGAAGGAGAACGCTTGATTTATCAACATTCGGGGAGCCATATGAAAAGGTTTTGGTAAGGGCAGCATGAATGGTTTTTATTAGGTGTGATTTTCCAGTTCCTGCCCCACCAGTAATAAACAATTGCAAAGGTGGAATTTCTTTTAAATTTTTTGAGGACATATTTTTTACATAAGACTTTGCCCAAGAAAACACTTTATCAAAAATTATTCCAAGAATTTTTAGGTGATCCCGTGTCTTGTACGCTAAATTATTATTTGGAAGTTTTGTTTTTATTACCATTGTTGTCGACACATGCAATATATTTTAATTATTATTTAATTTCATTATAGTTACCTCAAATGTTTCGCTGCCCATTGGCAGCCTCGTCAGTTAGTTAATTAATCGAATCAGAGTCACGTTGGTTATAAACTGAGTTTGATGCGTTCGTTCTTCGTTTGAACCGATTTCTGGGAATATTCGAATTACCCCACTCCTCCTTAGCATTCAATGTTGGCTTCTTCGCATGAATAAATATTGCCTCTGTTACCTGTCGCAACATTGGGTCTTTCGGGCATGTTCTTAGAACTTTTACGGATATATCCTGTTCTACAGAGTTATGTTTTTCAACCATGTGTTGCCAAAAGACAGATGAGTTTTCCTTTTTCTCCAACTTACTTGCATGTTCCTCATACCTTTCACCTAAACTACATGCTGTTTCTCCAAGATAGCTCTCCTCGCATGCATCACATTGAATTTTGTAAACGACATCCCTGGTTTTGCAGTTTATAGATGGATTTGTTTTACACGAGTGGCATTCCGCATCTTCACAATTTGGTTTTTTAAATGGATCAGACTTTGTTATATGTCGTTTTAGTTGTTTTCCTGATTTCTCTACTATTCTGATTTTGAGCCCTGCTTCTTTCACAATCTTTCTGCATTTCTTTGCTAATTGGCTATGAGGTGTAGTGTCAACAAATAGAACAGTCTCAAAACCTCCTTTTGCATACCATGTGTTTCGTTTGTTTCTCTTTTCTTCGTCTCTTTCCTCTCTGTTCCAAAATTTTCCTCTGTACATCGGGCACACCCCACTTTAATCATTTTGACAATCTTCTTGTATTTTTGATTTTCTTTCTTGTATATTGTGATTCTGTCCTTTTGTGGGTATCCTGAGAATTGCAGACGGTCTATAAAATGTTGAACATGTTTACTTCTCTCGTTGTTGTCACATAGAGGTGATATGTTGCGCATTGTTCTGACAAGATCTGCGACCAAGATATTCACTTTGGTTTCCTGAGAGAGGGCAGACGTTGTTGTACCTGAGATTTTGTTGTACCTTCGAACTTGACAGGCATAATCCATTGTTCTAAATCCAGTACCGGCATTCTTCCATTATCATGATTTGATGGGTAATCAATTGTTAGTTGTGTGCTGCTATGTACACTGTTTGCAATCTCTTGAATCTTTTTCATCATTGCTTTATCTGTGTTCTTCTGTATTGTCTTCGATTGCCTTAGCTACAATGTTTATGTCGTCAACATACAATGTTTATGTCATCATCATGAAAAGTGTGAGCACATGTATGAAACAGCTTTGTAGTAGTTGAGAACTTGTTGAATTTCAATATTTGCTTTCCATGACATCAAACCTACCTTAAAATAATTGTTTACAAAACAGGAATTTGGTGGTCTACGATAATGAATTTAAAAATCTTGATCTGAAGAAATTGAAAGTGCACTATAATACTCCTGTTCAGACAATCCAAGCAGGGTTAAAATTTCTTCAATAGATTTTGTACCAGAATAATCAGGTTTATGGGGGTCTAGATATTCATCAATATAAGCCTTCACTTTTTTCAACACTTTGGCTCGATTAGATAGAATAGCTAACTTATCTGGTTCCGATAAATTATCCAGTAATGACTCTGCAATAATTGTTTTATCTGTAAAATACCTTCCATAATGAAAATGACAAGGTACATTTTTATATTTTGTACATGAGTTAGAGTGAGTATTGATTTGGTATTGAGAGACCAGTCTGTGCAACTCTAGTTCTTTATTGGAATCTGGGAGATCTGCTCGAATGATGCTGTCAACAAACTCAATGTATTCATTTTTGGTGTTCTCGTGCAATTTAGGTGCATATTGTACCCATAAGCATAAGAAAGAATGTATATGAGGGGATCCTCGAAACTGGAATTCCACTTTAATTACATAATTTTTCACTTTTTCCAAGGGGCCATCATTCTCCAACAATATTTCTTTGAAAAATACTTCTACTCCATACTGAAAATGCCTTGCTGTTAGCACTGGATTTTGGTTAAGAATTTTGCATCTTTTATGATAATCAAAATCATTGTCAGCAAGTTGTATATTATTGAGCCTAGCAATAATTATAAGCAGCTCATTCCATCCCAGGTCTGCACATGACAATGTAAGGAAGAAATCTGGTAAACCTAACTGTTTGACCATTGCAAGGACATCATATAAAAAATTCTTCCAATAAGCAGGAGTCCCTTTTATTGCATTCATGAATAGATATGCCTGATCTTCACAAACAAATGAACGATCTGTTTCTTTATAATTACTTTGAAGTTGTCCTGCAGTAACATCCCCCTTAACCTTCCTTGTTGCAACATTAATTTGGGTATACAAATTAATCTGTTGCATGACATAGTTGGCAAAAAATGTAGTCTGCATTACATGAAAAACGCTGAGTATGATTCAAAAGACGTTGCTTAAAATATTTTCCAGGTGACAGAAAAACAGGGCAATCCACCTTGTAACCAAATTTTCCTGTAGGAAATAAAAATGGAAAGCTTGCTCTTCACAAAATTGATCAGTAAAAATGGTTGGGGGGTTCTACCTTCTCCAGGTGCTATTTTTAAGAAACCCTGATCCTCATTGTAAATGTTTGGAATCAAACATGTTTCATCAGCATTTGCACAATCAGAACTAAGTGGGTTTTCATGCTCTAAGTTCAATTCCTCAAATTCAATGGTATCATTATCAGGTTCATATTGTCCTTCTGCAATATTAAGCAAATCTTTTGATATATTGTCAATTTTTATCAAAATATCAGAATAAAATTGGAAGCCCTTAGATATTCCAAGGCACTTTTGATTTTGTCTGGACTCACACTTTCAAATGTGACATGGCCCTTGAATGATAACTTTCTTTTCAGTTTAACAAAAATTAGGCCACTACTATCAATTCCACGAGGGAGAGTATTGTTCAAGGTATCTACACGAATAGGCACATTACATATAGCTCCTTTGATTTTTGGCTGTTGGCATTTGGGCATGATTGATATCTTTTTAAATAATATTCTCTTGGATATTAGTACTTTCTCTAAATGCTGAAGAGAGGTCATTTCAGGTGGCAGAGGTACGAACCTCAGCTTATTCCACACAGCTTGACATGGTACTTTGTGCTTTAATAGATGTTTGTCACAGGTGTGACAAATATAAACCTTTGTGTCAAATCTTTGAATCTCCTTTGTAGGAAACTGATACAAATTTTTTAACAGCAGTCTTATATAAACATCTATTGCAAACAACACAAATATAATAAGGCCCATTTTTTATTGCCTCTTCAAAAGTCAAGACAGGATTAGATTTAAACTTTTGATATTCAACTCATAAATCAATGTGCTCATCATCTTTTTTCAGTGAAATATTTTGAGTCTCGTATTGCACATTAACATCATCTTTATTCAAATATACAGAAGACAAGTGATGTTCTAAATCCTTTATTGTATTAAACATTGTTAAGACTGAAAATCCGTCCTGGGTTGGAAAGCCTCTCTCATCCCTGCTAAGTGAGTTGAAAAGGAAAAAATGTTTCTTTGTCCAGAGTATTGCAATGTTAGGAAAAACTTTAAATCATCTCCAAAAGTTCTGATACCAAAGTTGTTTTCCAACAGATTAACTGTTAAATTTGTTCCAAAAAATGAATGGATTATTAGTGGTAGTTCTGTTGCCATTAAAAAGTTAGCTGCGTTTTATGCTTTTATAAACTTCATCCCCCCTTTTTGATTATGATATCTAGATCTCTTTTGTCCCATCTTGCAGGACCTTTTATCAGTGAGGAACAAATTGTAACTAAATAGCAGGAAGAGCATTGTCTACCTGCAGTTTCACCAAACATAGCATTTCCTTGATGAAATGTGCCCTGGGCAACCTTTGAAAGGGCCATTTAAACAACTTGCAAAATGTTCTTTTTTACTGATATGTCTCAACCTGGTCTGCAGGAGAGATGAGAAACTCAACTATGTCTGTCGTGTGTATGTGGCCTACTGTTATTTGTATTTCCGTAAAACAGATAAGAATTATTTTTCCAAATATATTAAAAAGAACAAAAAATAAAATTGACATTTACATTCGACCTTAGTTAATTACACTAAAACATGCAACAGGCATGTCTCATGGGTTGAGTGATGATACCCCGGCAGGGGACCTGCAATGTTTAGGCTAAAAATATCATTGGTTTACTGAAATCTACATTAATATTATAGCTATGGTTACATTAAATGAACAACGCAGCATATATTGAATAAAAAACGGCATAAAAATGTAATTTAAACTCATGGATCAACAGCGATTCCTTCTTTCATCAGTCTGGTCACAGAGGGCGTGGAAAAAAGAAAGATCAGGACACATGGCTGGCAATTTATCATAAGTCAAGCATCAGCCAGGAGACCATGGAAACCATTGTATGGAGATCATTGTTCCTGCAGAAAATACACGTCTCAAGACGTCAATTTGTCATGCGTCAAGCATAAGCTTGACAATAGAATCCATTGTATGAGGACCTTTGTTCCTGGTCAAAATACACGTCTCAGTACGCCAATTTGTCATGCGTCAAGCATAAGCTTAACAGAATCAATTGCATGAGGACTTTTGTTCCTGCGGAAAATACATATCTCAGGACGCCAATTTGTGTCAAGACTAAGCTAGACAATGGAATCCATTGTGTGAGGACTTTTTTTCCTGCGGAAAATTCACGTCTCATGTGTCATGAGCTAGAAAAACATGAGCTAGAAAACCATGGAAACTATTGAATTAAGCGCTTGGTTCTACCTTTTGGGCGGTTCGACTTTTCGATTCCACTGGTTTTAAACACGTTATCAACTACGTTGCTACCGTGAATAATGTTTCTGAAATAGCTGGGTCAGTAGCAATACATATTGTGTGCAAAAAAGTGCATCTTTGAAGGAATTCAAGAAAGGTTTACAATTATATGAACTAGACAAGATTATAGATGATAATCCAGGGGCTTTTCTAGCATTATTTGTGATTCAATGAACCTGTGAAATTGGAGCAAATGATTTTTTTTCAAATCTTGTTCCGCAATATAGCACCAGGTTCATCAAGTAGACAAGCAGAAGAAGAAATAATGGATCATTTTCAGGATCTTCTGTGCTACCATGAAGATGAGCAAAATGCACCAGTCTCTTCTGCTATTGCATCGAGCTATGATGTGTGGATGGGTTCGATGGTTTTTCAGAAGTTGAGGGGTTTGAAGCAAGAAACATGGATCCTGCTTGTGTAATGGGATGGTTGACAGGGCAAACATACATGCCACTTTTATTTGATGAATTTACTATTAGGGCGAAATCCGACCATGACTGCATGGCAAATAATGTGGGCAAACTTTCCCATAGTTAGTGAATGTGCCAGAGAAATCATACTGCCAGTGGTACACATGTCCACTTTTGAAGAGTTTAAACATATCTGTTTAAACATAACATACTGTTGTGAGAAAGTTTAAGAAAAGGAAAAGGTACTACAACTAGATTTAGGAACCTAGCAGTGTTACTTTTGTTGGTTAATTGTCTTTGAGTTGTACAAAATTTGTTTTGGAATCTGTCTACATCAAAACCAAAAGGCCGGTTCTGTGTAGACAGAAAGAGTTCGTTTTCTCACTTGGACTCTTCAAATAATTCATTGGTCTTCCCCGCTGTATCCAACCAGCTGATTGGTGTTTAAAACACAATTCCAATTCAGCTTTTCGTTCTTTCTGATTGGTGCATTTCGAGCCGCATCTGGGTATAAATTCCGCCTTAGTCTATTGTTTCAGTCTGTTTCCGACTTTCATACTCTGAGCAGTGTCAGACAAAAAAAGCTTTTAAGTATGCCCGAAAATGATTCCGCTGTTCATCGCAATTTTGTTAATTGTAATACCTTTCTTACTCAATTTCCATTTTTTGACACATCTATGAGTGTTGAATACATATCAAGTGCACCTTCCCTAGCCTGCGTTGCAGACTCAACTGGTGTTTACTTCTAGAAGAGTTGAGTTGAATAAAAATTTCAAAGTTTCTCTCCCAGTAGAGTCTGCGCATCCAAGCCAATATTCTATTCCAAGGTCATGTTAAGTTCTGAGATTTCTAGAACCAAATTTGATTGGCTGACAGCAATTCCTTTTGTTGTTTGTATCTGCTCCGGTAATCAAAATGGCGCAACTGAAACATCGGAAACTTATTTCTTCATGTTCTCAATTTTTGTCGCGCCCCAGACTCGAGGAAGGCAATATTCCGAGCTGTATTTTTCTCATATGAACTGTAGTCATTCATCTGTGAACGTGAATCCTATAGCAGTACAGATTTCATTGCCTAGGCCATCCATTCGATCACTCTGTTCGATTTCTGTTTATTAGATCGCCGCTTCATTTAAAGTTCCTCAATAATTATTCCTGATTTGGTACTGGATAGACTGCATTAATTTTCTTTTGCAAATAACGTGGAATTTCCTTGAATATTCACTCAGCAAACACAATTCTCAGCAAGCAATTCCTTCTCTGCGGTAGTAAACAACCGACATTGTGAAGAAGACAAAGGGAAAATGCTAAAAGGCGACATTGCTCATTGTGGAATGATGACATCAGTGGAATAGAATATTGGCTTGGATGCGCAGACTCTACTGGGAGAGAAACTTTGAAATTTTAATTCAACTCAACTCTCCCGGAAGTAAACACCAGTTGAGTCTGCAACGCTGGCTAACCTTCCCATGATGTTTGGAAATCAATACACAGGCTTGTGCGAACGTATTCAAAATATTCTTGGTGCTCAGTTTCTTCCTCCTGGTCAAAAAGCTGATTTGCTGCATAATCCAATCATTACAAGGAACATTCATTAACATCCCATGGCATTCTGGCAGGCGGAATAATGAATCTTAGAGACGGAAATTGTCCCAACATTAGGCAAACTGCCTAACCTTTGTTTTTAAGCGGGATTCCATATCAGTTTTTAAGTAGGTTGCAAAGCGGTGGCCCGACTCCAGGTGGGTCTGACTCCAGTGACATCATCAATGGGTCTCTGAGCACAGTGACGTCATCAGGTCGCGTTATAGTGCAGTGGTTTTTTAAGATGTTGTCTGAAACCGATAGCCTCGTTTAAGATTAGTAGCCTTGTTTAAGTTCAGTAGCTTTTAATCTTATAGCCTCTCACGAATCCAGTGACTTCATCAGCTAGCGCTATAGCGGAATGGTTTCTCCAACCTCGTTTTCAAGAGACCCGGGAAAGCAGAGACATCCGAGCACACAGGCGTTATATGATATCAGAGGTTCAGACAGATGACAAGCAACAATGTATTAGCAAGCTGACAATTCATTTATTATCAACAATAACATTTTCTTTATATGAAATATTCGTACAGTTTAATTCTAAACACCAACAAACAATACTATTAAAGTTATACTGTCACATTATCTTCGCTCATCTCAACGTCTGAATCTTCTGTCTCTGCATTTCTAAAACAATCGCACTGAGCCATTCCATCCCATTCTCGACCACAATAATTACAAATAGTCAAAGTTGGTATTCCATTGCAGTACTACCCGGGAGTATAACAATATAAAGAACGTCTATCTAAACAGTCATCTATCAAACCATACAGTTTCAAATGAATTTCTTTTTCGTCTCCATCAGCATGCAGGCAAATTGTAGATTGTTTTTCAACTGTTAGGAATGGCGGGTAATAACCATACAACATTTCCAGGAAATCTTTAAACAGAAAGATGAGTGATGAAGCAGATTCAATATTTGATATATTTCTGCTTATCTCATAGCCAGTAACATTTTTCCAATATCCTTCTGCTTGTCTGTTGAAGATCTCCCACTCACCATTTTCCAGAGGTTTTGCTGTATACGATCAGTTATTGCATTTATGTTAAATGTATCGATTGTAGCGTGGCAAGTCCTGTTTGCATGGCAAGTCCTGTTTATACGTCACAATGCGTTTTCGACCAATCACAACACAGCTCTCGAAACCTACGTCAAACAGGACTTGCCACGCTAAAAATAGGTCTACAAGATCACGGGGGTTTCCACAAGAAGAAAATTCTGGTATATAAACCAGAAACTGCTTTCTTTTCGTTGAGTTCTTTACGTTATCGTACTGTGACTCTCCTCTTGCACTGTGCACGCACTTTCAAGAGAATACAAAGATCTACCAACGAAGATCAACATAAAAGATACAAAGGTATGTGGACTAATCATTTTGGCATTCTTAGATATTTAAAAAATGGTTAACCTTTATTTTAATACTAGAATACCAGGCGGAAAGGTAGAATAACGTGTTTTCCAGCAGCTTGAAATGCAACACCCACCCTTTCGTTTAAATCAGAGACCTCAAAGGGCCACTTGCTATTTGCAAGTATATGAAAGATTTACATAAAAAACATTTAGTAGAGGGTAACCAAAATGGCCAGAGAAGTAAATTTAAGTACGTTAAGTGATTGAAATTTGTATTCTTCGTGCCTCAGTTTCCTGGTTGATCTTTGCCAGTTCCTTAATATTCACTAACGATGGCTAGGCCTCGTTCATGAAGGAACAAAAACATACAGTGCAAGCAGTCCCTATGCCAAAAAGACCTCAAAATAAGTTCATAAAATGACAAAAACTACAGTAGTAAATACTGAAATTATAACTACTGTAACTAATTTTGTTCCTTGCGGTTGGAAGCTACATTGCTTCTTTCAATAATGTATTCTAATAAATATTCTTTTTATTCTTAAAAGAGGCGATCTCTGGATACCAACCGTAGAATCGATAACTTTCAAATACCATGGCATTGCTGGCAGGACGGCATGTTTTAACGTTTTAGTAGATTTAATTGCTTTTGCATTTTGTAACATTGCCTCATGAACAGTTTCATGACGTATTGCCCCTCTCTGCATTACATAGTTCTAGGAAACCTGGAAAAATCCTGTCACCCAAATTATTTATTAGCCTTTAAATTTTTATACAGTACAGAAATAGCGTGACTAACTAGAGAGCTTGAAAAAAGGGAGGAAACGCCCATTGTTTAAAATTAATTTCAATATGTGCACATTTCACAAAGAGACGCTAAAACTGTCACAAATAAGGCCTAATTAGAGGACAGTAAAGGAATTCAAAGTTATATACTGTCATAAGAAGGTCCGAAATTTCTGTACCATTTTATTGATTATAAGGTTAATTGTAGGCAGAAATAGTAAAAATGTCATTGAAAACTACAAATCTGAGTAATAGCATGACTATTTAGAGGGCTTGAAAAAAGGGAGGAAACGCCCATTGTTTCAAATTAATTTCAATATGTGCATATTTCACAAAGAGACGCTAAATCTTGTCACAAATAAGGCCTAATTAGAGGACAGTAAAGGAATTCAAAGTTATATACTTTCATAAGAAGCTCCGAAATTTCTGTACCATTTTATTGATTATAGGGTTAATTGTAGGCAGAAATAGTAAAAATGTCTTTGAAAACTACAAATCTGAGTAATAGCGTGACTAACTAGAGAGCTTGAAAAAAGGGAGGAAATGCCCAGTGTTTCAAATTAATTTCAATATGTGCACATTTCACAAAGAGACGCTAAAACTGTCACAAATAAGGCCTAATTAGAGGACAGTAAAGGAATTCAAAGTTATTTACTTTCATAAGAAGCTCCAAAATTTCTGTACCATTTTATTGATTATAAGGTTAATTGTAGGTAGAAATAGTAAAAATGTCTTTGAAAACTACAAATCTGAGTAATAGCGTGACTAACTAGAGAGCTTGAAAAAAGGGAGGAAACGCCCATTGTTTCAAATTAATTTCAATATGTGCACATTTCACAAAGAGATGCTAAAACTGTCACAAATAAGGCCTAATTAGAGGACAGTAAAGGAATTCAAAGTTATATACTTTCATAAGAAGCTCCGAAATTTCTGTACCATTTTATTGATTATAAGGTTAATTGTAGGCAGAAATAGTAAAAATGTCTTTGAAAACTACAAACCTGAGTAATAGCGTGACTATTTAGAGAGCTTGAAAAAAGGGAGGAAACGCCCATTGTTTCAAATTAATTTCAATATGTGCACATTTCACAAAGAGACGCTAAAACTGTCACAAATAAGGCCTAATTAGAGGACAGTAAAGGAATTCAAAGTTATATACTTTCATAAGAAGCTCCGAAATTTCTGTACCATTTTATTGATTATAAGGTTAATTGTAGGTAGAAATAGTAAAAATGTCTTTGAAAACTACAAATCTGAGTAATAACGTGACTATTTAGAGAGCTTGAAAAAAGAGAGAAAACGCCCATTGTTTCAAATTAATTTCAATATGTGCACATTTCACAAAGAGATGCTAAATCCTGTCACAAATAAGGCCTAATTAGAGGACAGTAAAGGAATTCAAAGTTATATACTTTCATAAGAAGCTCCGAAATTTCTGTACAATTTTATTGACTATAAGGTTAATTGTAGGCAGAAATAGTAAAAATGTCTTTGAAAACTACAAATCTGAGTAATAGCGTGACTAACTAGAGAGCTTGAAAAAAGGGAGGAAACTCCCATTGTTTGGCATAATTTTGCAATATCTGCACATTTGAGAAAAAGACGCTAAAACAAACAAAATAAAGTCTAATTAGACGAAGTTAGAAGAATTCAGAATCGATCCTAATAACAATAAAAAGTTATACTTTTTCATTTTGACATTTATTGTAGATAATCCTATCATCAAGGCCACGTATAGGCTATTGAGTCTCTTGCATAAGGAAACAGAAATAGGAAGATAATAAGTATTCTTACCGATCCCTGGATAGATTTGGATTTTCATTTAGAAGCCTTACAAGAGTTGATTTATACTGCGTCCCATGTCCTGGTACCATTATTGTCGGAGAGTGCTTTGACCTGCAAAACCATCACTTAGTTAAATACAGATAAGCTCAAATCAATTGCTATTAGGCTTGGGTTGACAGAATGATAATTCATATCTGTTGGTACTACTGTTTGCTACTACTACAAGTCACAAGACAGGGATTTTGCTTGCTAAACGAATTTAGGATACCAATTCAGCTAGAAAATCAAGAGTAACCTGTGTACCTAGGCCTACTATTTTCCTTTTCCCTTTTCTTCATATACAGTGTTGCTGTTACCAATGCCAAAGACAAGTGCTCTTCTTCTGGTTTCAACAAAAACCAGGGAATGAAATCTTTATTTTAAGGGATTTTAGGCTAAAATCAAGTCATTTTGAAGGGCAACCTTGCTTTAGTCCAAATAGTTGTGAGTTCTGTCTGGCAATTCATTTAGTAAAATGTTAAATGTTCATTAAGTTAATGCCAATTTCTCCAGAATAGTATTCATAACTCCACATATTTTCTCAAATGGTACCCATAATTCTGCACATTCCCCTAAAAATTAGACCCATAATTCCGCACTTTTCACAAAAACTTACCCCTAAATAATATCACGCCCCAAAAAGTCAAACGGAGGAGAGCCTTGGGTTGTATGACTCAGAGAGTTACTCGGCAATTTCATTGAGCTCTATAGCTCAGTGGAAATGTCGTTGGCTCTCTGATCATGCAGTCCAGGTTCGAATCCCATTTATTGTGGTATGCCACTTGTGGAAAAATCTATCCTAGCGTTCACCATTCATGAAAAATAAATACAAATATGTATGGTGCTGAAGAAGGCTCAACATAGCCGAAACACAAAAAAATTGCAAACTGGGAGGAGAGCCTTGGGTTGTATGACTCAGAGAGTTACTCAGCGATTTCATTGAGCTCTATAGCTCAGTGGAAACGTTGTTGGCTCTCTGATCATGCAGTCCAGGTTTGAATCCCATCTATTGTGGTATGACACTAGTGGAAAAATCTATCCTAGTGTTCGCCATTCATTGTCTCTTGAAATTATCATCAACTTCACAATATTTCTTTATGAATTTTATTGTTGCTTCCCGCCAAGTCAAGAAATCTGGAGATTGTCTTTGCAACACATGAAATATTGACATTCCTGTAAAATGTTTTCTCCGACTTGTATGACATCCTGGAAGCGAACAGTTGGCTCCAAAAATATTGAAATATCTAATTTATCGTTATAATGGTTCAATTGTGCCATCTGTATCATAAATATGAGGATAAATAGGACAAACTTCCAACACATCGCAATTGCCAAGAGCAAAACCGCTCTGGTGGTTTTGGGCCTGCACTGAGTTACGTCACGTGACTAGTGAAAATAGAGGCAAAGAAAAAATATATTCGAACTTATGAAGGCTGTTTCTGACACTTTATTAGACATGATAGTCACCACTAATCATGACAAGCCTTTGATATCTCCAATCATCGGGCAATGAGAAATGTGGTTTCTTTCCTATATATTGCAATGGTCAGTGTGAAATTGACCCGACCTGCAAGGTAGCATGGGAATTTTTTGGTGCTCAATTTCTAAGATTTGCGGTGCCAAAATTGCATTCATTGCAACTTTTGATGTTATTCAACCAGACTTCTGGGATTGAGTAAGATACTTGATTGATACAAGGAGTTGATAGAACTGAGTGAATGCTTTCGTTAACAAGTCTGTTTTTCCAGTTTTTATCCCCATCAAACACTGAAATTTTATCCCAATCCATCTGGTGTTTTTCCGTCCAACAATGATTGGCAAGATCACTTTTGTCAATTCGACTATGGGTCACATTTGATTTATGTTCTTTGAGTCTATTTCCTGTCTCTCTTTTCGATTGTCCTATATATTATTTAGGACAATCTCTTTGTGGTATTTTGTATACCACGTTTGATTTTTTGAGATTGTCAAATTTGTCTTTTGGCCTTAAAGGCGACTTTTTGAGTGTTATAGAGCAAAGAGGCAAAGAGTTATAACAATGGGCTTCCAGACCAGACCTCCCTTCTATTGACTATGTTGAAACATACGATCACAACTTTCAAGGAGTCTCAAGAAATAATACTGTGACATCAATGTCATTCTTCTTGGAAACAGTCATAGCAACTACTGTCACGAAGCCATTGACAGACTATCTGACTGTGGATGAAATAGGGTCTCCATACTCAGCAATGAGCAGCAGACCCTTGCGATTTAAAGGAACCAGCAAAGCTTTAACTCTGCTGTAGAAATTCTACCACCAAGAGAAACAATCTTATGCTTATTCAACAAATTGTTCTTTTTGATGGAAAAGCCTGAGCTAGATGCATTTTCTAGAAGAAAAGGTAAATTGCGCAATCTTGGCTGCAAAATCATCCCAAATTTGATTTTCATTGTAAACAATGACCCAAGTGTTAGGCTTTGTTTGCTAACAAAGTATCAAACTGTCAAAAGAAACAAAGCTTGTGAGTCCCCATCAATACACAGCAAATGGAAATGACATAATCCAAACTTCAGTTCTGGCATATGTTGGAACATAACATTAACATTGCCATACAGCACCAATTACCCTGTTACAAGCAACTCAGCCTGTGAGCAACGTACAAGCTGGTGGGACAAATATAAGACAACAATTTATAACCATGAGGTACTTGCGGAAAAAGAAAGCTTTAACAACCAACCCATACCTGTTATAATCAGGTGGCTTTTAAGTGGGAGGTGAGCTACACTACCTTTCATATGAAAGTTGTCTACAGCTGAATCTGAATCTGAATTGAATCTGAATTATCACGGCACAAAAGTAGATCTGATGGATCAAATATCTCAGATAAACGACACACAAACCGATGAAGAGATTCCTTATGTTGGTAATGTCAGCTTGCTACTTACAACAGTTGCAGGACTGATGAAGCTTTCAGTTGAAAGACTAACGCTTATTCAAGATTTCCACGGAGAGCCATCAATTGAAAGCAGAAGTTCTTGCACTACATTTTCTAGCCCTGAGAACTGGAACCTTGCAGTTCTCAGAAGAAGGCAAGAATCCTTTTCTGATCAAGTATCTATAATGCAGGAGCTTGCCGTTGTTGAGCGACAGTCACATTCATCATTGAATAAACAAATAATTCGAAAACGAGCATTTGAAGGGAGGGACTCTGGAAAAGTTACAAATGCACCAACTAATAAAGCATCTCTCTTAAAAAATCGCTTAAAAATCTTTCTCTTTCAATGGGAATCTTGAATGCCTTTTCAAAACGTGAAATGCTCCTCTTGTTGTCGTTATCATATTCTCTTTGAAAGAGCCTTTATGCCCACCTTTTCCGTTTTAAATGAAAATAGTGATCAAATTGATAGATATTGTTAAACTTTTCGAGACAGTCCCCCACACTGAGGCATCTATTTTCCTATCCTGTACAAAAACAAAACAATGCAACTGAAGCAAAAAAGGCATTATTCTGTTAATGAATTGGGAATATAGGAATTGAAGAACTTGCAGCGGACCTATCAGCTGATATCAGGTGATTTCAGGTGATTTACAGGTGATTTTAGGTGGTTTCAGGTGATTTCCGGTGGTTTCAGGTGATTTTAACTTTCATTACATACAGAGCGCGGGTAAGGTTTTTCGCAAGTAAAATAGGCATGATATGGGGAGTTGCTCAAAGAAAATCGAATTCTCCCAAAATCTTAACTGAACCATCAGGCTTGTACCATTTGCTGGGAAAAGCTAGGAATTCAAAAGCCCAGCTTATACTGCCCTCGATCATTTAGAAGGGTCTAGTAAAGGTTATTTCCATAAAACTGCTGCTTATAAAATGATTTTAAACTCCCCGTCACGAATATGAATTTGTCTCCCTGTCAAAAAATAACATTTTTGTGGAGGATGCAGCAAGTCTTTTTTTATGCAGATAATGAACGGTTATGTAGCATTTGCTTGAAGTCTTTTAAGAAAAAATTCAACTGCTTTTGTCATTTCAAATTGAAACATTGTTGCACAAAAGTGACCATGATGAAGGTTATCAAAGTCACTTAAAAAAAATTTCATTGGTGCAGCTGCCTCTAACACCAGTCAAGAATATATTGCAGATGAAAGCAGAATTGACCAACATGAAGCTTATTCAGATTCTGAACCCAGTGACCTCCTCCTCAATTTGAAGGAACTTCAGCAGATAGAAGAAATCATGAGTAGGATTACAGGAAAATAAGCCCAGAAGAGTCAGACAGCCAAATAAGCCAAAATGGATCCAGCGATGAATGTGTTTATGAAGAATCATTAAGCAGCAGTGAAGATAATGATCTACTATTCAATGAAATCTCTGCGAAGTTTTCAATTACAATCAAAGACCACCCCAGCATACTTTTGGCTTATAGCATCAAGCATAATATTTTGCCGCAAGCAATCAAATATCTGCTTGATGTTATCTCTGCGCATCTGCCAACACCAAACTGTTCTGTGCAGAGTCTTTCAGCATTAAAAATGTACTTTGGTTCTACTTAGAGAGGAGTTTTTCAAGAATATTGCTTTGCTTGTTGTAAGACCTGGGAGGAAAGAGCACCAAAATGTTGTCCGTAAGTGAACAATTCAAAATGCAATGGAGTTTTTGATTGAATAACATTTTCTTATTTCTTTTTATTCATTCAATCTTCATTTTTGTAGATTGAGTTCACTGATGAGAGTTGTCATTATTGCATTAAAGGATCAACGTAAAGACATACTTGATGTAAGTTCAAGCAGTCAGGTAAATAGAATGAAAGCTTATACACGCCTGTAGAATGAATTACCATGCTTATTTTCACTACTCTATCTTTCCATGCTAATTTTCATCAAGTACACCAATAACAAATTGAGAAGGAAACCACTTAGCCATCAAAATGTTTTTCAGGAAAAGACATTGGGAAGAATATCCAATTAATGAAAGCAGAAAGAAACTCAAACATAGTAAATATATTCGAACTTATGAAGGCTGTTTCTGACACTGTATTAGACATGATAGTCACCACTTATCATGAAAAGCCTTTGATATTTAGTTGCGCAACGTTTCGGGAGAGATCCGTCTCCCATCATCGGGCATTGAGAAATATGGTTTCTTGCCTATTTATTGCAAAGGCGGGATTGAAAGGTGTGAAATTAATCGGACCTGCGAGGAAGCTCGGGATTTTTTTGGCGCTCAATTTCTAAAATTTGTGGCGCCAAAATTGCGTTCAGTGCAACTTTTGATGTTAATCCAGATTTCTGGGATTGAGTAAGATACTTGATTGAAACAAGGAGTTGATAGAACCAAAGATAATGGAAGAAGGACTGGATTGGAAAGTCGGCAAGAACAAAAGGCTATGTTATGTTCCTATTGTTCTCGGTTTGGTAGTGCATCTCTAACTTCCGGCCTGAGGATTAATCCATGGCCTACTGCAAGACTTGTCAACAATAAGCGTAGATAAGCTCTTCCGCATCGAAAAAATGACTGTATTCCATCACAAATGACTGGAGCAAATTGTTGCATAGTGAACTGTGGAAGGCACAGTTTCCATCCGTTCATTTTTATCAAATACCGACAGGGAAGAAACACACAGACTGGGCAAAACAACTCGTCGTCAAAGTGAACAGAGCCGATCGAAGTTTCAACCCCTCGAAAGCGTTTATTTGTTCAGTTCATTTCAAGCCAGAATGCCAATACGAAGGTGAGAGCGTATTTTTTACCCTTTTATGCCTTGAGATAACATTAATTGTCTTCATAAGGCGAAATGTTGACTGCTTAAAAAATATGTAAGATGTGGCGGTGTTTGTTGGTACTTATCTGACATCATACCTCTAATATCAAATTTTAACAAATACGGTGGAAGATATTTTGATTTCTTTTGCAGTGGCTGAATTCTTAAATTTCAAATAGATTTACAAGTTTTTCTCATCTATCTTATAGACAAAAATAGAAAATGGCACTTAATTCCTGGAAGTTTACCTTCAGAGCTTCTTCCTAAAAAGAGCTTGGAAGTGCCAGAAAAGCCCCAAAGAAGGACTGTTAGTTACGAAGTCAATGTGGAACTCCCCGAGCGAATTTGCTATGAAAACCTAGGAGACATTAATAGAGATCTCAAATATGTAAAGCATCCTTGGCTTTTTCTGCATAGATCAGAAGACCAATACATCTTCGGAAAGCTGTCACCACTTGGAGACATAATTTGCAAGATAATTCTTTCAAAATCATTACATTTTAAAATATACTGGCATGCAGCTCTGTTGCCAAGTTCACATCATTTGCATAAGTTTCATTTGGAAAAAACACGTATACACTGGTTGATAAAAGAAATAGAAGCTGCTAAAGAATGTGAGGGTATCTGTGATGAAGAATTAATAAAGTATGGTGAAATTCCATCACAAGACACGTCAAAGAGGTTTTACAAGCATGTTGATGCAAAACCTCTTCTTGAGAAGCAAACAACCCCAGTACTTTATAGTACTTGTGTAAGGTCATGTGAATGCCTTTTCCTTTCATATGCTAATATTTGTGGGCCTTGTAAAACTGTTGACAAGTATCTAAAGCAAGAACTGAGAATTGAGAATAATGTACGAAGAAGACATTATCATTGTCAACACCATTACGTAGTGCTGCAAAGAAGAAATTAATCAATGCAGTGATTCTAGCAAGGGCAAAGGAAAAATGTTTGAATGAGAAAATTAAAGTGCCAGAGAAGAAAATACTGGTTGAAGGTGTGAAGGTAGATAGTGATATCCATGATGATCTGCAAGGTATCATTGAACGTAATTTGGCTTCTGTTCATAAAAATTCATTTGCTGACCTATTTTAGAAAGAGCAAGTTAAATCATTTAGCAGAAGTTCGTCAGGGATCAGGTGGTGATACGATTTGCTCTCCATTTGCATCTGCGATCACCTTCAGCATACAATGCATTAAGAGAAAGTAAAGTCATCAAACTGCCATCAGATCGTACACTAAGGTATTACAGCAACATTGTACATCCAAGTGCTTGATTCAAGAAGGAGGTGTTGGATGAGCTGAAGCATGAAAGCTCAAAGTACTGCCACCCATCTCAGAAGTATGTGCCATCAATGTTTAATGAAATGTCAGTGAAGGATGATTTGGTGTATGATAAAGTAACTGGACAACTGATAGGATTTGTTGATGTTGGAAAAAACATGGACACATTTATGAAACAGGGATATAAAGCAGGCAACTTAGTTGACCGAGTTGCAACCCATGTACTTGTTCTAATGGTCTGTGGGTTAACCTCGCCCATTAAGAAGGCAATTGCTTACTTTGCCACCCAAAGCTGTTCTGGGACTATTCTTTTCTCTTTGCTTTGGAAAGCAGTTGGCTACTTGGAAACATTTGCCAATGTCAGAGTAATAGCATTGGCCTCAGACAAAGCAAGTCCAAATCAGTTCTTTTATCAGATGCATCAAAGTGAAGATGAGGGGATAGCCTATAAAGCTAAAAATCCTTTCGCAAGAGATGGGGAAAGGTACATGTACATTTTCTCTGATGCCCCCCACTTATTTAAAACTCTTAGAAATAATCTTTCTAATTCTGGATCTGGGAAAAAACTAGGCTTTTGTGGAACCAGGGTCATGACTTGTTTTGGAAGCATGTACGAGATTGTTATGAAGAGGATGCCAAGTGCCAAGTAAGGAAACTACCAAAGCTAACAAATGAACACATATATCTGAATAGCTATTCAGTTATGAGGGTAAATTTTGCGGCACAAGTAATGAGCCAATCAGTTTCAAGTGTTATGGAATCATACTGTCAAGCTGAATCTCATGAGACTGCAAAATTCATAGCTTTGGTTGATAAGTTTTTTGATTGCATGAATAGCCGATCTGTAAATGAGGCTGAGAGAAAGAGAAAGCCCTTCTTGGCACCATATAAGTGCATAGGTGATCCAAGATTTGATTTCTTAGAGAGAGATTTTCTTGGCTATCTGGATAAATGGAAAACAGTTGTGGAAAAATGAAAGGGTAACTTTTCAAATGCAGAGTGAGCAAAGATGTTCATATCGCAACAAACGTATGATGGCATTAGAGTTTCTATACACTCCCTGGTTGCATGTACAAAGTATTTACTAGAGAATGGGTTCCAATATGTTTTAAGCAGCCAGTTTAACCAGGACGGACTGGAACAGCACTTTGGGCGACACAGAATGCTGGCAAGAAGATCAACTAATCCAACAATTCAAGCTTATGGCTACCAAGAAAGGAAGTTTAGTTTGCAAAGATCATTGGCATTAACAATAACTCCAAGGGGAAATGTAAGGGGGATAAAGACGAGAGTTGAAGGAATAACAATTTCTACAAGTCCACTAAAAAGAAAGAAAAGATTAACTGATTCTTAAAGTATGTTGAGCTGATTATTATAGTAGGAACACATATAGTATAACACAAAAAGTGTGATATGGTTAAGTCTGAAATTAAGAACTAAGAACTTGTTTTATTATCTTTTTTGTTGTGTTTAGCTGCAAGTTCTTTGCGAATACCTTTCTTTTTCTTTGAAGTTTTTGATTCCTTGCGATATTTCTTAGCAAGCTGTTTAGCATGATTATGACAACGAATCTTGATGTACAGAGATATGCAGCTTTTAAGAACATGCATTTTATGCAATTCTATCATATTTCCATCCTCCTGAATTGCATCAAAATACTTCTGAGTGACATCACATCTGGACATGCACTCTTCAAGTATAGAGCTTGAATCTATGGTAGAAATTTCTTCTTGGACTTTGGTTCGAAAAACTGATTCAACAGTGATGAAAATATCACACATAGCTTGTTTAGGGTACTTCAGTCCTCCCCTATTAAGGCTTTCAATCAATTTGTCATTTTTGTCATTGCTTCTAAGTTTGACCTCTTGGCAAACATTGAAATGTTTAATGTGGTTCATCTTGCAAGAGTAAAAATACAGAGGTGGATTTGATCCTACTGTCCTTCTACTCAATAGCTATATAATCTATGTTATACAATTTTGTGTACCCTAGGTTATAAACGCCCAGCTGGTATTGGATAATAACTGATTCGGTTAATGGCTTTCTACCTATTAGAGCATATAGGTTAGCTACAAAGAATGACATTCTCTGCAGAAGAATATTTTTAAGAAAATATATAAAATTGAAGAAATTAAATATTTGCTAATAAATTTCATTTCCTCCTAGGCAAAAAAACTTTAATGCTAGTGGAAAGAATCACAGAAAAAATGATCTATTTAGAAGGGAAATCAAAACTACAGTGCGTTTCTCGTTGCAGGAACCTCTGTGAGACAGACTAAGAGGATAGAAGAAGATGATTTTGTTGTGTTGTAGTCTTGTAAGGTGCATGACGGATCCAAGTAAACAACTTTATATACAGTATCTATATTTCATAAATCAACAAGCAGGAAAAAATATATTTTTTTTTTAAGTATCAAATAACCTAAATTGGTTCAACTCTCACAAATCTAGAATACCAAAATCAAGTACGTCCTCACTATCCCCCGCCATAGTGGACAAGAGTAAAAAATGTTCAAATATATGTCAGCTATGAATATATCGTATGTAATTGAAATATAATTGTAATTGTATTGTAATTTTTCTTGCAATTATATATCATCTGTAACTATTTATCAGAATATTTCATATATAAATATATTTACAGTATAGATACATATTAACTGCACATATATTGATTCGCTTTACTATATTTATAATTATAATCTTTTAATAGATCGAGCTTCTTCAACTATAAATTATTTTTTGCAAATAATAAAATACTTGCAGGGGGCCTATTATAGGTTTGCGGCTTCGCGGCTTCGACCCCTATTTTGTGTGCGGTTTACGGATTTGGCAATAATTTTGCTACGGTTTGCGGCCTCAGAAAAAGTTGCGGCTTGCGTCTTTCGCTGTGTTTTGGCCTCGGTTTACGGCTTTGTGACTGCGGCTGCGGCTTTTTACCAAATAAACGGCCAGAGGCTATATTCTGAATTTCACAACAGATTGGGCTGAAAAGGGCTCTGTGCCGCTAGAGAATGTAATGGGTGAGTACAGTAACCATGGAAGTAACCAAGTAACCGGATTAATGTCGATTGACAAGCTAATGTTAATGAGGAGGAGTGGAAGTCTAAACAATAGCTGTTAAAATAAGCAATAAATGGTAATATGATGTCAGTGTTCTCTTTCAAGAAAGGTCACGCAAGATATATCGTGAAAAACTGAGTCGCTAGGCTCATTTTGATCCTATCTATTTCGTATTTGATTATCATGAGTATCATTTCTTGCGTTGCGCTTTTTTACAAAACTGGAAAAGGGGGCAAAGATTTTTTACGAAAAGAAAAGTTTAGAGTTGATTGCCCAAGAAGAGAAGATGGTGGTGAATTAAAGGCCAAAGAATTGAAAGAACTGATATGGTGAGGCGTGAGGGCCTATGTTTCGCTTATCTAATCCAGGGTTGCCTGACGCAAACCCAATCGAGCTTTCTTTTTGCTTCTCCCTTTACTTACTAAAAAGATTTTCTTTATAACATTGATTCAATATTGCTTGATGGGATAAAAACACACTTAGTTTCACTACACGCATTTTTTTTTTTATAAGGAAGTTCGGCCCAGGGTCAGTACTGAAAATTCCTTAACTGACGGCCAAAATTGAGTACTCAATATTCCTTAGCAATTCCTTAACTTCTTACTTTGTGATTCTTAAAAACAACCAATGGTCAAGGAAATATAGCTGATAAAGGTGTCATAAGACGAGTAGAAATGAATACTGATTGAAAACCATTGGCGATAAGTATTGCTTGCTCTGTTAATTCAAAACTTCATCTTTTAATCGAAATGCTAGGTTAGAGAAAACGTCAGATTCCTTAGTAGTCTCCGGTCCAGTACTAGAAATTCCTTAAGTTTTTGCCTAACCGGGTACTACCTTCCTTATAAAGCACTTCCTTATAAAAAAAAATGCGTGTAATATGTATCACGCAAATGGGTGTGTGAAAAAATCAGGAGGATATTCTTAAACAAATTATTACACTTTTTTAATAAGCAACTTGACTTTCATCCAGCCTTCAAAGTTGCTTAAAATTTTAGACATGTCAGCCCTCAAAGTTGCTTAAACGTTGCTTAACATTTTTTGTACCTACTAACCACCCCTGACTTCGCGGGTCAAAATCGTCATCTGTTAGGCCTACAACATGACTTTTGGGAGACAGTAAGTGGGAAAACGTTAGCTAACGAACTTCAACATGCAAAACATAAGAACGAAGACCAATTTCCTTACACAAGAAAGAGAATAAGCTTGGTTGTTTGACTTCTTAGTTGCTTACAGTAATTCAATTGAGCCCTCCAGTTGCTTAATGTTAAGGTAAGTTCAGCCCTAGTTGCTTATTGAGCGGTTGCTTATTAAAAAAAGTGTACCATTATTATAACCTAAAATGTCTTGTTTTCAAAAAAATTATCAGGGAAATAAATAAGGCACCAAACAATTATTTAATAAAACATCTAATTTTATTGAATCATCAAAGTGACATTTTTTCTACAACAGCCAGTTTGGTGGACTTCGTTCTGTTGCGAGAGAAATTGGACTTGGTGAAGAACTGGACATTCGAATTGGAAGATTAGATAGCCATTGCGACAGATATTCAATGAACACTGATGCACAAGTTGAACTTGAAATGCCACTTATAAGAGGAGGGACTGACAAGCTCCAAGGTATGCAAAGGTTTAGACTTCGAAAAAAGTTAAATATGTGCAAACCATTAACCATAGCGTTGCCAATATTCTTCTTTGATTATTTTATTTTACCCAACAGTACTTGTCTATCCTGTCGAAATAATCTTCTCGAGAAAGAAAGCACAAATTGTCATCGAAGTGAGTGGGGAATCCAGTACTTATGAAATGAAGCAAACAACATCGGCGGCGTCTACAGCAAAGCAGTCGAAATCTCTCACAGAAAAAGAAAAACGTGAACTTGAAGAAGGTAGACCTCTTAGAGGCCCCTAGAGTGACTTGATTTTAAATTCATCGTCGAGGGGCGTTTCATCCTTCAATAAGACGTTCGAGACTCTTTCCAGGATCTGTAATCCATGGTCAGATCCACGTTTATTTCGGATTTGAACTTATGTTCTTTGATTTGATTGGTATAGGGTTCGTAGCTTCACTTTCACTAGCGTCGGATGTTTTAAGACGATAAATTCAACGATGCCCATCAAGACCAGCAAAAACATCCTTTTCTTCCTAATAATATGCTTGCCTATCTAACTAATGAAGATGTTTTGCGATGAAACCTTTGCGTTTTCCTGGCCCTTCCTCTTTGTTATAACAATACATTGTCAAGGGATGATTGCTTCTTTTGAGACAAAATGAACCAAAATGCTCATTTGGAAGTATTTTCAACTATGCTGTTTAATTCATTAACAGAACTGCCATATATGCCGCTTTTCTCAATATGTTTTAGAACTGAAGAAATTAAAAGAAAGTAAGCTGATTGAAGACCAGTCAGTGATGGCTGCAACAAGAACTGGGGCTCGTGTACATTGGCCTTGGCGCATAGAATGTGGTCACTGCCATATTGGACTTCTTTTAAGATACGACGCGAATACTAATGGACGAGTAAAGCGATTTCGGAAAGGTATTGCTTTGAAATCCTACCCTAATTCTGTTAATTTCTTTTCGTAAAAGAACGTTTTATAATTGGTCTTAATATCTTTCCGTTACAGGCCATTATGACAATTGCATCAAATCTTCTAAAACACCTTCGATGTCCATCCTAGACTGTCTTTCAGGAGCGAAATCGCGAAAAAGGCCAGCTACCGACGCCAATGCTTCTTTCACCAGTAACATTCCAACAGTGCAAATAGACAGTGACGTTGAGCGTTCAGATGAAGAAGAAAACATGTAAAACGTTTTTCCTTTATGACATTTTTTAGCTATTCCTTTTGTTTGTGTTTTGCTGTTGTTGTAGGAAGTTTTGTTGTATATGATATAAGTTGTTTCAAAATACCAAAATGTTACTTTCCACTTCTATAATGATACCTGTTTCAGCAGCCGTTCGCCTAAATCTGAAATGGATTTTCTTGTACTTGAATTTACTTCATGCTCTTTAGTATTGTTTATCGATTTGTTTATCAGGATTTCAGATACTCAAGAACGTCCTGATTCAGATATAGAATTAGAGGAACGAGAGGAACGTGATTGCGAGATCGACGAGGAAAATGAAGTTGGATCGTCAGACTCAGACAGTGGTGATGAAGAGTGCCTGCGATATCTTTCAGACGGAAATTCTGATGATTACTATGAAGATGATGGATGGATAGCGTACAAGGTTGAAAAGGCAGACCCGTTGTGCTACAGATTTGATTGCCTTCTACGGCGTGGTTTAATCCCAAAGACAGGAATACTCTACAAATTTCTCACTGACGTCGTTGAAATTTTTTTTGACCCCAGACACCAATACGATAAGGACGTGGTGGAATTTTTTAATAGCATCAGACATCTTGGAGGAAGAAGAACCGTTAACTTCATTAGAGGTCCTATGAACATCGGACAAGGCAAGAAAGGGTCCGTACAGCCCAAAGGACAATGTCGACTGAACTTTGGTGGACCTTCAGAAACTGTATGCAATAAACATCAAGCTGGGTATACGATAAAATCTGGAGTCCTAAAACCATTAAGCCTTGCTCACTTAAAGCTATGCGATAGGAGTGATTCGCCAATTCAGAGTTTTGTTCAGTCAGATGTAGTCTATGTTTATCCTTGTGTCTTGAGCAATGATGGGAATGCTCTAAAGCCAAGTCTTGAATATGATTGTTCAGTCAGATGTAGTCTATGTTTATCCTTGTGTCTTGAGCAATGATGGGAATGCTCTAAAGCCAAGTCTTGAATATGATCCACGGATGAAGCAGAATGTTGGTCTCACTGTTGAAATAAATTCTGAATTTGTCAAGAAAAACACAGATGTGACGCCAAAGTTCATAAGAGAAAACATCGTAACAGAAGTGGTTATATCAGCTGTCACAACAATCGGCAATGAGGTCAGTCTGCCTTGCGTTGTTGAATACACCAGTAAATCAGGAAAGACAGGAGATGCAATTGCCAAGTCCTGGTCAGAAACAATAAAGGTGTTGCAAATATGTGAATCATGTCAGGAAAAAACTATCTCTGAAGAGCATATCTTAAAGGACGTAAAAAATTGCAAAAGTACGTGCAATGAATGCTTAACTTTGAAGTCTGTTTGCGAAAAATGTGCTTTTGCTGGCCAAGTAAGCTATTTGCCATGTCTCCGAGCGTGCAACAACTGTATTGATAAAAATATTCTTTGCAAACGGAGAGTTTTCTTGGTTGTAACAGCTGATTGCGAAGAAGGCAACAAGAATGCATTCATGAAAATCCAATCTGCACGAAATAAGGGAGACATCGATCCCGACTTGTCTCTTTTGTCTGTGATACCGGATTGCCCTCATGTAGGTAAGAGTTTGAAAGCTAGCTTTTCCAACTGGTTCCTTAAGCTTGGAAATGAAAGAGCTAACCTGTCAATTCTTCGAAATCTTCGAAACCGGTCAACGCCTGAAGTAGGCAAAAAAGTGAAAGGCCTTATTCCAAAGAATGACGTTGTTAGAAATCGGGACCGCCAAGATCCATCGGCTGTTCTTGCACTTGCAGACGAAACTTTGCTAGAATTTCTATCGGATGCGGAGTCTCTTTCATCAACCATCATACCTGAAACTGGCAAATTTACTCCGGATAATCGACCAGGAATGCACCAAAAGCCTATTAGCATTTCAGTTGGGCATTATGGTTGGATATACATTTTTTACAAGTATGACGAAACCACTGGGAATTCAGATCTGTTGAAAGCAAGGCTGCATTCTCCCGTTGATAGCTTCAGTGTACTAAAAAGAAACATTCCTGCATCCGAGATTCAATATAGCGAAGGGATTTTGTTTTTATGTGGAAAAGGCACGAAAGTGAGCTTCATTGATCTATCAAACAAAATAGCTCCAGATGTTCGGAAGATAAATAGCAAGAAAGTTGCTGCAGAGCTGTTGTCTTCGCATGGCCTTTCTGTGGTAGGTACCCTGGCAGAATTGAAGAAGCGGCTAATTGATTACTTTAGCAAACTTGAAGAAAGGTACAAAGAGAAGGGTTTTGAGACAAATGTGGTTAATTTTTGGGGCGATTATCAACAGCCAACCTTTTCCGCGATTTGCGTAGTAAATAAAGGTCTTATATATGCAGCTTGCGGTTCAAAAAAAGCCATTGTATCGATTACAGTGAGTTACGATGGAGTAGGAGTGAGAGGAAGTCTCCAACAATTATGCAGCTTTAAAGATTACTGGAGGGACGTCACAAGCATCTGTACTCTAGCAGAAAGCCTTTACGTTGCATCGAAATCTGGTATGGACAAAGTTTGTTTGCAATCTCGGGACATAACAAGTATTTTGTCAAGCGAGAAGGATGAAGTAATGCCTTACAAGCTAAAGAAACTCAAGCAATCGATTATTTTCACAGATCCTACGAGTCGTAGAATTTACTCTTATGACGTTAATTCAACGAGTTTGATCGTGTTTGCGGGAAATGGAAAAGAAACAAGTGCTGATGGGCCAAAATTGGAATCTAGCTTTCGCCAACCTTGTGGAATTGATGTCGAATTTGACAATGTTGTGTACGTTACCGACATAATGACGCACAGTATCGTGATAATTACACCAGTATCTGAAACTGTACGGTTTTTGCGTTCAATTGGTTACTTGTATAAAGCGTTTTCTGTTCACAAGAAGGGAAAAAGCTACGAAACCTGCAGCTTAAAGGATGCGATCAAATATGTCAACATCTGTGTCGAGACTCTCGAAAGAAATAAGCAAGCAATCAGTGCTGATGTGAAATGCAAAAAATTACCAAAAACTTTGAATGGGCCAGAAGGTAATGTTGCAAACAAGACAATAGAGTCAGTGCATTTGATTTTCTTGGAACTTAAGCACTTACAGGAAATATTGGAAACAAGAAGTTTTTCGCAATATAACCTAAAAAGCTGCATGACACTGGATGTAGAGCATTTTCATTCCACTACTCATGTTAAAGACGTTACTATGTCGATGTTGCAATACTGCCGAAGTTTTGGAAATTGCGTTAAGGAGAGCATCAAACGACTGACCTCGTGGAGCGCACACTACTTCACAAGCCCAAAAAGCTGGTACCCTCTGCCACAAGGTTCAGTCAAACTTGATGATATTCCGATGCTTGATCCACTACCCGCGCGTAGTTGTAGACCAGAAGAAGCCCAACGTCTTATGGAATTTGCGAATGTGTACGGTCGTGCTGTGCGACAACGATCGGGAAGACAAGAGACCACTATGGCAAAAGCAGGAAGTCTTCCTGAATATTGTTATGCTGACAGCGATCAACATGGTGATCGTCTTCAACTGCAGGAACAAAACGTTGAATCGCAAAGATCAGAATATGACAGTGATTCGTCTGCAAGTGAAGTCAGCAGTCATTCGGGCGAGGAAGAGGATGGTACTGTTACAGGTCAAGTAACGAGAGAGGCCATGTTTCTTGTTGGCTCAAAGTCACGATTTGGCCGTGCGGTGAGATTTAACAACAGATTTGTTCAATAAGCTAAAACGTAAGTTGTCTTTATGTTCATTAGTCAAACGTAAGTTGTTTTATGCTGTGAAAATGAATGAAACAATACCTTCAGTGAACGTTCAATTACAAAGAATTAATCAAATACTGTTTCTAGAAGCTCCTTTTATTTATCCTTTCGTAAATTTTCAGTATTCGATCAGTCACTAAGAATCATTAGAATAAAAACCCACCATTTTTATATCAGCAGAAGGTTTTTAGTCTAGCGGCCGCGGCTTGGCGATTAATTTCATCGCGGATTGCGGCTTTGAGCTAAATTTTTTGCGGTTTCGCGGCTTCTGGACCCCCTATAATAGGCCCCCCTTGCACGCTGGCAAAGAAAAAATGTCCATCTTCTTTTTTGGCACACCAGTGGTGTAGGCTTGTGGAAATGACATTTGCTCCTGCTCTAGGAGACTTTTTTGATGAAATGCCGAAATTAGTAGACCAAGTAAGAAGAAACATATTCAGTAATGACTTGAATCAACTTGAATACTTTCCCAGAAAAGTACAAGATACTCTTCATGTTTTAAATGTTGTTGTCAGCCGATGTGAGGACATCAATGCTCCACAAATTCTTACTCGAGAGATAATTGCTCTTATGGACAGCATCGTTCCCTTCAACGAGTGACTACGAGATGCTATAGAAATGGATGAAAAATATGTGTTGACATTGAACGAACAAGTTCCAAGAAGTTCTCTTGAAGATGTAGATAATTTATTTGGCAGACCTCGAATAGGCGTGGAGAAAGAAGAAATGGAACGGCTTGTTGGAATTTATGGGTCTTGGAAAGAGGTAGCATCATTGATGGGCGTGTCAATGAAAACTTTACAAAGACGTCGCGTTGAGGTGAGACTAAGTGTGTCCGATAGGGTAGGCCAAAGACAAACATACACGGACATATGAGATGAAGAGCTGCAGAGATGAAGACATGCGATAAATGCTGTCGACCCAGTTAGTCATGCACTGCGGTGATCAATTAGCATTATTCGACGCACTTATAATGTTCCTGCTCCAAACTCACTATAGTAAGTTTAAAGAAATTAACATGACTAACCTTCGTTAATAGAAAATCATTGGAACCACTGGGCAAAGAAGCGATACATAATTTATGAGGGAAAACGTTTGCAAATCGGAAAAACACAAAATTTTCTAATAGGCCAAAATGGGAAATTTCGCGGGAATAACTTATAGCAAACTTGGCTTCTTATGAAATTTTCTTTAATGAATTTCTCATATCTATCTTTTGAATCACGTTCAAGTACACGCTTTTTTTATAAAGAACCTAGCTCAAGGTTGGATTGGAATAGTAACAAAAGTAATTAGCCACACAAGGTGAACTGTAAAATAAGAAATAAAATTGGTTTAGTACCAACCTCAGCAATGAAATTCCAAAGGCTTCCCGCTTAAAAGTTTGTGTGAAGTAAAGGGACTGGGTCCCAATTATATGTTTTCTTAGCTTTATAGTGTATTTGATGTGAGTTACCATTGTTCAAAGCTAGCTCCTCAGCCAACCTCCCATATAGAGCATTTCGGGGCCTATTTACTGTATGCTCCGTTCCATATGGGCACCCCCTCACTCCTGCATCCAGGAATGATGCTAGCAGAATAGGTAACATACAAGATGTGAGTGTATCATGTTCATTGAATCTCATTTGTATCATTAGCATTCATTGTGAATTTTTCTGAGTTAGAAAATCTCCAATATTTTTGGGTCTTTTCATTCCCAGAATTGGAGGTTGTGTCCAAATGTTTTTTAATTCATCATCCTAAGTGATTATATTCCAATGTTGTTTTAAAATGTTGCGAATATTAATTGTCTTGTTGTCATATGGTATAATAAAAGGTAGATTTCTACCCCTGTTATTATCACCAGAAGGATTTCTTTTTGGGTTATAAAGTAAATCATTTTGCGGTAGTTTTGCAAAGTAAACTTTATTGAATTGTTTGTCAACCTCTTTTGGATCATAACCTCTGCCAACCAAGTGGCCTTTCAGGTGTTTGAGATTTTTTAGTAACTCGCCACTATCAGTTGTGACTTTTCTATATCTTAGTGCCTTGCTGTAAATTACCCCTGCCTTACTGCTCCATGGGTGAAAAGAATCCCTATAGAGTAAGCCACAGGAGTCTGTTGGTTTCTGATATAAAGAACTGGTAATAGTTCCATCTTCTGCTAAATTTATAGTTGTATCTAAGAAATTAATCTTGTGTTTTGAGAAGGATGATTCAAATTTTATAGAATGATGTACAGTATTGATGTACTCAAGTGTAAGATTCCTCTAGAACAATGCTACATGTTGCAAAGCCAAGTCTTGCTGCCTTGGATCTAGTTGGCCCCAGGGTTCATTTCAAAATCGCCAGCTTAAGCATGTTTGCAAAATATAAACTTTACATCCAGAGTTGATTCTGTCTTCACAAATTTCCTTCAAATCTTTTAGTCTTCCTCTTGCTTGTCATCCGCAAGGTAACCGCATTTGCATCTAAGCAATGAAATTCCAAAGGCTTCCTGCTTAAAAGTTTTGTGTGAAGTAAGGGGACTGGGTCCCAATTATATGTTTTCTTAGCTTTATAGTGTATGCGATGTGAGTTACCATTGTTCAAAGCTAGCTCCTCAGCCAAGCTCCCATAAAGAGCATTTTGGGGCCTAAGATCGGTATGCTCCGTTACATATGAGCGCCCACTCACTCCTGCGTCCAGGAATGATGCTAGCAGAATCGGTAACATATAAGGTGTGAGTGTATCATGTTCATTGAATCTCATTTGTGTCATTAGCATTCATTGTGAATTTTTCTGAGTTAGAAAATCTCCAATATTTTTGTGTCTTTTCATCGTCAGAATTGGAGGTTGTGTCCAAATGTTTTTTAATTCATCATCCTCAGTGATTATATTCCAATGTTGTTTTAAAATGTTGCGAATATTAATTGTCTTGTTGTCATATGGTATAATAAAAGGTAGATTTCTACCCCTGTTTTTATCACCAGAAGGATTTCTTTTTGGGTTATAAAGTAAATCATTTTGCGATAGTTTCAAAACTTTATTGAATTGTTTGTCGACCTCTTTTGGATCATACCCTCTGCCAACCAAGTGGCCTTTCAGGTGTTTGAGATTTTTGAGTAACTCGCCATTATCAGTTGTGACTTTTCTTTATCTTAGTGCCTGGCTGTAAATTACCCCTGCCTTACTGCTCCATGGGTGAAAACAATCCCTATGGAGTAAGCCACAGGAGTCTGTTGGTTTCTGATATAAAAAACTAGTAATAGTTCCATCTTCTGTTAAATTTATAGTTGTATCTAAGAAAATAATTTTGTGTTTTGAGAAGGATGGTTCAAATTTTATAGAATGATGTACAGTATTGATGTACTCAAGTGTAAGATTCCTCTAGCACAATGCTACATGTTGCAAAGCCAAGTTTTGCTGCCTTGGAGCTAGTTGGCCCCAGGGTTCATTTCAACATAGCCAGCTTAAGCGTGTTTGCAAAATATAAACTTTACATCCAGAGTTGATCCTGTCTTCGCGAATTTCGTTCTAATCTTTTAGTCTTCGTCTTCCTCAAGATAACCGCATTTGCATCTCAGCAATGAAATTCCAAAGGCTTCCTGCTTAAAAGTTTTGTGTGAAGTAAGGGGACTGGGTCCCAATTATATGTTTTCTTAGCTTTATAGTGTATCCGATGTGAGTTTCCATTGTTCAAAGCTAGCTCCTCAGCCAACCTCCCATAAAGAGCATTTTGGGGCCTAAGATCGGTATGCTCCGTTACATATGAGCGCCCCTTCACTCCTGCGTCCAGGAATGATGCTAGCAGAATCGGTAACATATTAGGTGTGAGCGTATCATGTTCATTGAATCTCATTTGTCTCATTAGCATTCATTGTGAATTTTTCTGAGTTAGAAAATCTCCAATATTTTTGTGTCTTTTCATCCCCAGAATTGGAGGTTGTGTCCAAATGTTTTTTAATTCATCATCCTCAGTGATTATATTCCAATGTTGTTTTAAAATGTTGCAAACATTAATTGTTTTGTTGTCATATGGTATAATAAAAGGTAGATTTCTACTGCTGTTATTATCACCAGAAGGATTTTTTTTTGGGTTATAAAGTAAATCATTTTGCGATAGTTTCAAAACTTTATTGAATTGTTTGTCGACCTTTTTGGATCATACCCTCTGCCAATCAAGTGGCCTTTCAGGTGTTTGAGATTTTTGAGTAACTCGCCATTATCAGTTGTGACTTTTCTATATCTTAGTGCCTGGCTGTAAATTACCCCTGCCTTACTGCTCCATGTGTGAAAAGAATCCCTATGGAGTAAGCCACAGGAGTCTGTTGGTTTCTGATATAAAGAACTAGTCATAGTTCCATCTTCTGTTAAATTTATAGTTGTATCTAAGAAATTAATCTTGTGTTTTGAGAAGGATTGTTCAAATTTTACAGAATGATGTACAGTATTGATGTACTCAAGTGTAAGATTCCTCTGGCACAATGCTACATGTTGCAAAGCCAAGTGTTGCTGCCTTGTAGACAGGTCAAATAGTGTAACAATCTAACAAATTGCCTAACTTTTTGTTTGAGAGTTGATTTGGGGGTTCTTAGATATGTAGAATTCAAAAAAACCATGGGCCTTTCCGAAAAACCTACCGTTTGGGCGTGGTCAGTGACGTCATTTTAGCTTCATGTTTTAGCTCTAAATCCATTTTAAATTGATTAAATTCAAATTTTGAGTTCTAAATAAAGAATTTGAGACCTAACGAGTACTTTAAGGGCAAAAAAAATTGAAAACGACACTAAATTGGGCGTGGCCGATGACGTCATCGCCGAGTTCAAGGTAATTGATTTTCACTGAATTGTTTTAGAATTTCACTTTCACTAATAAAACAATACTATTCAAGCTAACACAGCTTGCCGAGTAGAGAATCTTTTATATACTTTTACAGTCATGTCTAATTAAGGTGTAACTATTTATGTCATTATTACCGTTGTTCGTGTTACTTTTTTAATAAACATCCAGTATAAAGATCAAAACGTGTGATAAAACAAAATTATGCGAAATGTCCATATGGTATATAGTCACTATCCAAACCGCAACTTTCGCTTTCTGTCGTAGAAAATTCACTCTCCCAATCGGAATCACTTCAATAGCCTGTTCTTTCCCACTCAGTGTCGCCCGATTCTTGGTCAGCATCATAATTTGCAGGAAGTGGAAGTGGGTTACTACTTGGTTTTTTGCTGTTTCTTGGTCTTTTTGCTGGTGGAGGACCTTTCTCTTTGCTCTGATCACTATTGGAATCAGCTTCAGAATCGACTTTTTTCCCTTTACGGCATTTTCCTTTTTGTCGCCTTAGAGAAGGTGGTAGTTGATTACCTTCAAACCAAAGTGGTGAAAGCTGCTTGGTCTCCTTATCAAGCACCCACCCATAGTCTGTTAGTTCCAATCGAGGAAGCATAGGAACAAGACATTTTCTCCAGATGAAAGATTGCAAATGTGCCTGCAAAATACCTTGTTTGAGGGAGGATTGATCCGGTGGAATGGAAGCTGAGTTCTTTTGTTTCATGTCCTTGTAGATGGGTATGCTTGTTTCCAAATATGATTCTTGACTTTTACCAGAATACATTACAAGTTGGAAAAATCTGACTGCGCCCTCCTCTGTCTCTTTCCCAATGACCTGCTCATTGCCTATGTCTGCGATGAGGTCGGTAAAGTTTGGTTGCTTTTAAAGACGCTTGAATGCTTTTACCTTGCCAACGTTATACATGTATGAAGTTGAATCGCATCCAGTGATTGCGTGAAACTGTGGTAATACCTGGCATACTTTGTCGCCAAAATGCTGACGAATTTTCGCAATATTAATAAACTTTTCGTGGTCGATTTTCATGAACCATGGATGAATAGGATTTGTTACCACATGTGCATAAAGTAGCAAAATCAAAATATCAGTATCCTTTGCTACTACAACAACAGGAGATTCTTGTGACAACGCATGAAGTACGATTCTTGTGTCAGCTTCTGAATGATTACAATTGGTTTTTTTAGTGACACCAGCTCTCTCAATTTGCCAGGATTCATCTTTGTCAGTAACAACAAGGGGTATTCTCTGCTGTTCCATTATTGCCGGACTTCTATAGTACATTACTGTCAAATGAATCAGTTCCTCTTTGTTTACAGCATTCTTAAAAACTCCTGCCACTCCTTTCCCTGAAGCTGCTTTTGCTCAACCCCTTGCAGATGAACTCGTCTAGAAGAAGTACCTCTCTTTTCTCGAGCGCCAATTTTGATGCTACTTTCACTGTAATTATCGAAAACAACTTCAATTTTTTTAGGATGCAATGTTCTGTCTGGAGTGACTGTTTTAAGCACTTGCAATAACCATTCTCTATAAGTGCTTTTTGGCTTAACAGATCGGAGTATTGCCATTCCATCGAAAAGCCATGCTGCATCCTTTGGAGGAGTTGCTGTTAGTGCTTCAGACTCTTGAATCAAGAAATTACGAAAAATGGCTTTGTCTGATTGTCGAAGGTTTCCTTCTGGAGTAGCCATACTTAAAGGCAAAGATGTAATGGGAAATTGGAATGCCTCTTCTAACGAAACTGCCTTTGCTACCAATAAACCAAAAGCCTGTCGATCCTCTTTCAGTACTGCAACTGCCTTGGGTGGTGTTTTGACTTTCTGCAGTCCAGTCAGCAGTTTAAGTTTCTTTATTGGATCGAAAAAATCAATCTTCCCCGTCACGAAACGCTCATTAACAAACTCTTTATACTTCGTATTTCCAACATTTGGAGCTTCAAGAAGGTCATTTACTATCGCTTTGTCAATTTCCACACCAGTGCTTACACCCCGTGCATTTCCTTCGCAAAATGGATTCTGCTGATATGATGTCAACTGCATTTTCAGATTGTTAACATTTTTCTGGTGATTTTTCTTACCAGAGATGGTTAATTCTTTATGAACAGACGATGTCTTAAGTTGAAGTTTACTATATCCTCCCCTGAACGGTCCAGCTGTTCCTTTGGTTTCCCTGTTATAGAGCTCAGTTACAAGATCTCCATGTATATTGGCAAAAATTTCACCTGACATGTTTGCTCCGAAGCCATATGTTATAAGATCACGAAATGCTGGATGATTGTTTCTTTGCAATTCTCAAAAAAAGACGTGTTGATAGGAAAGGTACCTGGAATAATTTTGGTGGTCAAATGCAAAGACCTTTTTGAGCATTTCTCTTTCCGCTTGAAGATGTTTCTCAATATTTCCATCTCTAACCGCTGCGACTAGGGCAAATATGGCTGAGACATCTTTTAAATACTGAACTGTCATCTGACTCTGCGTTCCAGTTCCCTTCATTATCTCACATTCCAAAGTTAAAAATGCATCCATTTGGGTTACTCGTATAAGTGCTGTTGCGGAAGGTTCACATCTTAGTTGCTTAAGGGCAGAAAGCAGCTCCTTGTCTATATTCTTATATTGAGAGGTAGCTTCTTCAACACGGTATTGAACCAACGCATCAAAACACTCTTTGTGTATTCTCATACATCGATAATAATGCTTGCCTTCGAATGCCATGTCTGCACTTCCTGATGCTATTGTTCCAGCGTCAATAAACCAATCTTTGAAGCCAAGGCATGCGAATCGCTTATATAGCAATCTTTGTGCAACGCGAAGTTGGTGAAACCCTCCCATTAGAATGATAACATTTTTGTAATGATCACCATGTTTCCAAATGATCTGTGCAAGTTGGGCGTATACTTGCTCATCCGCATGGGCAAATATATGATTGAGGTCTAGCTCAATGGCAATATCATTCAGCGTATCCAAGTAATGTTTGCATACTGCATACGACGGAGGCTCTGAGATCACAGGCAAATATTTCACGATGGACTTGCATTGCTTTACGTTGGATATTTTCCGATGGAATGCTGTCCAAGAGCCCAAGAGTGGTAATGAATCTTCTTCATTAGAAGGAACACCATTCGCAATCGCCCAAGAGTTGTCTTCCATAAAACTTTTGATCAAGAAATCATTTTCTTCTTTATCTTTGTGGTCTGCAAATGATGGCGGAGCCTTTCGTTTTCCAATAGAATATTCTGGTATAGTAGATTCCAAGTCGTCATCAACAGGCATCTCAGAACAACACAAGCCTCTTAATTGATGCCGCACTTCTTCTCCTGAAAAAATAAGCAGGTGCAAAACATCTGTGTTTGGTGATCTAGTAAGGTAAATGAAATATCAAACAACTAACCCGTAGTTCTAAGGATATTTAATAAACTTTTCCTGCCTTACCTGGGATTATCGGCTGAAACAATGTTCTGTTCGTGTCATGAGTCGTCCCTGCCCCTGTAACAGTTTCCTGTCGTCCATCATTGTTATCAATAGATGAATGAACTGGAAGGTCTTTAACAAGTCCTTTTGCAAAGCCAACTGGATTTATTGGTACGAGCTTTGCCCATTGGTTGTTCTGGTTTAAAACTTCATTATATGACACAGAGTGACCTAGGCGATGTAAATTCATGACTGTTTCTTTACTACCAGTCGTTCGATGAACTGTCTGACCCAGCACTACTTGCTTGTATGATTTCGTGCCAGTGATAAATGATTGCCAATCAGAAGCAATAGACCATATTCTTGTAGCAATATTCTTTGCTCTAGTAATTGAATATCCCGACTCGTTGACGTGATAGTCCGGGCCATATTTGGATTCATATATGACATTATAAAGCTCTGGCAATGGATCTGCGTCTAACTGGATGCAAAAGTCAGAATTCTCCACTGGTGCAAGCTGTCTTGACTTTAAACGTATGAAGTTAGAGAATGATTTTACAAATTCATCGTCTCTTAAACAACGACCCTGCAAAGTTGCAATGCTGTATTGGCAAGGATTCATATTAGATGCGTGTACAATGATATACTTTCCTGAAGGGAAAAACGCTATATCCTCGCCAAATTCTGCTATCAAATCCTGCTTCAGAGCAACGGTATGGTTGATCACAGGAGCAATATCTTGCTCTTCATTGAAGCTCTTGATGTCTGCTAGCATATCATGAAGTAGGAATGCATGTTTTTTTCTTAAAATCTTGATTCGAACCGCTTTGAAGAAATCGGCCAATGTTTGTTTTCTTCTTTCATCATAAGCTGCATCTTCTTCTTCCTTTTGCGTTAATGGATTAACTGCAAATTTTAAGTAGCATGATTGATGGTAATATACGTCAATTGAATACAAATCAAATGATTGTCCACTTTGAAGTAATTTAAGGCGCCTTGCTGCTGCATTGAATCTATGCTCTGGCATGGACAGGAACAATTCAGTTCGCTCTAGAATACGGTTTCGGGACTTTTCTTGAGAGCATCTAGCTAAACCACCCTCGAAATACGAATTTGTATCACTAGACCAGATTTCTTCGCAAATGAAACATTGTGTTTTGGCTTTCAAGTGTTGGCTATTAGATCGTCACATGAGTGTCCTGGAGCTACTTTCTTGAGTAGCCATTGCTGCGTGGTGTTCATTGGTCTGAGGAGCTGTAACAACGTTTCCATATCGTTTAAGATAACTTTGAACTTTCGTTCGAAATGTAACTCGACATGTGTTATGAACAACACCAAATGCCTTTTCCTCTTCACAAATAGATTGATAAACATTTCTGAAATGATAATACTTATCGTCTAACTGGATATCAATATCTTTCCACAGCAGTGACAGCTCCTTTAGCTTCTCCCAGCCATTGTCTGTCAATGAATGTGTTTTCTCTTTTTCGTGAAGCGTTCCATGGCACAGAAGGCATTTATTTTCATAATCTGATTCAAGACTTAAAAAACTTTTAGATAGGGACATTCTTTACATCTTAATATTTAAAACCATGTAGAATATGCATGATTCGAAACAAAAGATCCAGAAATGTGAAGCACACCGCAGCACATGCTGATACTAGATCCATCGATTACAGGTATTTCCTTTCTGAAACAAACCTTACTTCCTTACTCTCTGTTTTCTGTTATTATGAGTCATAATAACAACTCTACACCTCTCAATACAATTAAATGTATTGTACACAGTTTTGTATTACGCAGTGAAATTTTAAAAGATTCAGTGAGAATCAATTACCTCAATTTCAGCCACGCTCAATTTAGTGTCGTTTTCAATTTTTTTGCCCTCAAAGTACTCATTAGGTCTCAAATTCTTTATTTAGAACTCAACATTTGAATTTAATCAATTTATAATGGATTTAGAGCTAAAACATGAAGCTAAAATAACGTCACTGACCAGGCCCAAACGGTAGGTTTTTCGGAAAGGCCCATGGTTTTTTTGAATTCTACATATCTAAGAACCCCCAAATCATCTCTCAAACAAAAAGTTAGGCAATTTGTTAGATTGTTACACTATTTGACCTGTCTATTGGAGCTAGTTGGCCCCAGGGTTCATTTCAACGTCGCCACCTTAAGCATGTTTGCAAAATATAAACTTTACATCTAGAGTTGATTCTGTCTTCACAAATTTCCTTCAAATCTTTTAGTCTTCCTCTTGCTCGTCGTCCGCAAAGTAACCGCATTTGCATCTCAGCAATGAAATTCCAAGGGCTTCCTGCTTCAAAGTTTTGTATGAAGTAAGGGGACTGGGTCCCAATTATATGTTTTCTTAGCTTTATAGTGTATCCAATGTGAGTTACCATTGTTCAAAGCTAGCTCCTCAGCCAACCGTTCCATATGGGCGCCCCCTCACTCCTGCGTCTAGGAATGATGCTAGCAGAATTGGTAACAGATAAGGTGTGAGTGTATCATGTTAATTGAATCTCATTTGTGTCATTAGCATTCATTGTGAATTTTGTGTGTGAGTTAGAAAATCTCCAATATTTTTGTGTCTTTTCATGGTCAGAATTGGAGGTTGTGTCCAAATGTTTTTTAATTCATCATCCTAAGTGATTATATTCCAATGTTGTTTTAAAATGTTGCGAATATTAATTGTTTTGTTGTCATATGGTATAATAAAAGGTAGATTTCTACCCCTTCTATTATCACCAGAAGGATTTCTTTTTGGGTTATATAGTAAATCATTTTGCGATAGTTTTGCAAAGTAAACTTTCTTGAATTGTTTGTCAACTTCTTTTGGATCATAACCTCTGCCAACCAAGTGGCCTTTCAGGTGCTTGAGATTTTTGAGTAACTCGCCAACTATCAGTTGTGACTTTTCTATATCTTAGTTCCTGGCTGTAAATTACCCCTGCCTTACTGCTCCATGGATGAAAAGAATCCCTATGGAGTAAGCCACAGGAGTCTGTTGGTTTCTGATATAAAGAACTAGTAATAGTCCCATCTTCTGTTAAATTTATAGTTGTATCTAAGAAATTAATTTTGTGTTTTGAGAAGGATGGTTCAAATTTTATAGAATGATGTACAGTATTGATGTACTCAAGTGTAAGATTCCTCTAGCACAATGCTACATGTTGCAAAGCCAAGTTTTGCTGCCTTGGAGCTAGTTGGCCCCAGGGTTCATTTCAACATAGCCAGCTTAAGCATGTTTGCAAAATATAAACTTTACATCCAGAGTTGATCCTGTCTTCGCGAATTTCCTTCTAATCTTTTAGTCTTCGTCTTCCTCAAGATAACCGCATTTGCATCTCAGCAATGAAATTCCAAAGGCTTCCTGCTTAAAAGTTTTGTGTGAAGTAAGGGGACTGGGTCCCAATTATATGTTTTCTTAGCTTTATAGTGTATCCCATGTGAGTTACCATTGTTCAAAGCTAGCTCCTCAGCCAACCTCCCATATAGAGCATTTCGGGCCTATGATCGGTATGCTCCGTTCCGTATGGGCGCCCCCTCACTCCTGCGTCCAGAAATGATGCTAGCAGAATCAGTAACATATAAGGTGTGAGTGTATCATGTTCCTTGCATCTCATTTGTGTCATTAGCATTCATTGTGAATTTTGTGAATCTTAATCTAGGACAACTCATGGATACAAACTTCTGAGAATCGAAACTACGGAGTAAACTACTTCCAATATCACGAATAAAATCAACATCTTCTTCCTCTATACGAGCAACAAAGTCGTCACAAGTCTCGTGAGAAGCAAACGTAGCCATTTTGAAGGCCAAAATGTACACACGTTGTCTTTAGAAACATAAACATTAGCTGTGTACATAGCAACAGTAAGCAACAATAGGAGAAACAATTGCTGCATCACATTTTTCATCTGATTGGCTTGCGACGGTCAAGGTCTTATGCCATTGGCTTGCGACTACAGCGGTCACTTGCTATTGGCTTGCGACTGTCAGTTGAATCTGACCGTCGCTCCCGCCCTTAACACACAGCAGCCGCTGTCGCTGCATGATTTGTCAGAGAGCGGCCAAAGAATCGTCGAAAATTCTTGAAATCAAAACAAAATCGGCTCAGTGAGGGGGGCAAACAGCTCACAGACCACCAGAAAGCAAAACAGACCCGTGACGAAGCGAAGCTGGAATAAAATTCTTTGCGGGATTATCATGTTGTGTTTCTCATGGAATTTAGAAATTTTGTTAGTTCTTTAAGAAAGTCTCTATTTAGATAATAAATTTTGGTATTTGCTCAAATCTGACCGTCGCAGCTGCGACGGTTGCGGCCGTCTGGATCCGCGCCTGATATACCTGAATTTTGATCAAAAAGCTGGTGTTCAGAACAAAAGATTTATAGCTCTGAAAATCCCAAGACATAATATAGCAACGATTAGTTAATTAAGGCAAACAGTACTACATAAACTCTCGTTAATTGGGAAACAAGGTTGATCAAACAAGGCGTTTCTTATTGTGCCAAAATTTATTTGAGAAATAATTAGTATTCATTATCTTGCAAGCATTTGGGCATGTGTACTTTCTTACGCATGTAGGTTTTTACTGTGTACACCTTTTCAACTAAGGGCCTCGTTTTCAAAATTTACGCAAATTTGTTCGTACGAACATTTTGACACCAAATTCAGATTCAGCACCTTCATTTTAGTGTTGACGCAAATTTTTACACTTCTAGTCCTTACGATGTTGATTTCATACAACGAAAAGTTTGAAAATCTATAAAGGATTTGACCGTGAAAAATCGCTCGGGTGAAATTTTACACCCTCAGTCATTTTTCACGGTCAAATCCTTTATAACTTTTCAAACTTTTAATCGCTATAAAATGAACATCGTAAGGACTAGAAGCGTAAAAACTTGCCTAAACACTAAAACGTAGGTGCTGAATTCGAATCTGACGTCGAAATTTTTCTGTGACACAATTTTAAATTTTTTTGAAAACGAGGCCCTTAGTTGAAAAGGTGTATTGCCTTCCTCTTTCTCCTCGGACGAAGGGGCTGCTTCAACATTAATCTTTGCAATTTCTGGATTATCACTGCAACAATTTCCAGCAATTGGGCGAAAACGTTTAGTTATACGAATAGTGTTATCATTATACCTTCCATGGCACAGTGAGTAGATGGACCCATTGATCTCTGATGCCCAAAGTAGTTTTCAAGGAGATCCTGACAAAGCCTTTCTGTAAGTATGTATGGAACACCTTGACGAAGCAAGTATTCAACAATTTATATGGTGGAATGGATGGTGATCTTGACACCTTCACAGGTTTGCCAGGAGATATACATAATTGCTTTGTCATCGTCATTATACTCCCCTAGTCTAGTATGGATTGAATCTTTCCAATCAGACAAGTATTTAAAAAATGTGCCAGTGAGCCATCCAAAATGTTCCTCATGCTCTGACCGATAGGGCTTCAGAAATGGCTTGGATTTACAGGTACATTCAGGGGTGTTTATGGCATTCATATAGGTGGTATGGCTGACTGGTCAAGGTGCTTGTCTAACGATTGTATGGCCGTGGGTTTGTATCTCGTCGGGACCACCTTCCACAAGCCTACAGTCAAGTCCTCTGCCCATCCTTCTGAGGTCGGTAAATGAGTACTCAAGATTTTTGGGGTAAAACCTAACTTAAATAAAGTCATTTTTATTATAATAATAATTGTTATTATTCATACAGTCAAAAACTTATCAAAAATTTGGCAATATGTAGCAGTGGCATGTGCTTTGAGAGGGTCATATGTTTGAAGAGCCTGTGACATTGATTTGCTTAGAACCTGAGCTGCAAGTCTGATGTCCATGACTGAGAGGCTTGACGAATTGATGTGGTCATTTTTAATCTTTGGAGCAAGATGTAGGCCACATTCCAAATCCTCATAAAACAGTTTGGAGATGTGTTTCCATGTTAAATAATTTCCTTCATTCCACATACTACTGGTACATGATGCAGTAAGAGAATTTCTAAGGCAAGTATAAGCAGTTTTCAGCAAATGAGGAGGATCAGAAATAAAATAAATATACCTTTCTTCCTCAGCTATGACATTGAGTGTAAGGTATACCACATCTACCTTTTCATTTTTATCTTGTACACAAGTCATATTCAGATGCATACGGTACATGCTTCGTTTTGCAGAGGCACAAGCAACTTTAATTTCACACTTGTCTTCGAAAATTCCAACTGCTTTCCAGAATAAAGGAAAAAGAAGTGTTGACTTTGCATTTGATGTAGCAAAGTTGGCATAAGAAAATTTGAGAGGATTGACAGTGCCTCTCAATAAAAAAACTAAGTCATACGATGCTAGTTTATCAGACTTCTTTAATGTAGCATAATTAATTTCTGGATCACCCAAGTCAACAAAGCCAATGTGATCATCAGTATGTTTGTCTCAAACAAGATTTTCTTTCATTTTCATTTGATTAAACAATAAAATGCCATATTTGTCAATGTCCTTGAAATCAGAAACAATTGAACACAGCTCTTTGATGATATCTTTGTAATTTCTTAAACGCCTTCAACTTAGTAAAGCCAAAAACCCACTGTCTGTTTTGTGGTCTAATAAGGTCTAATAATAAAAAGCTTGAGATTTAGCTGCCAATCCAAAACAGTAACAAATAATCATAGGATAGTAGCGAACATTAGATTCTGAAGAAGAGAGATACTTTTGTTGTTTTTTCCAGAACAGCTTCATAAATGGAGGAATTTTCTTTTTATCAGCACCTCACATGATAGACACTAAATCATAAATTGAACAATTATCTCCAGACATATTTAAAAAAAGCAAAGAAATGATTCCAAATCACAATAACACACAGCTGTGTGAGCGGTGATCAACAAAATTTTGTGCACATTGGAGAATGGGTACTAGTCTTATTTTCATAACAAATGGGTAGAACAATAGCTCATTGTCTGTTTCCAGAGTATCCCTTTTTATGACAAGGTTTGAAAAGCTTACCACATAAAACCAAAATCGGTGTGCCACAACGAACTGTACTACGACACATGCTTTTAACATCTTCCTAAATGACCTATTTCTTATGAACCAAGAGTCAGAAAAATGTAACTTTGCTGACGATTATACAATCTATGCATGTGGTAATAATCTCGTGGAAATAATAGCTCTTTTGTTAGGATGGAACAAGAGCTAAGCATTGAATTTGCACAAATGCTATCTTTACAAGGAATCAGCTACACAGAATGAAGTGGTTCAAAGGCTCAGTCAGGATCTAGACATTGGAAGCCCAAAGTGCTGGATACAGCACTGGAACAAAGATTAGAGATGTCTTCAAAAAAGTGAACACTATTTCGCCTTAAAAATGCAAAATAGTCAATTACCAAGTAACTTGCGAGAATGTTAAATGATTCCGACAATGGGGGTACTCTTTTCCTGTAGTAACACATAGAAGGGAACATGAAAAGGGGCTATCTCTAAAAAGGGGAACGGGGAATGGGGGAACAGGGAACAGGGGAATGGGGGAACAGGGGAATCTCTAAAAAGGGGAACAAGAAAATGGCACATCCTACCAAAAAATCGTTAACACCAATGAAAAGAGCTTTACTGAATAATTTTATGTATAACTTAGAAACTTTTTCTCTGCTTTGCTTAGAAATAACACGGCTTCAAAATCAATTTTCTCAAAATCTCTAAAAGGGGGAACATAAAGGCCGCATAAGCTACGAAAAATCTTAACCCTATCTGTACTGGGGGGGCGTTTTTGGCCCCCCTACCAAACAATCTATTGTAGCATAAAAACGAAGGCATTCTTAAGGATAAAACTTGCTGACTATTACTAAAATTTAATAATCTACATGATGACTTAAAGTTTGGTACAATTAAGTTAGTCACGTGACCATAAGATGCCCATATTTGGAAGGCAGTCACAAATAAATTCACATTTCTACTTATAAATCTGCAGTTGGATGGCCAATCAGACCGATACATACACCAATCAACTCGTCTAATCAAGGGCTTTCATATGATATATAATTTGTTTACTTTATTTCTTATTTATTCATTATTATATGTATGACGTCATACATCTTTATGACATCATAAATCTTATAATGTTCGTAAAAATTTTCGAAAAATGCTTCTTGCTCAAAAGGCAAACCCTAAGCAACAAGAAAATATACAACTATGGTTATTAACATGCCTATTTCATCAGAATAATGAGCGTTGACTTTAAGTGTGTAAAAAACGAAGTAAAAAATGTTGATTATTTGTAAAAAATTTTACGCGAAGGAAAAAATGTTGATTATTTGTAAAAAATTTTGTCCGATTTCATAAAAATTATAAAACATTGGCTAGAATATCACTTTTTTTTCAAATTAAAACAATTTGCACTGCTTTAGAACGATATATAGTGCAATGGCTTAACTGTGAAATCAGTGGCAATTGTGCATTTTATGAAGCAAGCATGAAAATTGGCATACCTACCCAGTTTGATACGCTGAAGATGATGGGATACAGACCCCAATCGAAAAATGCCCCCAGATGCTATTTTTAGACTGGGGTACTCGGTACCATACCTCTACAAGGGTTTCTACCATAACAATGCTGGGAATAACGATACTGACATGAAACTTGGTAAGAATGCACAGTTTGATACGCTGAAAAAGATAGGATGCAGACCCCTCCGGAAAAGTGCCCCCTTAATCTATTTTTAGACTGGGGTACTCGGTACCATACCTCTACAAGCGTTTCTATTGTAACTATGTTGGGAATTAAGATATTGCAATGAAACTTGGCAAGTATACACAGTTTGATAAGCTGAAAAAGATAGTATGCAGACCCCTCCGGAAAAGTGCCCCCTTATTCTATTTTTAGACTGGGGGACTCGGTACCATACCTCTACAAGCGTTTCTATTGTAACTATGTTGGGAATTAAGATATTGCAATAAAACGTGGCAAGTATACACAGTTTGATAAGCTGAAAAAGATAGGATGCAGACCCCTCCGGAAAATGCCCCCTTATTCTATTTTTAGACTGGGGTACTCGGTACCATACCTCTACAAGCGTTTCTATTGTAACTATGTTGGGAATTAAGATATTGTAATAAAACTTGGCAATCATACACAGTTTGATAAGCTGAAAACGATAGGATGCAGACCTCTCCGGAAAAATGCCCCTTTATTCTATTTTTAGACTGGGGTACTCGGTACCATACCTCTACAAGCGTGTCAATTGTAACTATGTTGGGAATTAAGATATTGCAATGAAACTTGGCAATCATACACAGTTTGATAAGCTAAAAAGATAGTATGCAGACCCTCCGGAAAAGTGCCCCCTTATTCTATTTTTAGACTGGGGTACTTGGTACCATACCTCTACAAGTGTTTCTATGGTAACTATGTTGGAAATTACGATATTGCAATGAAACTTGGCAAGAATGCACAGTTTGATAAGCTGAAAAATATAGGATGCAGACCCCTCCGGAAAATGCCCCCTTATTCTATTTTTAGACTGGGGTACTCGGTACCATACCTCTACAAGTGTTTTTATGGTATATATGTTGGAAATTACGATATTGCAATGAAACTTGGCAAGAATGCACAGTTTGATACGCTAATAAAGATAGGATGCAGACTCCCTTTGAAAAAGTGTCCCCAGTTCTATTTTGAGACTAGGAGACTCGGTTCCATACCACTCTCAAAGCTTTTCAATTATAACTGTGATATACTACGTTAAGATATTACAGTAGGATTATTCCTCGTATCTATATGCTTCAATGCTGCGTCAGACTGCCGTACCTACTTTCAAGCATCTCTATTTCAATAACCATTAATTAGATGTTTCCACAAGTGGATACCACAATAAGTGGGATCCGAACCTGGGCTGCATGACCAGAGAGCCAACGACGTTTCCGCAGAGCTATAGAGCTCAATGAAGTCGCCGAGTAACTCTCCAAGTCATACAGCCAAAGGCTCTCCTCCCGTCTGACGTTTTTTGTTTCCGCTATGTCGAGCCTTCTTCAGCACCATATCAATAACTATTGATTATTTACAAACTTATCATAAACTTAAAATATGTTTGTATGAAATGTTAATAATAAATTAAATAAGAAATAGTGGTCTAGTACAAACCCCTCGCTAAACGCGGCGTAACGCACTTTCAAGTATACAGTAAGTTGTATAAAACTGATGGAGAGTTGTTTATCATATTTACAATGCATTTTACTATACTCATCAGCTTATCTTACCTTAACTAAAGAGCATCTGGGGCTACGGCTCGTGTGCTCCGTTCATCTAAGGGCACACCCATGTTCTCGCATTCAAGAATATATAAGAGCCAATGTATATGATAGAGCGCCTGTATGCTGAAAGTTTATAAATTTGCACAGTATAGAGAGGCAATTTGTACACATATACATGGCGAACACAATGATACATATAACCATAATTCAAGGATATACAAATCATATATTTATACTGTATGTACAATCAGCTAAACCTGATAACCACTTGAGTATATGACCTCTGTGCAAATTTAAAAAACTTTCAGCATACATGACCTCTCTAGTATACACCGACTCTCATATACGACCAATCTCCTCAGACCGTGTTCTTTGACGCGAGAACACGGGGTGCCGGAGCATAGAAGTTATCCTCCTAAATTCTCTTTAAGGGAGATTAGATGCTGAGTACGGTGTGAAGGGGCTGGTATTGTTAAATATATATTCATTATGATATACAATATTGCATCAGTTTTATACACCATACTGTATAGATGAAATGCGTTGCAAGGCGTTTAGTGCGGGCTTGTACTAGGCCATTATTTCTCTGTTGATTATAAATTATTATTTCATTAAAAAAATCCAAAGTCTAAAAATAGAATGAAAGGTCATTTTTCCGAAGGGGTCTGCATCCTATCTTTTTCAGCGCATCAAACTGTGTATACTTGCCAAGTTTCATTGAATATCTTAATTCCCAACATAGTTACAATTGACACGCTTGTAGAGGTATGGTACCGAGTACCCCAGTCTAAAAATAGAATTAGGGGGCATTTTCCGGAGGGGTCTGCATCCTATCGTTTTCAGCTTATCAAACTGTGTATACTTGCCAAGTTTCATTGCAATATCTTAATTCCCAACATAGTTACAATAGAAACGCTTTTAGAGGTATGGTACCGAGTCCCCCAGTCTAAAAATAGAATAAGGGGGCATTTTTCCGGAGGGGTCTGCATCCTATCTTTTTCAACTTATCAAACTGTGTATACTTGCCAAGTTTCATTGCAATATCTTAATTCCCAACATAGTTACAATAGAAACGCTTGTAGAGGTATGGTACGGAGTACCCTAGTCTAAAAATAGAATAAGGGGGCACTTTTCCGGAGGGGTCTGCATCCTATCTTTTTCAGCTTATCAAACTGTGTATGATTGCCAAGTTTAATTGCAATATCTTAATTCCCAACATAGTTACAATAGAAACGCTTGTAGAGGTAAGGTACCGAGTCCCCCAGTCTAAAAATAGAATAAGGGGGCATTTTTCCGGAGGGGTCTGCATCCTATCTTTTTCAGCTTATCAAACTGTGTATACTTGCCAAGTTTCATTGCAATATCTTATTTCCCAACATAGTTACAATAGAAACGCTTGTAGAGGTATGGTACCGAGTACCCTAGTCTAAAAATAGAATAAGGGGCACTTTTCCGGAGGGTCTGCATCCTATCTTTTCAGCGTATCAAACTGTGCATTCTTACCAAGTTTCATGTCAGTATCGTTATTCCCAACATTGTTATGGTAGAAACCCTTGTAGAGGTATGGTACCGAGTACCCCAGTCTAAAAATAGCATCTGGGGCATTTTTCGATTGGGGTCTGTATCCCATCGTCTTCAGCGTATCAAACTGGGTAGGTATGCCAATTTTCATGCTTGCTTCATAAAATGCACAATTGTGACAACTAGCTGATATACTAATAATAATAAAGTGCACAAGAGTGCACCTAGAACTAAATATAAGGGTGTAGTACCAACCCCCGCTTTGCGCCACAGAAAGGCCGTCCGCGCCCATCTTGTATCCATAGGTATAAAGTGAATTGTTATAAGTTTGTATTGATTTCAGAAATGACGGGTTGCAGTGTGTATGTGTATTTATGGTGTAGCCTCGTACTGACTCATCAGCTCATCAGTTCTAGGTGCACTCTTGTGCACTTTATTATTATTATTTAATACAAAAAACCATGAAAGAACGATACCCACAAGAGCAAACACACAAGGAAATTATAAAGAGGGCTGAGCTAATAGCCCTAGATAAAAAAATTGCATATAGAACAAACAGAGATGCCTCCCATGTGGGGAACAAAAGAGCAAGAAGAAGTTGATATAATTATTGAACAACAATTTGATAACTTTTAAAGAATATGATTTTGAATATTATACTGTATAAAATGAAGAAATGCCTACTCCTTATTGTCTTAAATACCATATATGCCTGCCTTCTTATAAAACTTTTTGATTTCTAGATATTGATAGTAAAAAATGTACGAAAAATACATCTAATACCGCCCTTTTGCGTACAATAATTGGAGAAAAAAGAAAATTGAGAAAAAATGCGAAATTCCAAAAATCCGTTTGCAAAATGCAAAAATTACTTTACAATCCTTGCTGGATTTTGGAAGGCGAATGCGCATACATTATTTCTTTAGAAATGAAACAAACGAAACCCCTATAAACCCATTTAGATTGAAGTCTTGCTGGGAACCAGATATTGAAGACAATGACACACTAATGAGATTTCTTGATAATATTGAACACCAAATTAGAGAACTTTACACACAGGCTTTAGGCAGATGGAATAACTTGACAGAAGATGAAAAAGAGGCTCTGAAAAACTAGCAACTCAAAACGAGGTTACGATAAAAAGATGCGATAAAGGCGGGAAAATCGCCCTGTGGCCTAACGACTTATACCTAAACGAGGCTTATAAACAACTAAACAATGAAAAATATTATAAAGAACTACCCATAGACAAAATAGGAGAAATAGCCACTCTTGTTACAACATTCCTTACACATTTACGTTCGAAGGGACATATAGATAATGATCTCTATACCTATCTATCACCCAGTTCTAAAGTAAGAACACCAATTTTCTACATGCTACCAAAAATACACAAAGAAGGCATACCAGGGAGACCAATAATCTCTGGGTGTGGCTCACCTACTGAAAAGCTTTCCATATACCTAGATTACTATCTTAGGCCAATTGTAGAAAAAAGTGATTCCTTCATAAAGGATACAACTCATTTCCTACAAACTTTGTTCAGCATAAATGATAATGATATACCGGAAAATGCATGGTTGGTTACACTAGATGTGAAATCACTATATACGAATATCCCTCAGGAACAAGGCGTGTCCTTTTGCATAGAGGCAATGTCACACTTCTATGGTGAGGATTACCCCTCTACCTATCCAATACATAAAACAAATGATGGAATTTATATTGAAACAAAACTATTTCACATTTAATGGGAAATTCTACCAACAAGTACACGGTACAAGCATGGGGAGTAATTTTGCTCCTAACTATGCAAATATATTTATGACAAAAATTGAAAATGAAATACTAAATAACGCACCTGAAAATAGAATACCTCTGATCTGGAAGCGATACATTGATGATATATTTATAATATGGACCCACACAAAAGAAGAACTCATACGATTCATTGAATATATTAATACAGTTCACAACACGATAAAATTTGAGTCTACATACTCTCAAGTGCAAATTAATTTTCTAGATACTACAATAAATCTTGAAAATAATGGAACTTTCACAACCTCCCTATACCAAAAACCAACAGATACATGCAACCTTTTGCACGCAAAATCCTTTCATCCGAAAAGCTGTAAAAATAGCGTAATTTACAGCCAGGCTCTGAGATATAGAAGAAATATAACTGATAATGCTGAACTTGTATCCAAACTGCAAGAACTCAAATATAACCTAATTGGAAGGGGATATGACCCTAGAGCAATAGATACCCAATTTGAGAAAGTCAAAAGATTGTCACAAAACGAACTATTAAGAGTGAATACAGTTGATAAGAAAAAGAAATATACACGAAACCTCCCATTTGTTATATCTTTTGACAACAGAACGATACAGATTCAAAAAATTCTACGAAACAATTGGAATTTAATTGAGAATGATAACTCTTTAAAGGATATTTGGCCTCGCCCCCCATTTCTAGCACTAAAAAGGAACAAAAACATTGGAGATATAATAACACACACAAAATTCACCTAAATGGTATGCATCTTAGTTTTAATAATTGACATAATGGAGCGCGCAACCCCTATTCCTATACCCCTATATACCTATAAAAGGATGGATATATACATATATAAACACGCTCATATATAAATAAACAAATGGATACAAAATTGCTCAAAAAAGCCTCATACGCTGACATTGTTTCTGGACGCAGAGACAATGGGGCACCCATAAATAAAACAAGCATACTGATCTTAGCCCTGAAATGCTTTTATGGGGAATCAGCTGATGAGTCAGTACGAGGCTACACAACACAACCACAAACATCCAGCACCCAGTAACATATTATATGAATATGAAATCTAAAAAAGTTTACTCTATACCTATGAATACAGTGGTGGGCGCGGACGGCTTTTCTGAGGCGAAAAAGCGGGGGTTGGTACTACACCTTCATATTTTAGTTTTACGTGCACGTTAGTGCACTTTATTATTATTTCACACAAAAAATTGCTCTTTAGGTGGAATCCAAGATCCCCTAGGGGGAACGCCCAGCACATGTGTCTTAGAGTAGCCAGTGAAGTCTAGCACCCATGTAGGCCGCAAACTTTAAGACAATTTACATATTATCAGAATTATAATCTGGCTGCTTGTGGACATCTCGGTACATGTTATAAATCATCAAGGATTACCGTTTGTTTTATACCGCTTCCTCGTTCAAATTATAAATTACTGCGCATTCTACAACCCCACCCTATTCTCACTTGCGACTTGCACGAGTCTAAAACAGGAAAAAAATAGCAAACGCAAAGCAAAAAGCTCTTGAAAAAATGGCAACAAAAAAGATTGAAAAGAAAATTGCAGGCAAAGCAAGAAAGACAAATGGTGAGTTTAATCTTATACCTTATCCTTATTTTATATCTAAGGTGAAATTTTAATACCTCTAGATATAAGCAGGGGGCAATTCGCTCCTTGGAGGTTTGTTGGAAATCCCTGTGAGATCCTTTTGTTTTCATAAAAAATCTCATACGTCTCTTTGATGAAGAGTACGTATTTGATATATGGCAGCTATACCACTATACCCAAACAAAATATAAAATATAACGTTTTGAATTTGTAGAGAAATCTACTAATGCTGATGATAATGGTGATATCCAAATGATTGATACCACAAATACCATAAGGATTACAAGAGTGAATGAAGACGACGATTCGCTACCACCATACCCTGAGTCTGACTCAGAATCTGATATACCTCCTGGCCAACGCTCCCCATTGGTATTGGTTAGGAAGGAGTTGAAAGATATACTGAGAAAAACAAACCCGAAACCTGCAGCTTCCTCCATGTCTGTTCCACCAAAAAGGAAAACGATAACAAAGAATATAGTTATACCAGAGGACACAAAAAGTCTGCAAGACTTGATTTCATACACCGTGCTAGTCAGTACTACCACGGTGACAAAAGTGCAGAATTTGAACAAGCTTCGGAATTAGGGAGATACCCTAGATTCCTTACACCAGATATTGACATAAGATACATGAGAGACATATCCTGGGAACTTCAGAACGAAATGAGGGAGGCTTCGAGCACATTTGCCAAGGCAATGTGTAAGATCCTCCAGAAACATCACTGGCAAATGAAAGAGATGGAGGAGCGGCAGGTAGATATGCACATAAAAACCACGAAAGAACGATACCCACAAGAGCAAACACACAAGGAAATTATAAAGAGGGCTGAGCTAATAGCCCTAGATAAAAAAATTGCATATAGAACAAACAGAGATGCCTCCCATGTGGGGAACAAAAGAGCAAGAAGAAGTTGATATAATTATTGAACAACAATTTGATAACTTTTAAAGAATATGATTTTGAATATTATACTGTATAAAATGAAGAAATGCCTACTCCTTATTGTCTTAAACACCATATATGCCTGCCTTCTTATAAAACTTTTTGATTTCTAGATATTGATAGTAAAAAAGGTACGAAAAATACATCTAATACCGCCCTTTTGCGTACAATAATTGGAGAAAAAAGAAAATTGAGAAAAAACGCGAAATTGCAAAAATCCGCCAGGCGTAAATATCTTAAAAAACAAGCTGAAAAATATATCTCAAGTAAAAGGAATGATGACAACATTTTTAACATGTCAAATATAGAGTTGAAGGAGGCAGACATAAAGCTCTTGAATAAAGGCTTGTCCTTTATAGATACACCAAAACCTATACCTCTAAAAATTACTTTACAATCCTTGCTGGATTTTGGAAGGCGAATGCGCATACATTATTTCTTTAGAAATGAAACAAACGAAACCCCTATAAACCCATTTAGATTGAAGTCTTGCTGGGAACCAGATATTGAAGACAATGACACACTAATGAGATTTCTTGATAATATTGAACACCAAATTAGAGAACTTTACACACAGCCTTTAGGCAGATGGAATAACTTGACAGAAGATGAAAAAGAGGCTCTGAAAAAACTAGCAACTCAAAACGAGGTTACGATAAAAAGATGCGATAAAGGCGGGAAAATCGCCCCGTGGCCTAACGACTTATACCTAAACGAGGCTTATAAACAACTAAACAATGAAAAATATTATAAAGAACTACCCATAGACAAAACAGGAGAAATAGCCACTCTTGTTACAACATTCCTTACACATTTACGTTCGAAGGGACATATAGATAATGATCTCTATACCTATCTATCACCCAGTTCTAAAGTAAGAACACCAATTTTCTACATGGTACCAAAAATACACAAAGAAGGCATACCAGGGAGACCAATAATCTCTGGGTGTGGCTCACCTACTGAAAAGCTATCCATATACCTAGATTACTATCTTAGGCCAATTGTAGAAAAAAGTGATTCCTTCATAAAGGATACAACTCATTTCCTACAAACTTTGTTCAGCATAAATGATAATGATATACCGGAAAATGCATGACAATATCTCTGTCTGAACGAACAGTTGATGGCTGTCAAAGGAAACTCAATTTGGCTGTGATTTAAATGAAAATTTTAGAAAATTTGATGTGAAGGCATTTCTTGGCAAGTCCTATTGTTTTCTCAAAATTCCCATAAAAGTCCTTTTGTTTTAATGGAAATTTCGTACACCGTTTTGCAGAGTGAGACGCCCCTCGCTAAAGTGCATAATCATGTCTTTATTTCTATGAATGAGGCAATGCTGTAGAAAATTGGCAACTCCTTCAAACCGAGACTGACCCTCCTGTCGGCTCCTAATGGAATCTCCTCCCCCCTTTCAGGGGAAGGTTTGGGTTGAGTACAGTACACATGTTGACTGTGGGAGAAATCACACATCGTAATCTGATTAAAAGCTAATAGGGATAAGATAATAGAAATAGAAATTTACACAAAAGTTTTTCCTCCCCATTAACACTCATTAACACATTTGTGTGATTTTGTTGAATAATAACTCCCACTGTTTATTATTTCTTAAATCATAGGGGCTTCATTAGGAAGGTTATTGTTTCCAGTATTTTTTATTGAACAACAGCAATATGTATAGCGGTATGCAACAAATACTACTGTGTCAAAGAGTTGTTTCGAAACATTGAAACTGTTTACTAAAATTTCAAGATGGCAAATAAAATTAAGGAAGTCAGAGTCAAAGTCAATGCTGCACAGGATGCAGTTAAAGATAATTACGTAGGGTTGCAGATGTACGTGGAGAATGCCATGTATTATGGCAGTTTTGGGAAACCTGAAATCGCCAAAGAAAGGTGGGAGACCGGCATTAGATTGCATAAGGCAAAATTTTTAAAAAGTGAGTTTACCATTGGAACATTATTGAAAGAAATCGAAACGGATATGAAGGAAATGGAGAGAAGGTTAAAGGTTTTGGAGGAGGAAAAGAAGAGAAACGATGAGATTTGGAAGAGTTACGAGGACATTGATTTTGGAGAAATTGGAGGTGGAGTTGTTGGAAATGAAAAAGAAAAACAACAGGGGCTGATAACGGAATTTGAAGAAGAGATGAAAGATGAAGCAGATATTGGTGAAATTGTTTGTGAAGAAAATGAAGAGAAGCAAAAAGCAGCAAGGGAAGAACAGGTGGAGCAGCATGAAAATAAGGATGATGGAAAAGTTACCGAAAGAAAAGAAGAGGAGACACCATTGAAAGAGTCAATGGGCAAAACCGGAAGCAGAAAGAGGTGTTTAGAGTTTTTATAGAACTTATCTTTTTTAATTATTAACAGTGGTTAAATGTAAAGGCGTGTTCGATTTTAACTTATCTTTAATGGACAAATTGTGTATGTAATATCTTACTTATTAATTATTGTAAATAATCGATATTAGAAGTTTTATAGAACTTATCTTTTCTAATTACTAACAGTTGTTAAATGTAAAGGCGTGTTCGATTTTAACTTATCTTTAATGGACAAATTGATTATGTAATATCTTACTTATTAATTATTGTAAATAATCGATATTAGATTGATATGTTTTATCATTGTACGTGCTGAGAAAAATATTTATTGCATCTTTTATCACAATTAGCTTTGCGTTACTGTATTGCTTCAGTTTTGTGCAAGGAATGAAGAAACTAATTTCAAGGGTTTTTTGTGGCTTTTCGAAAATGAATATTCCTACAAACTATGAATACTTTTGAATGGGAAACATTTGTGGTCGAGGGGCAATTCATGCCTTGGTTTGCTTTGCCGGAAATCCTATTGTTTTCATGGAAATCCTTTTGTTTCATTAAAATCTCTGAGTCTTTTTAAAGAGTGAAATGCCCCTTGTTTGTGGTTGCGGTAGTTGTAAACCGTGTGCACGGATTCCTATTGGTTTCATAGTTTTCTCTGGTAAATCCTTTTGTTTGAAAGAAAAGCGAGTGCGCTTATGAATAAGAGTGTCGCTGTAGCTGTAGAGATGTACGATATTTACAATCTGCGGGAAATGAAAAGGGCGCGGTGTACACAGGATCAGCCTATATATTTCAGAAGAATTATTGTCACCTCTTTTTCATACTAACATCAAGAAAATATATAACAGTAACTTTACAAAAGTATATTACACAAAAGTAGATTATAAAAAGTACATTAGAATGGAAAGATATTTACATTAATATAAAGAGGACGTAGTTCTACAAAATTTTCTCCAGAAAAGCCTGTAAAGGCTTGGTAGCAGGCACCTTTTTTTCATGTCATTTTCTTTCTTTTCTAACTTTGACATGTTTTTCTTTTTTCTTTTGTTGTTCTTTATTTTGATAAAGAGCTGTTTCTGTTGACTAAAGAGAAATTAAGGTAAATTGATATAGTATATGGTTGAAAGCAGGTTATAATAATGAAACATGGAGTTTAAAGCGAGGAAATTTCGTAAGGAAAACAACAAATTTTAATCGGCAAAACTCAAACATTTCACAGAGTTAAAACATGTTTCCAACATTTCACAGAGTTAAAATAATGTATATGAGAACTTGGAAACTTACGATATAGTTTGTTTGCTGATTGCATTTCCGTCTTTGTCCACATAGCAAAAATTCGTTTGTCTATTGATCTTTAAGGACATGGCCACTGCAGTTTTAAATTTTCCAAGCTTTTTGAACGTAATTTTCTGAAATGAAACAAAACAATTACCTTCATGACCAAACGACAGTAACTGCCACGAAACGAAATACAGTAACAGCAAGGAAAGTTCCAACGTATTGGACGTACATAAAATACTGCATACCTTGGATTCTTTTTTGCCGTCCATTTCAAGAGTGACCTTTATTTGCTTTGCCATTCTGTTTGAACCAAATTGTGACAGTTCTGAGAAATTTTGTGACCTGTTACATTGAGATGAATCCTGCAACTGAAAACATTTGGGCTGCGCGTTGGGCGTTGTTTAAATGGCTTCAATTGCTAATTTGTAAAAGAAGACAATAAATTGATTGTTTTATTTCTTTTTTGAACTTTGAACTGCTGTGATTCTGACCCAATCCTTTGAACTTTGAGCCCAGTCCTTTGAACTTTGAATGTCCTTTGAACTCTGAATTCCAGCTCATGGAGTAAACAAATTCCAAGGACAAAAGAACCGTATGTCTCATTGCAAAAATTCTCCTACACAAAAGAGTGACTGTTCGTGCAGTGAAAGGAGCCAGAACAAAAAAATCAATGTGGATGTAGTGAAAGGAACATAATAGATGGCCGCCATGAAAATCAAAACTTTTTGGAGCCGAGAGAAAATCGAAATTTTAACCAACTTCTAGGTTTCAAAACCCTTAGTAAAATCTCAAAACAGTGTCCGGCCAGAAACGGGATCGATTAAGGACAAAATCGCATCTCTAGGTGGCCTAGGGAAAAAGCCTTTCATGTCCGACCGTTTATAAGGCTCAGTACGGGAAACAGAACAATGGAAACCTGATTTGCATTTAAGCATATTAGTAATAGAGATTAGCATTAACTTATGAGCTTTTGATCTAAAATGAGGCGTTTTGGTTTTCTGTTTATCAAAGCGAAAATAATTTCTGCTTTCCTCTTGCACCTTTTTCGGACTGTTGACAGGTGAATTACATTTTGCAAGAGTACAACAATGTAAGTGTGCTGTGTTATGTTGACCCTGACCCTTGGCATGACTTCTGCCTATTTGGCAGATACTTTCTTTGTTTTGATGGAAGCTGGGTTGAGGTATTTTCAGTTATTTGCTTTGTTGTTTTACTTTCGTCAACAACTGTACAGTACATTATATTACGCACTGGTGACTGCCTTATCAAAGTCAAAGGTTACAGCAATGCTTACTCAAGCACCAATGAACTCGGTTAGCTTGCACTGCAGGTATGTTCTCCTTTCCAATAACTCGAAATGACAGTGATTTCAAAAGGCTTCAATTAAAATTTGCTTTAAAAAGCGAATTCTTTTCATTAGGAAAGATTGAGCCTAAATTTCTATGTTATAGAATAACCTTTCAGTCACTGTTTGCTTTAGGAAAATAATTTCTTATAATATTTATTCACTGACACATTCGTTTTGCTGTTGAAAGTGGATTTCATTTTGTTTACGGAAGTCCGGGTACAACTCTGTGCATCCCTTTGCATGACATCTGACTCTTACACAAATAGTCTACTTATTCTGTTTCGATGTTTTCTTCTCGATGATTTCACTGTACTTCAACTTGCCAAGGAGAGAATTTTACTAAGTTTATAACAAAAAATTAATTCCTTCGGTCGCCGCTTGAAGTTTACATCTTCATATTAAAAAATTAATTTCATCAGACATTAGATCTAGGTAAAAGTTTTACTTACTAATACACTGTATAATAGTCATAAATTGGTTTCCGTCACCTTACTTGAAATGATAAATTTTCAGGCTTGTATTCTTTAAAGTTGTAGTTGTTTACATCTGTCTCAGTCAGTCAGCAGCATTTTCGTAAGCGCTCTGACAGATAGAAGAGCATGAATTAAGAACGTTGTTGAAACATGGACAAAGGCATCCCATTGAAAGGCATGCTGCGGAACAGGTGGAGCATGAACAATGAAGACCCTTGGGAACAAGACTTAGGAACAGGACACAACTGAGGAGCATAAACAACAACACAAATAAGGAAAAGGTCCTCGAAATAGGATTCAAGAAAAGATTCAGGTTAAGTGAAGATTAACATTAAGTGTAACTTGATAAATGCAACTAATATTAAGAAGTTCTCTTAGACTGAGCCCCTTAAACTAAGACCAAGGAACTGTTCCTTTAGTTGGACTAAAGGGACCCTTGACAGGGAGCAGAAACAGGACCATTTATTATGGACTAAGGAACCTATATTAATACCAAGGAACAGGACCCTGGACTAGGACGAAGGAAAAGAACCTAGGACTAGAATGAAGGAAATAAGTAGAATGTTAATTATTTAACACTCGCACAGAGCCACGTGAACGCAACTCAAAGTTAAATTCAGACTAGAATTAAGTTAAATTCGGACTTAAATTAAAAGTTTTGACTAGAATTCCATGGTCGCAGGTTTAAATCCTGCCTGGCTCAAAGTTTTAACTTCAAGTTGGGTTGACGTGGCTCTGTGCGAGTGTTAATTAATTAACCTTCAAACCTAGTAGCAAAAACTTTTGAAAATAAATAGAAAATTCATCTGCAGGCAGCAGTATAGATAAGGGCCATGCAATGACTAACAACTAGAACGCACAGACATTTAAGATAGAGGTACTTATGATGCAAGAGTTGTCACAAGGCCGTGGTCAGAGAGGGGCAAGGGCTATCTCATATCCTGGACAGGGAGTAGAAACAGGACCCATTATGGCTTAAAGATCATAAAATAATACCATGGAACATAACATTTAGAGGGAATGGGGAACAGGACCCTGAACTAGGGTCAAAAACGGACCTAGCACCAAAATAAAAGGATCTAAGTAGAAGTTACGTCTGCGAACATAAGCTAGGGTAAAGATGATGTAATTACTTCTCTTAACAACTTGAATGCACATACCTTATAAGGCAGTAGTCTTACAAGGGCAAACGCTAGTTACTTCATAGAACAAGCTTCATGGAATCCCTCTCTGCAAAAGGCAGTCCATCAAAATCCACTCGCTCTACTTATTTTGAAACTAATATAGAGTTCCCTTCTTTATATAGAGTTCCCTTCAAGAATGTGCTTGTACTTTGTTGTCCTGATAACTAAATAATCATACAGCTGAAGAAAATTAAAAGCTGGCATTCAATGTTAGTCTGATGTCCAAGGAAGATGCTAACAATGTTTTTTATAAGTGACTTGGGATCAAGAATTATCTTCCTGTATAGAGAAGGATGAAATATCACAATCTTTATCTCTTGTGTTGTGATCCTTGGTGCAACAAAAGACAGCATATGCTCGAAGAACCAAGTCAGCTTTTACACCAGAGGTTACTCCTTGTAAGCCTTCGACATGCTCTTCAACTCCTTTACAGAAAACTTTGTTAAGTCTTCTAAACAGACAACCGACTTTCCTTCCTGTAACAACAAATTAAATACCTCAATGCAACTTCAGAGTATTAAACAAAATGAGCAACCATTCAAGAACAGAACACTTTGCACTGAAGTTTGTGGTTAGTTGCGTTGTCAACAAACATTTGGAACATCAACTTTCTCGTTTTGAATTTCGCGCCTCACTTTTAAATGCTTAATTACGTCATTGCAAAAGTGGCTTATTGATTTAGCAGAACGGGTTCTTGCAAAACCATAAAAGGGGAGAAATGAACTTATAGGCTCAACCTGGAACATGAAAGATGCAGAAAAACTATAGAGCAACAGTCTATTCCTCAAATGGAGATTATTTCCTAAAACGTAAAGAAAGATTGTGTGTCTGGCTGCTCAGGTTTATTGTACGAGTCAGCAAAGGAACTTCTTAGGAATTATAAATTCCACTCGTATGTTTTTGCTGATGCTGTACGTTTTTTGTTGGAAATAGGGTGTGGCAAGTACCATTTTGATTGTTTGGCCTGCTACTTGTGTTAAAAAATTCCTTCTTGAGCCATTGAAAGGAACTTTCTCCACTTTTCTTAATCCTGCAACGACAGCTTATGCCTGGCTTGGTGTCAAGAACACTGAGATCATTCTAATGAACGACTTCAGATGGTCTAGGGAGCTCATTGCTTGAAATGATTTAGTGGACTGTTTTTTTCTGGCCTCTAAGTGCCAGTATGCCCATGACATGTTCCTTGATAGAGATACAGCCATCTTTGCAACGAGTAAGTCTAGGGTTGAATTTGCGGGGAAATATAATGTTTCATATCCTAACGGAACTAAGATGATGGAGGCTCAATGGCCTACATTTCAATTTACCCATCAGATCCCCAAAGGCGAACAGAAAAACATTGTGCCTTGTACTTGTTGCTTTGCTGAGCTTGTTCGTCTTGGCAGTGACATTTGAAAATGTACTTTAACTAAGTATCAGCTAAGTAAGAAAATGCAACAAATTTTCATCAATAGTTGATCCATATTTCCATATTTTAGATGACTTAATGGATTTTAGTTGGCAAGTGAGAGAAGGAGTTCCAAAGAAATAAAACAATATTTTTCTCAATTAACAGATTTCGTTTGTAGACAGTACTTTATGTTTCTAAGCTAATGAATACAATTATTTCATGAGGGGATCAGGCTTTGAAGTATCAATTTATTTAAGAGTCAATATTTTGGCTCTTCCCCTTATTTTTGATAATATCATGCATCCTCCTTGACATAGACTCGATAGTTTTATTGAAAATAGACAATGGAAGGTCAAACATTGTTCTTTTCACTCTAATTTCGAAATCTTCCTATTTCTCGTTCCATATGTTGTCGGTTAATCCATCCTTTTCAAGCTGTTTTCTGACAAGATGGAAAAAGTTCTGAATCAGGTTTAGGTCTGGGCTTCTTGGAGAGATTGTGAACAACATTGACTTGACTTCTAACATTTCCTTCTTTGCTGCAGCACTGTTCTAGGATGGATCATTCGGGAATTTTTACCAGAGTTGGTAATCATCTTATCTAAATTTTGCTGAATCAAAGATGCAAAGAAATTGCCATCCAACTTCTCATAGGTAATGCAAGCAACAACACCTTTGCCGTATGAGATTTGAACAATCATATGAACCAGTATGTCCCCTGTTTCACATTTACTGCCTCTCACAATGCATCCTGGCTCTGGTCCATCAGAACGGCATCTTTAAACTCGGCTGTTAGGTGACTGGGCTTGAGATTTTGGGTTTCATTTGTGCACAAAACTGATATCATCTAGATAAAAGGCAATTTTGTCACTCTTGTTTTTCAATCTCCAGCAGACATGAGCCCTTTTCGTCGTGCCTGGAGATAAGTGTATCAATTTTTAATTAAAAATCCGTTTACTGTTCTACGGGACACATTTTTAACATTGGCAACTTCCATAAGGCGCTTAAGTGTCCAATTTAGTTTCGTTTTGCAAAGCTGTGTAGCCTGCGTTTCAGACCTTCCACTCTCCTACTGGAAGAAAATGGTAAAGCCCTTTCAAGATTTCACACTGCTTTTCTTCGAAAGATGTTTACCTCATTGAACTATAAATAAAAAGACTGGAACGACAACTCTATTGTTTTAATGTCTGTAGAATGCGTAACCAATTTTGCGCGCCTGAGGAATGTCTGCACGTATGGATTTTCAGAAAAACAAGGGCTCAGTACGTAAAATATGCATTCACATATTGCTCGATTTTGTGCATGAAAATTGGTTTAACCTAGTGGTTTTTGGGTGGAAAAGTGAAAGAAATAGCTACTGCAACTGAACCTGGAGTTATAATTTCAAAATTCGTTTTTGATAGGAAGAACGGCTGTGTTGAAGTTGCTGTGAACAAAGCTTAGGCCACCCGATCACTGAGTTCAAAAAGGTGCAGAGTTAGAAGAACTTATCACATAATATATTTTAAAAAGGTTAAAGTTTCATGGAAAAACAGAAAGGAAGACATTATGAGAGAACATCTGGACCCAGTAAATTAAGAATAAACTGCTGTATATGAAGTATAAGAGCAGGCTTCGTTCAGGTCGGTTCAGGTGACGATAAAATCCAAAATTTCAATGTCAATACGTTATGTATAAAGATATTTAGCATCATAACTATGTACAACTGTTTCCTAAAATGTTTTATTCGTATTCTTTAGTGGTTTTCATCTCAGATCTAGTAGCTGGACTTGATATTTTGAAGGCGGCCTACCGAAAAGTTGTTACGTGCAACATCATTTTGGTCCATAAATCCAATCAGAATCAATAAAAGCTAGTATCAACGGTCTTAAATTACTCTCAAATCTGCGTTTTTTGAAATCTGAAGAATTTTTTTCTTGATTTATTTCGAATTCATCGTCAAATTTGGCTTCAAACCAGTTTTGCACGGCATTTTTTCTCATTTTTCCGTACTGAACCTTATGTTCGCGCATCTTGCGCATACGTGCAAGCTCTCGCTCCATGTCCGCCATTTTTGGTTACGCTTTTTGCACAATAAGGTTGTCGTTCCAGTCTTTTTATTTATAGTTCAATGGTTTACCTATCAGTTTTGCGTTTTTCAAATGCTTACTTTTATCGGCACTGGATGCTTGCAATCATCACTTGTGAGCATCTTGGCGAGGCCCCATTTAGGGAGGTTCTTTAAATATTGTTTGATAAGACTCAACTTTCAAAGCAAGCTTTTGTAAATAAATTTTGGGAAGCAGTTAAAAATTATTTGCGCTATAAAAATTGTTTTCGTTAAATATAATGAAATAGCAAGCCCCTCATATGAACAACCATGGTTGAACAATGCGCGGCTTATTTCTCCTGTTTGAGCTTGATGATTCAACTTTCTTGCATCCATCTCTTAGTCCGTTAATACAGGAATTCAACATAAACGCAGCCTGGATCTTAATAAATTCTGTTCTTAAATGTTCAAATTTTACTTAAATTTACAAATAAAATAAGATAAAAAAAAGGGGTAAAATCTTATAACACAAACTCAACTCTCATATTAGTACAATTCAAAAACTCTCCATAAACTCCGTTATTTTTTAAGTATATGTACCTGAAATAATCATAAAATTAAAGCTCCTGCAAAGTGCAAATCAGACAAATACATAGAACTCAAGAAAATATGTTGGAAAGGTTAAAAATTGGTGCAAAATAACAAGGTTGTTAGGTCGTATTCATCTTTCATTACAAATCTAACACTCGAGAGAGCTCCTTTGGGCATTGATATAGTTTTTCATATTCCTGAGGGGGTTTTACCATTGTTGTTTCAACATGTCAATTTTTCAAGAGCTTGGGGTAACTGTGTCAAATTCATGTTTTTAAAGAAATTGAAAATACCGGGTTTTCTCTTTCACAGTGTCAATGTTAAAACGAACTCAAAATCAAGAAGATTTATTACCCTAGCCTAGTTTTTTTAACCAACATTACCTGTCATCAATTTTTTACCCATTGTGTTTAAGTTAATTGCCCCTATTTGCTTTTGAACAATTAATCGAAGGGCAATTCACTCCTTGAAAATTTCTTGTACCTATCCAATTTTCTCGTATTTTTTATGAAGAAATCCCTTTATAATCCTCAATAAACGGAAAAGCTCTACTGTATGTGTTTTCGAATAGTAGATCCCCCTTAGGCGTTTTCAAAATATAAAGAATATTTTAGTACCTTGACGAACCGCTTTGTAAGGAATTTTTGAGTGTCGACCGAAACTCGTTTAAAAAGTAATAGCATGAAATTGTAAAAGAAAAAACTCAATAAAGGAAAAATCATACAGTTACACATGCAAGTTCTTTCTGGCCTTCAGCCTTGTTTGACGACACTTTGAGTTTATAATTTCATTCAGCTGTGGCTGGATAGCATCGAACTCATCCTTGAACTTTTTCTTTGCTTGGTTTATGATAGTGTTTCTTCGTCCAGGTGACAGAGTTTCCCTCTCTTGAATGCCTGATTTGCTTTTCCTACTGCCACCGTGTACTCTCCCTTCTGCCAGTTCCGCTTGCGTGTATAGCCTTGACAACTCGGACTTTATATATGGAGCACATTGATTTGATTTTGGCATCCTTCTTTTTTGCGTTTTGTCCGGGCACGGTGCAGGAGTTGAGAATGTGACAGGTTGCCCTGCAAAGGGGGATGCCATGTCATCGTCACCATCATTATCATCGTTGTCGTTGTCAGCGTTCCTCATTGTTTTCAAGTTTTCCACTTGCAGGCTCTCATCTCTCTGAACTCTAGGGATACCTGATATGCACTCAACCACTTCTATTGATGTTGCCAACAGATTAGCGAAAGTTTGTGGTTCACTGTAATGTGAGGTACTACTCATATCCACTAGTGCGTGATTTTCTTGCTTGTTGCCGCCTTCTAAAATTTCCTTCCTTTTCCTTTTTTCTTTTTTGGCATGAAGAATTTTGAGATTTTTTCAAGTTTCATGTCCAGTGTTTCTTGGCTTTAAACAGCTTGTACTTGTTCGCTAAGGAAATATCTGATGACTTTAATTTCATCAAGCAATAGGCCAAATCTTTCCTTTCCATCGGGATCTGCTTTATCGGAAACTGTTGCCTTTTCGTTTTTAGAGCTCTTTTCCTGCTTTTCATCTTCAACTATTCTAGTCGGTGATGCTGATGCTGGCTGTTTCAATTGGAATACCAAATCCAGCAAATCAAGTGCTGTCAAGGATTTATCATGTGATACTTCTTCGTCTGCTGAGTCTTCGATGATTTCATCCGAGGATTCCAGCCGTTGCTCTGGACTTTTCGCTGATGTATGGGCATTACTTTGAAAGCTGTTTTCAGCAGCACTGAGCTCTTTCACAAACTCGTACATGACAGTGTCTCCAGTTGTTGTTGTTACCTAGGTATAGCATAGATTGAAATTCATTCAAGAGTCATAAAATTTAGGACTTAGGTGAAGTAATTTAAAAGTGAATAAATCAGAATGGGGAATATGGGAAGAGTGAGGAAGCGTATATATACCAAATGCACTGAATGCTAATGACAATGATATTAAATTATATTCTGAAATTACGTTACCTGTGATTGAAATGTATCGTTTGTGGCTACCACAAAATCTCTTTTTCTTCCCACATCAAAGATATTATCTCCTGGCTGGAGGTTCTTTGGGTCTTGTCGTGTTGGGAAATTATCTTTGATAATTGCATTTCTGCTTAACATGACTCTTTTCGGTAAAGGAAGTCTTATGTCTTTGTTCTTCAACCAGCAGTCGTAACTTTTGGCATAGCCAGGCCAGGTGACTTTGCAGCTATCTTTTTTGACAGCGATTACAATTGTCACCAACCAGTGATTCGTTTCGGGATCTAGTCCTTGGACTTTCATCTTGTTTTTAAAAACAGTAGGCGTGGTGAATTCGATAGACATGATTTATCTTCGCTGATATAACCACACACACAGACGACTCACTGATGACCAAAGAAAGAGAGGGATATCTATTTATAGTTACACTCGAAATTTAATCAATTTCACCTCATGTATGGTGTTACCTGTTTATCACACATTTTCGTGAAAAACACAGCCCCGGGGATTGGGGCCACGTGCTCTATTATTGTAGCTCGAAGATCAATCAATCGACAACACATTTAGCTGTTCCAAAGCTTCAAACATTGATAAGATGGCATAAAAATTTAACAATAAAAACGACAATTTTGAAAGACATGTTTGCAACGTTCATCGTTCATCTTCAGTTAAGAAATCATAATTAAATTACATCAAGAAAAATCTAGGTATATGTTGAAATTAGTTACATAATATAAAAACACGTGAGGAGAAAGTGATAATTACAAACGATAAATCTAAAAAAATAATTGTACAAAAGGGGGTTTAACAATAGTAAAAAGAAAAAAGAAAAAGCAGTGTTAATAACAAAGGTTTAAATTGTAATGGTATAGTTGTTTATTAAGTGTGGGTTTAACCCAAGAGATATGCAGTGCCTCCTTTATTTTGAGGGTAGAAGAACCGCTAGCTCTGTCCAAGATTAGCAGTTGGTTTTGAGTTTGCTTTGAAATCGTGTTTATAGGCTTTATTGGTAACAAAATTTCTTTAGCTACGCCGAGGGGGAAATAAATTCCTTCAACATCTCTTACACCATTTCAAAAAATAATTTTGTTTATAAAGAGATCCCTTCGAAATCCTTATGTTTTTAAGGAAACCTCAAACGCCTTTTCGAAGAGTGAACTGCCCCTCGCTTTACATCACAAGAAAAAACGTTTAAAAAAGATCAACAAAACGAGTGAAGATTATATTTGCTAAAACTGCAACAAATCAATAGAAATGAGGACCTTACTTCTATTGAATCTGGCGAAAAGCAGTGGTGTAACCAGACACCACTGGAGGGGCAAAGGGGTTGAAAAACTTAAAAATCAAAGAGGTATTACTCTTAAAAAATTTAAAATTTGGTTTTAATGAACAAATTTATGTTCAAGTCTACTGACGGTCAATTCGCTCACAAGGAAATTGAACACAATTGGATGCAAGTTTCTTTTCACCAAAAATCCCGAAATCCTTGATATCCTCTCGCTGTCAGAGAACCTCACCAAGCTTGTTGCCGAGGGGCGATTCACTCCTCGGACTTGTGTGCACCCTTTGCTGAGATTTCCATTGTTCTCATAGAAATCCTTTAAAAATCCTTTTGTTTAAATTGGAATTACGTATGCCTTTTCAAGGAGTGAAATGCCCCCGAGGCTCTAACCTTGGTCGAACTCATTTGCGTGTGAGACTGAGAACTCAGATCGTTAACTTTTACACTTTTACATTTAGACTCAGTTTAAGAAAACAACATAGTACACAGGAAGTGAGGTCATCTGATTTTATCTTCAACAAACAAATAACTGCATTAAACAACCACTTCTGCAAATTTCTAAATTCAATTTCCGAAAATTCCTGCGTTCATGACAGAAAATCATAGTTGAAATAAGACTAATTACATAGGTAGGTTAAAAAACTCTGAAATGTATAAAACGAGATTGAAAAAAAACTTAAATGAATGTCCAGTTTGCCTGTGACTGAAAAGAAACGAATATCTAAAAGTTCTTAGTGTTTCATAAGCCTTCCATGCCTTTTCTTGTCAGCCTCTGAAAAGAAAGCATATTCACAGCCATGAGGACAACTTCAAAACTTTGTAGCATTTGAGATTGCAGATATACTTTTGGGACTTTTGCCGGAGATAACAACTTCTTGCAACAGTTCTATAAAGGTTTTAAAATGGCCAGTGTGAACAGGGCTCATTACTGGTGTAGGGAAACTTCCACCAAAAAGTCTAATTAGCTGGAGAAAATCATTTCCACCAGTTGGCAGTGATGTGCAATGCAGACAACTTGCAGCCATTTTAGCAATTTCTTATCTGCAGCATGAACCATTCTCTGGAAATTTTGCTCTAAAAAGTTAGCAAAGTATTGCCCATTCATCTTATCATAACGGTCACAACAAATTATTCCTTTATCGTAGCAAACTGCTACCATTAGCCTTACCTATTTACCACTTGTCCCACAAGCACTGCCTTTTCAGGTACATTGGCACAACAGCCCCTCACTTGGTTTTCTCCAAACTCTGCCTTTGGAGTCAAATTCTTGATCCTTAGGATTTCGTTTATAGACAAAACCAGCTGCGTCTAAATAAAATGACATTTGCTTCGTTCAAAAGTCCTCAGAAAGCGTTTTCAAAACCTTTTTTTCAAACTTCATTCGCTCTTCCATATCTTTCCTGCTTAAAAGGCCTTTCTTTCGAGCTTGCAGGTAGCTGTACCTATTCTCATTCAAAAACCGTAAAACAGTCCTTCTTGATACATATTTCAGTTCAGCTCTTTCAACCAGTCAGCTACTGTCCAATTGGCACCTTGATCTCACAGTGTCTGTACCAAGCGCAAAACTCTTCACTTCTCTCTGATTCACATTTTTCTTGGCCTGCCGACGTTTCGCACGGTGCACGCGACAGACTTGTTTCCTTCATGGTATCGTGTATGTTAGCACCTTTTCTAAACTTGATATAACTTCGCATCTCTGGAGAAATTTACTTATACTGTGTTTTCAGGTGACGTCAAATTCATTTTGAAAACAAGGTGGCGGCCATGTTGGTGTACCAAAATATTCCTTGTTTGATTAGAAATGGCGTCGGAGGTGAACAACTTTGGTAAGCCAGAAATGTTTCTTCAGATATAACGCCGAAAGTCTTATTATCGGAATATGCTTCTAACTTGGATGAACATGTTAAGAAAAGCTATATTGAAAAGATTGGAAGTATCAAAATTGATCCGTGGCTCATTCCCAAAGCAAAGTTGGACCCTGAATGATTGCTTCTGCTTGAAGCGTGCGATCTTTTGTCAAATTTGGTTTTGGAAACGAGCTTCTACACAAATCAACAGTTTAAAGCATATAGAAGCTTGCAGGCTTATAATCAGATGGCTTCTGGATTAATGAAAAGTGTCAAGGGCATAGTTATAAATGATAAATACGTGATTCTTGGACAGGTAAAACATTCGCAATGGATGAAAGACCCACCTGTCAAGTGCTGGGTCATGGGAGAGAAGAAAGGCAACATATGCTCAGCTCACTGCACATGTATGGCAGGGCTGGGTGAATGTTGTTCCCATGCGGCAAGCATTTTGTTTTATTTGGAGGTGACAGGCAGGGTTAAAGATCAGCTTAGTTGTACACAAGTCAAGTGAGAATGGATCTTATTTTCATCCTTCTTGTTTCCAATACAAAAGAATGCCAAGTGATTGCAAGACCACATGGTTATGTCAATGGTGCAAATGCAGAGGTATACAGCATGAGAAACCTAAACCCATTGGCCCAGAGAAAGTACATGATGTATTGATTACAAAGATCACAATTGGACGGACAGAGAAATATGCCAGAAGTGGAGAAGTAACTGAAAGAGACTTTGTGCTGATAAAGGGGCAAAAGATGGATGGATGAATCTTATATACTAAAACAGAAAACGGATTAAGTCACCTTTTCGGTTCAAATCCGCCCGGGAAGGTCATTCGAGTTTCCGAGACGCAATTTTCGCTCCATCCTGCCGCCCGTGGGGTAGGCGAGCCAAAACTCCTTCGTTTTTCCCTGTCTCCTGCAGTATCTGGGGTAAAAGGGGCTAACCCTTCTTTGATGTACGTCATTGGTGCCTGTTTTAGCCATCGCCCGATTGTTTTCTGTAGGAGGATTATCACTAAACCACAAATAGGCACAATAGCACGGTGGGTAAGGGGGCGTGTCTCCTGAGCTGCGATGCAGAGTCGGGAGTTCAACTCCCCTCAGGGGCAAATCTTTTCCTTTCGAATTTTTTTATTTCCGTTATTTTCGTGTTGAAAATGTTTTCAAAAGGCCGAGGAGGCGTCTGGTAACTAAAATTTGCTTTTGGTGTAATTTTCAAGTTCGTTACACATAATATTTTAACGTTTTTTGTTGTTCCCTTCCATGAACATAAGGATCAGTAGAAGATTATTGTCAACTAAGCAATACGGCTGTGTAGCCGAGTGGTTAAATGCTCGCCTGTTACCCAGAATGGCTGGAGTTCAAGTCCCCTCAAGGGCAAATTTTTGGTGTTTTTGTTTTTGCGATCTACATATTTTACAATTTTTTTTAATATCTAAATGTCACTTTGACAGAACAAGAAGGCTTTTTGGAATGACTGAAATCTTTAGATCTATTTTTTCACATATCTTTTCAATTATAAATTTACTTTCAATTTATTTCTGTCGTTTTTGTGTTGGAAATGTTTTCAAAAGTCCAAGGAGATGTCTGGGAACTAAAATTTGCTTTGGGTATAACTTTTTACTTTGTTTTTTACATTATTTTTTAACGTGTTTTGTTGTTCCTTCTATGAATATTAGGACCACATGGAGATTATCCTCTACTGAGAAATATAGCAGTCCCCTCAAAGGCAATTTTTTGGTGTTTTTGTTTTTGTGATTTAAATATTTTACAATTTTTTCTAATAACAAAAAGTCACTTTGACAAAACAAGAAGGCTTTTTGGATAGACTCAAATCTTTAGATCTATTTTTACTCATATCTTTTCAATTATAAATTTATTTTCAATTTATCTCTCAACACTGACACTAACTTTCATGTTCATTTGGATTTTATTTTCCTTTTCATTTCATCTTTCATTTAATTTAAAGTATTATTGTAGCTGAAGAATTTAGAATTATATTAAATTATTTTAAATTATAAATTATATTAAATTTCAATTTTATTTATATTTACATTAAGGCCAATACCATTAGGTATACCAACGGGGGGTCCAAATCAATGTCGGCAATTAATAAACGTAGTTTCATCCTATCACAAGTGAATTTGTTTCTTCAAAAATTAATAAATAGGGGGGGGGAACTCAAAATTAATAAACCGGAGGACGTTTATTTGGCATCTAAGAGTATGAAGATGAATTAAGATGATGATAAAGTTTGACATTGGCATTATTGCATGTGGCGATAAAGAACAACCCAATCATTAAGTTCCAGTTTCAACGTTATTTCAGATTTCAAAAATGAAAATGAAATACTGATACTTAGACCAAGACTAACAAAGACTAAGACCAATATTAAGATGGAGTTCAAGATTAACTAAGACTAAGATTAAGATTAACCTTAAGATTAAGGTTAGAATTAAGATTCAGATTTAGATTCAGATTTAGATTCAGATACAGATTCAGATTAAGATTAAGATTAAATTTAACATTTAGATTAACATTAAGGTTAACATTCCAATTCAGGTAGAAGTTAAGATTAACATTCCATTTAACTTGAAGACTAAGATTAAGACTAGACTAACATTAAGATTGAGATCAAGATTTTGATTAACAGAAAATATAGCCACCTCAATGCACAGTGTCTTTTAGGTCAAAGCTCTTATTGGCGGAGTTCATCAGAGGCGGTGGTCCTCATGAGGCGGTGGTCTTACACGGGCAAGAGCTAGTCTCTTATAACTAATGCATGAAGAGGATTATCACACCTTTTTTATCAGAGTCGTTTCGGAAAGGCGGTATGAGATATCGACGTGCCGTTTTCGCAAGAACCTGCCGCCCGTGGGGTAGGCGAGCCAAAACTACTTCGTTTTTTCGTATCTGCTGCAGACGCTGGGGTAATAGGGCTAACCCCTCTTCTTTGATCTGCGTCACTGGTCCTACTTGAAACAATCGCCCCGCATGAACAAATTTCAGTCGCGCATTTAAGCACACTTGCATCAAATTTAATTTCGATTTTTGATGTTTTCCTTTCCTAACAGGTTCTTCTTACGAAATGATTGAAATTTAAAATTAATTTACCAGTTCTGGATCCAAAAAGACGGGTTTTGGTTTTCTGTTTAGTCATGTGAAAATAATTTCTCTTTTCCTCTTGCAACTTCTTCGGACTGTTGACAGGTGAATTACATTTTGCAAGAGTACAACAATGTAAGCGTGCTGTGTTGACCGTGACCCTTGGCATGACTTCCGCCTACTTGGCAAATACTTTCTTTGTTTTGACGGAAGCCTGGTAGATGTATTTTCAGTATTATTCTTTCGTTGTTTTACTTTCGCAATCAACTGTACAGTACATTACATTACTGACTGGTGACTGCCCTATTGAAGTCTAAGGTTATGCTTACTCAAGCACCATCAATCTTTGTTAGCATGCAGTGCAGGTACGTTCTCCTTTCCAATAAATCGAAATGATAGTGATTTCAAAAAAAAGGCTTCAGTTAAAATTTGCTTTAAAAAGCTAATTGTTTTCATCGGGAATGATTTAGCCTAAATTTCTCCGTTATAGAATAACCTTTCAGTCACTGTTTACTTTAGGCAAAATAATTTCTAATATTATTTTTTCACGGACACATTCGTTTGGCTGTTGAAAGTGGATTTCGCTTTGTTTACGGAAGTCGGGGTACAACTCTGTGCGTGCCCTTTGCATGACATCCGCCTCTTGCACAAATAGTATACTGATTCTGTTTCCATGTTTTTTCCTTGATGATTTCACTGTACTTCCACTTACCGAGCAAAGAATTTTACTAAGTTTATAATAAACAATTTAATCCATTGGGCCACCGCTTGAAGTTTACATCTTAATATTAAAAAATAAATTCCTGTGACATGAGATCTAGGTAAAAGTTTTCCTAAAACTATGTATAATAAATTGGTTTCATAAATTGGTTTCCGTCACCTTACTTGAAAATGATAAATTTTCACTCAGGCTTTTAAAATGTAATTCTTTAAAGTTGTAGTTTATTTAGATCTGTCTGTAAGTCAGTCAGCAGTATTTTCGTAAGCGATGTGACAGATGGAACAGCATGAATTAAGAACGTCGTTAAAACCTGGACCAAGGAATCGCATTGAGGGGCATGCTGTGGAACTGGCGGAACTTGAACAATGAAGACCTTCGGGAACAACACCTTGGAACAGGACAGGACTGAGCAGCATGAACAATAACAAAACAACAAAACCAAGGAAAAGGACCTTGAAAAAGGATTCAGGAAACGATTCAGATTACATTAAGATTAACATTAAGTGTAACTTGATAAAGTAACTAAGATTAAGAAAATTTTCATAGACTGAGCCCCTTGGACTAAGACCAAGGAACAGTTCCTTCACTTGGAGTAAAGGGACCCTTGACAGGGAGCAGAAACAGGACCAGTTATTATGGACTAAGGAACCTAGATTAATACCAAGGAACAGGACCCTGGACTAGGACCAAGAAAAAGGACCTACGACTAGAAAAATGGAAATAAGTAGACAATTGATCTGCAGGCAGCAGTATAATGAGGGCCATGCAATGACTAACAACTTGACTGCACAGACGTTTAAAATAGAGGTTCTTATGATGCAAGGATTGTCACCAGGTTGTGGTCAGAGATGGGCAAGGGCTACCTCATGCCCTGGACAGGGTGTAGAAACAGGACCCATTATGGCTTAAAGATCATGAACTAATACCACGGAACATAACATTTAGAGGGAATGGGGAACAGGACCCTGAACTACGGTCAAAAGAAGGACCTAGGACCAGAATAAAGGATCTAAGTAGAAGTTACGTCTGCAAACAGAAGTATGGGTAAGGACCATGGAATCACTTGAATGCACAGACCTTATAAGGCGGAGGTTGTTATGAGGCGGAGGTTGTCACGAGGCGATGGTCAGACACGGGCAAGGGCTAGTGATGTGATAATACACCAGGCTCAGGTCCTGTTGAAAAAGAAAAACCCAATGATTGTAGGATTTCAATGACCAACTCTGGGACCTGTAAGAAATTATGACATCTGAATTTATTCAAGTTATTCACACAGGAAACAGTCACTGGGTCTGTGTAAGTTCGGTTGGATGCCAGGAAAACGAAATAAAGATTTACGATAGTGCCTATAACAACATACTTTCAAGTGAGGTAGAACAACAAGTTGACTGCATGCTAGGTGATGTACCATGTAAAGTCACGGTTGCCTCAGTTCAGCAGCAGCAGAATGGTTTTGACTGTGGTATATTTGCAATAGCCATTGCAACATGTTTGACGCTTGGACAGGACCCTACATCAGTTGAATTCAACATTCCACTAATGAGAGAACATTTGTATAGGTGTATTGAATCTGGCAATATGGAGTTGTTCCCAACTATTGCATAATTTTGATTTATTTCCCTATCATAAATGGATAACCAGGAAAAAGTTGCACTATTTGAAAAGCTATCTCTGAAGTCTATAGAGTAAAAAAATCCCAATTTCTTCTCAAAACGACTTCTTAGGGGCAAAATTAGATTTGTAAAAAACTTGCTCCTTCGATAAAGTTTGGTATTCCAAAACTGGAGTCAGGCTCATGTCTTAGTGTTTTTATAATTCTGTACTTTGGATAACAAAACTTTCTTGAAGATTCCCTAATATAAAGTTCGCCCTTTGGACATGGTTTTGAGAGGTAATTATGACTTTGTTTTATCCACACAAATAACTCTGCCAATATATCTACTATTTTGAGTATTCAAATAAGAAAACCTTATTCAAATATAAGAAACCCTGAAAAGCTTTCTTGTAAAAATCCTGTGTTTGTTTGACAGTTATGAGCAAAAAGCCAACATTTTAACAGATCCTAGATATCTTAACAAAATGATTTGTCTTATTTAAATAATGGAGCTATGGCAGGACATAAGTTCACTAATGTTGAACGAACTCTTATGATTCTGTCCAGTAAGGGTACAGATTTTTCTTCATTATGTCCGGATTTACTGCATGTCAAATAATCAGTCGGCAATGTGCTTTGGAGAACTGTGTACTCTTGTCTCAGTGACCCTATAACTCTTTTGACATGAATGCTAACATTTGCTATACCACGTGTCTTCTCCACATCGACTGGATCAAGTTGATCTCCTTGTGAAAGCTGGGATGTTATTATTTGCTTGATGATACCAGACACTTTCCTGGATAGTGAATCCTCTATCAGCAAGAATTAAGCCACCAGGAAGAAGTTTGCCTAATATGCCACAATTCGGTATTAAATATTTATCCTATGTTCGCCCTTCCCAAGAACTTTATACAAAAGAGATAGTTCCTTGTGGCATGATTCCTATCAGTACCTTTGCAGCGTTGTGGTGCTTGTATGATAAAATTTGATGGTCTTGCAAGTAAATTTGATGGTCTGTCTATAAGATCTCAAAACAATCAATGATTACAGTTACTTAAATGAGTACTTAAAAACCTGAGGCATTGTTTTCCATAAGTCAGCTTTTTCAGGCCATGAAATCAGAGGTGTAAGACAAACATCCATGACAAGTAACCAATGTGATAATACTCTTGAAACTGTCGTCAAGGAAATGTTAAATCTGTATGCTAGATCCTGATGGGGAAATTTAAATCGGAATTTGATCAGAACCAGAATAAATTCTTGAAACTTTGTTGTTCACTGAAAATTCTTCCTGGTCACACGAGAGGACACGAACTCAAATGTTAGCTTAAGCACATCGTAAGATGGCAGACCAGTATAAAATCGAACTTTTCCATCATCTTCAGAAAAATACTCCTCAGAAAAGGCATTATTAGAGCAGTGACTGCGTCTTTCTTTGAAAACATAGTCAAACTCATCAGTTTGAGTTGATTGGTCTTGCTTTTGTTGCCTTTTACTCTCTTGATCGCTTCTTGCAATCCCCTCATCATTTTCACTCAAAGAATCTTCACATGGATTGTCAAAATTCTGCTTCATCAAAGATCTCCATTATAGTTTCTACGGGTTCATTTGGTTTTGCTGCATTTTGCAGTACTTCCTCTTCTAAGCTCTCTTCATTTCACTTCCTTCTCTGTTTTGTCCTCTCTGCACGATTAACAACTGCTTTTATGTTCTTCTCTTGCTTGTTGTGGCCTAAGTTTAAAGTAGGGACCCAGTCGATATTAAATCTATCCCAAGGCTTTGCAGGGATACCAGGAACAAAGTGTCGAAAGCAAACCCCGTCATTCCGAACGATACTTTAAGTTAGGCCAGTTCTGCTGATGACGGCAAGCCATTTTCTTTGCCGCTCTTTCGTTAACTCCTTGGTTGGTTATCACAGCAGGTACCCTACAGTAATGTCCTGGTACATTTTTACTTCTATTTGGACAACCAACTATCATGCAAAACACCATTTCAGCTCACTCAAATACAATTTACAACTCAAAAATCAGCTTTATCCTTCACCTTCCTTCAACTGCTCACAGCAACTTAGTACACCCACATGGCCGCCAACAGGATTTCTGTTGAATTTGGTCACGTGACTGAAAACACAGTATACCTGGCCATGATAGTAATTTTTTTCATATATTTGAATTGCCTACAACTATTCTCCAGCCAATGAGCCTCTCCCCCTTAACGACAAAGAGTAATTAACAGCAAAGAGTGTACCTTAAATTACTACTAAAGGAGAAATAGTAATTAATAGCACTCGATCAATTAAACATCAATCCCGAAATAAATAACTCACTTTTCAAGTCAGTGAAAAAATCAGTTTATAGATTAATCCTGGCCAAAATTCATAGAGACTTTGCCAGAAAATCTTCATGCAACATCAAACTTGAAACAAATCACTAGAAATTGGAAGGACAACCCCTCTCCCTTGCATCAATGTTGCCTCCGTTTGAAGAGAAATGTATAAACTTTCGTTTAGGAATGAGATTTATTCTGCAACATTGATATGGGGGAGAGGGGGCTTGGACAAAGCAAAGCTGCTTTAAAAGTTTCAAAGTGTCTCTAATATTTTTGCAAATATTGTATCCTTTTTGACGTTTTGGTAGTAGTGCTGACTGTATTGAGTTATGCCATATGGTGGGTTTTTATGTACTTTTTGAAGTTTCTTGCAAGTTTAGCGTTATCGTTTAAATGTAGTCTGCAATGTTATTCTACTACTATCAATTTAATCGAGGTTTATTGTCTCTACAAATTTAAAACAAAATTTCGTTAAAAAATTCGTTCAAAAATCATTCAAAAAAGTTCATCATGACCTCAAACCTGTTAACATTCTAGTAAGTAATCAACATTTATTTTCTGTCTCGAGTTTCCTTCAGAAATGGACAAAAGTCTGTTATTTGCAAATTAACTAATTCTGGAGAATGCAGATGGCAAACCTTTACGGACACACACTTTGCTAGCATCTAAAGTAGCTTGTGTTGATAGAGGCAGTCCAGTTTATATGATGCCTGAAATTTTACTAAAGACACCTTAAAAGCAGAAGATATTTTGGCACTTGGAATGTGCATTTTTGTCATCACAATCCCAAACTTGTCATTGCAGAAAAGCACTAGACAATATTGTGTCCAATTCATCAAACAATCGAGTTCACAGATATATCAGTAAATGCGTGCAACCACTTGGTGGTCTATAATAAGGCTCAATAAATTGTTAACAGTATACAATCAAGAAAGGCAAAAAAATGTGTCAAAGATGCTAATAAAGCTTTCATTCGCCTTAAAATTTGGAAGTGAGCCAATGAATTGCTGTTTAATTGAAATGCATAGAAGCATAGAAGCAACATAGAAAATTGCAGCTGGTCAACCTGCTTATTGAATTGCTGAAATTCCCAATGATGGAAAAAACGCATGTCTGTTTTAGCTTTAAAGATATGCAATGAATTAAGTAAAAAATTAAATGCAGCCCAACAAGAAAGCAAGAAACCAGAATTGGAATCAATATCTTGAAATATGTCTACTGAGATTATACAGCATTCTATTTTGAATGAAATATGAAAGAAATCAGAAATTTGTGAAAGCCCTTATATGAGCATGTCTGGTCATCTCTCAATGCATTTTGATTTAACAGAGAAATTACTCTTTGCTGATGACATTTTCACTGAAGTGGGACAGAGGAATCTGGAAAATTGATTACCAGAAATGGTTGAAAGTAAGAACTGTTTCTTCTTTTTTTACATCTGGAAGCCATATGCTATAGTGATAGTTAGGATTATGAAGATTTTTTTTAGTTCTGTTAGATGCCTAATCACAAGGGCGTCAAATAGGGGGTGGGGTCAGGTTCGTACGCAGGATCTTATTAGCAGAGATTAGGATTAGATGGGAGGTGATCCATTCTAAAAGTAATTCAGTGGCACCCAATAGCAAACCGGTTGAGCTACCCAGAATCACCCAGAATCGGACAGAATCACCCATACTTTCCGGTTGCTGATTGTCACATGACTGTAATTTTGGCGCGAAATATTACCCACGTTCCACGTTGGTAGAGCTGAGTTGGTACGATACGATGTGGCATGATGCGATGGCTTCATCAAGCACGCTAGCTGACCTGTTAGATCCTGGCAAGGTAAGAATAAGGCTAAATAAAATTTGTAGCCAGTTGGTGGTATGACGTGAAGGTAATTTGCTTATTTGTCCATGCGCAAATATTGCATGAACAAATCCCATTTTCAGGCCTAGGCCTAGCTAGGCCATCATAATCTCTATGTATTGTAAATCTTTCCAAAGAATTGAAATGAATTGAACATTAGCTCAATATACACAGATATCAGAATTTATAAACATAAGTATTCACATAATATATACAGAGAATTGTGTTTATCGATGTTTACTCAGATTTTTAAATTAGCAAAAGTAAGCAAACTTTTCTATCACATGCAACTCTTTATCAGACAGCTCTCTCGTCACTTGACCTTCTTGTTTTGTGCACTTGCATACTGTGATCTATCTGTTCTACTTCTGTTCTAGTTTAAAAGACATCCATATGGCCCACTGCAGAAATATATTTCAACAGACATTGACTTCATGCTTGATGTTAAGCATATGAATGATAGTTTTGTTGTGTCTTGTTTCCAAGACCAATGTGAATTGTTAGAGGCAGCAAATCTCCATGGACTTCAACGACCACCTATTGTTATTTATGATTTTGATGTGCCCTGGATTGATGAGGCTTCCTTAGTTGTTGGATCTGAGGAAGTGCCAACTCCTATGAATGTTCTGATGGACTATGGAAAGAGATATCTTGTATGTATGATGTTTCTGTTAAAACATTGATGATGCAGCAAAGTTGTTGCAGAATGACGAGAGACTATTTTTACAGTCACTTGGTATTAAGTTTTAATGTTCACTATTTTTCTGAAACTTTAACAATAAGTGAAATATTGAAGTAATTCAAATTCTTTGTTTCTTAAAAAAAAAATATGTGGCTGTTGCTACTTTCACTGTTATCTGAAGTTCAGTTATGTTTGCTATTGCTTGTAATATATGATTTTTTCCAATGATAATGTTTTTGTTCCTTGCTTCGTTTTTACTGGATAAAATCTTGGCTGGTATCTACTAATAATAATAAAGATGGCATGTTGGGTGTTTTCTAAGATCTTTTGTCTTCAATGGTAAAATTTACCGACCCCATATTTCAGAATGTGAGGCAAAGGATCTCGGTAAAAAGTTCATCTTGGCAGTACAACCATCTATTCTTTGACCGTGGGGTGTGTGATCACTTCTCAAAAATCGTATACCTTAGATGAAAATCCTATTGTTTTTTTTTCGGATAAATTCCTGCAAAATCCCTCAAATACTATTTTGTTTAATGTATACTTTTCCTGGAAGCGTGATACGTCCATCCACTGAGGAAGGGTGATCCAGCCAAAACGTTTCCTGTATATGAACTTCACTATTCCTCTATTAAAAAAGAGAACAAAAAAATAACGAACGTTTTAAGCTATTTGTTGTCGACCCCTCCCTAAATAGGGTGCTATTGTGCTCACATGGTCAAATCTAGACAATGGAACAGGCTTGTGTGTGCTCTCTATGCCATTCTGGCTGGTTCGGGTTGATTCTGGGTGGTTTTGGGTGATTCTGGGTGGTTTTGGGTGATTCTGGGTGGTTCATAACGAACGTTTTAAGCTATTTGTTGTCGACCCCTCCCTAAATAGGGTGCTATTGTGCTCACATGGTCAAATCTAGGCAATGGAACAGGCTTGTGTGTGCTCTCTATGCCATTCTGGCTGGTTAGGGTTGATTCTGGGTGGTTTTGGGTGATTCTGGGTGGTTTTCGGTGATTCTGGGTAGTTCCGGTGTTTAGCACAACCGATTGTGAACTCAATTCAGTAAAAATTCAAATAATACAATACTGTTAAATTTCACAACTAAAACCCATAGTGCAGAGTTATGTGCATTTTTATAGAGTAAAAATTTTTATTTTTAAGCATTTTTATACATTGCAAAAAGTATGAGGGTCCTTTAGATTGGTGAACACCTCAGAATCATTGAACTGCACACTATGAAGGACAATGAAATCTTTTTTGCATTTGTTTGCTTTTTGTTTGCTGGTGCCAGTGGTACACAATCATCAGGTCTTTTAGATATTCATTATTTCTCATTTTTTCTTATCTTAGTTAAAAAGAATGTTCAGCACTGTGTGTTAACACCAGAACAAAAAAGAAAACTCCTCACAAATCTCTTTGTAAGCTAAGAATAAAACAAATATAATATTTCTAATGATAAACAGGAAAATAAAATATTTATGCTAGTACGTGTGTACTAAAGACACCATTCTATACAAGTGTCTTAATTTGATCCATTTTTGCTTCTTTTGGTAGGAATTTGTCTCATCCATTGCAACATTTCCATGCATGGAAAGCAATACCTGAAATAGATTATTAACAAGAATCAAATTTCTTGGTAACCCAAATAAGGCCCTCCCTTTGATCAATGCTTGTCCTTTCAAGAGAGACAGGTAAACAAGCCTAATAGGAATGAAAAGAAGAGAATAGTAAGTTTTAACATAATTGATATGACTTTGTTATTTTTGTTTTTTTAGTTTTTTGTTATTTTCTTTTCATTCCTCCTTAATTGTTGTGACACAAGCATATTTCTTACGAGAACTAGTGAATTGTTGATTGAATAGGAGTACAATTTCTAGGAAACTTTTTGCTTTAAATTTTCACAGGAGTAGCTCACCAGTCATCATTTGGTATTTCTGTCATTTTCACACACTTTCTGTGGTATTTGTTGTTGCCAGGGCACTGTGAAAGATGTTACGTCATTATGTCTTTTCTCTCAAGACTTAAGCAGTCTTAGATAAATAAGATATAGATTGTAGCAGGTGCTTCTCACAATAGATTTGAAAAGTTGTTCTACTAACATTTTGTCCAACACAGGTTATCCTGTCTTCCTCTGGTATTGCTTGTTTCTAAAAAAGACATTAAGTGACTGTTTTCACATTTTATCTAATTATTGTAGAATTGGGTTGCCAGCTTAGTGGCAAAACTATGTGAAATGCAAGAAAGTATATAAAATCCCAAAGAAACTTAATCGTGACTTATGAAAGGGTGTACCAGGGCTCTGTGTGTAATAAGGGAACAAATCAAACAAATCAACAAACCCTTACACAAACCATAATTGCATACCAGTACACCCTTATTCATAGTCAACTTACAGTTTTGCAAATGCAGATTATGGCTTCCTTGTGACCTGTCAAAAAAGATTTGAAATCAGAAATAGATAGATGATAGATATGTAGATAGGTGGATGGGTAGATAAAAAGAAGATTGCATTCTCTGAAGAATATAGATTTCTGTGCTTAACACCATTGGGGCATTGAATAGCCAATGACTAATGCAGTTGAACCCTGGTCCTTCCTCTGATGAATGCTAAATAACAGATTGCAAGTCAGGCTGTCATTCACTTGTTGGCCACCACATTTTGATCAATTAAAGAAATAAACACCAGCCTGTCACCCAAAAACTGCTTGTAGTTTAACAACAGACTGTCAGGTGATTTCTATTCACTTTGTATTTCAAAACATGCAGCAAGGTTTCTTTTTGCTGATTTGATTGATGAGGCTATGATGTATTTTTTTTGTTTTTTTTTTAAGAAGATTTTAAAAAGTATTAATTAATTTGATTTTACGATCGAATTCTTTATTGAATAGATTAGCAATTTTGAGTAAATTCCTTTCATAATCCCATGTAAATCATATTCTGTACTCTAATTTTATGTTAAGTAGTTATGTTGTTAAGCGCCTATGAGCCCTGGGGATATATGGTGCTATAAAAATGCCTATATTATTATTATTATTATTAAATCAAGTTTTTAAAAACTGCAATAACCATTCGTTTACCGAGGGGACTTATAAGTCCCGGCATGGGAAAAGAGCTGTTAAAAATTCCAGCTCCAAGGTACAGATTCCATCCAAGCTACAGATTCCATTTGTGTGTTTTTACATACAGTAATTCTTGGTCATTAAATTACGACTTCCTCCCAGCTTTTCTTTTTAATAATGGCTGAATATTTCAACATTTCCTTTGGCGTAAATTGCTAAGTTTCAGCAAGAAAAAATTTTGGCCTTATTATAAAGTCAAAAGGTGTTATTTTTCTTAAAGTAAACAACATAGTGAGGAAAGTAAGTACTTTTTCTGCAGCTTTTTGAGTGCACCTTCATTTTATGATATGAAATGATGGCAAGGGTTAAGGTGGTAGCCATTATCAAGCCTAGGGCTTTTTGGGAAAAAATTCATAGAAAATCGCCCTTCCCCTGAACATCTTTTTCACCGATTTTGTCTTATCTTCACACATATCTACCTTAATGAGCGATTTCAATAATGTTATCTTGAATATTTCTTATGGTGGTAAACAAAGGGATAAAAAGCAATATTACATAGATTTAGAGTCACTGTTTTCAAAAGCATTGCAATGAAATATTAAATGCAAAAAGGGGGCAACTTATTTGCACAGGCAGATTCATCTTTTTCGGCCATTCCCTTTTGCACAGTGCTTGCTGCTGAAACTAATCTTCATAGTGTTATATTCGGGTGTAGGAAAAATTTAGGAAGAATTACTTTTTACTTATATACCTATTATACAATATAACTTGTTGGTAGTTGTTAACTAAATCACAGCTGTTTCCTAATAGGATCAGTGCACCAAAATGGCACACCTTGTTGGTAAATAATTCCCAGGACAAATGCTTGATCTTCAGTTGAAATTTGTGATGTGAATCTGCAATGAGTTTTTCAGGTATTTTGCTTGAAAGCAACTTTAAGAGCATTCTGTTTTTAATATTTCATTCCTGTAGATTTCAAGGGGAAAGTTTGTACCAATAAATCTTTTCATTGGAGTCTTGTTTTCAAGTTCAATTTTAGCAAACGCAAATAAATACTCTTTCTCTATACTTACATGAATTATGTTGAGAATCTTGGCTTTGACTTTCAATGCCATCGTCATCCTCATCCAGTGATCCTACAATAAAGAATATGTACAATTAGCAAAGTATTAGTAAATAATTTCATCTTATTTTTTTTATTAATTTATTACTTTTACTCCAATATATGCCCTTTTTCTTTCAAGCATCTTCCATAAATGTCCACCAGAAAGTTTGCAAATAAGTGTGCAAGCATGATGGGCCTCAATTAGAGAAAATTTTGTAATATAATGTCATCTTCATTTTCAGCTTCTTACAGAAAATTGAGGTGTAGCAAAATAAGGTGCATCATGAGCTGTGAAATACCTATCTCTGTCACAATAAGACAGTGATCAAAATGGAGCCCTTGAGTAAGAAACTTTTTCATTTGACCATCTATGGTGAGTGGCTCTCCATGCTGTGTCTTTGCACAAACTTTTACCAAGGTCTCAGTCTCTGCTTTGATGAACAGCCTTCCTTTTGATTTCCTTGTCATCAGGTAGCTCTTTATTGAGCTTCCCTCGCCAAGCTCGATTTTAATATCTGTTTTTGTGTTGTTTTCCACTGAATACACGGTGTTTTTTAATTTCTTCTTTAATTAATCTCGCATACAACCCAGAATGAACTGTAACGTTAAAGTGTCTATAGACTTCCATATTTAACTCTGAGTTGTTCTAAGCATAGAATGACTTTCATTTATAGAATGCAAAGCTTTTATACTGATTTTCTTGTGTTTTTTACAAAATTCTTCTCTTTAGCATGATACTATAATCCTACCATCCAAATGTTAAATAGTAACCAATCCGGGATTAGGTATACCCCTAGCTCTGTATGAAAGTCTTTTTGCAGTTTTTGAAAATGGTTTCAGTGTTTGTCTGCCATAACCTTTTAGTTTTTGATTTGTTAAACCCATAGCTTTTATATGCTTGCTCTTATACAACGAATGCTTTCCAAATAATTTACTCGATTTAAAGAACTTTATTATTAAACTTCAGCTTTCAAGTTCAACATCTGTGTCAAAAAATACACATAAACACAACAACATTGACTTTTATCAAGATAAAATAAGGGAACTAAAAGCCTAACTTTTGCTTAGTTCATTCCTAGGCAAAGTGACATTATTAACCACGAAATTTCTATTTTTGTAACAAGACGCCAATAGGTTTATGTTGCGGTTTTGTACCGAATAGAAACTGAAGCACTTTGTCACTTTGCCTAGGATAAAACTGTGCAAGATATCAAAATACCTTGATATTGAAAAGCAGTAATTTAAGTTTCTTTTGAACCAACTGGTGAAATATGTGCATCAAAAGAATCATCAATGTCTGGACGACAAAATTATACAGTTGTTTTGTTACAATATGCCCGCAAAACTCTCAAGAAGCATGAATCAAAATGGGCCAAAATGACCAGATTTAGTTAGACTATCTTGGTTCTCTTATTTTATCTTGCTTTTATTTTGTATGTTCTAATTCAATTAAGTGTGTAATTTTTATTTACATTAAAATTCGCATATCTTCCCTTCTCTTACGACTTCACACTCTTCTTTTATGTTTCATATTACACTGTCGTTTTTTCCTCATGTCATTTCCAGACATTTTTTCTATAGCGGCATCAGCCTCTAAACCAGCTCCAGCTTGTAACACGCCTTTTGCGGCCACCTTTGCACCTTTTACGGCCAGTCGTTTTAATGCTTGTTTTGTTACTAACTTTCCACCTTGTCTTAATGCTACTTACGCAGCAGAACGGGCTAACACACCACCCATTTTAGCTAAATGTTGTGCAAACTTCTGTTTGACAGTTTTATAACCGTCTCCCATCAATTCATCCACTTCTTTGCCGCCTTCATCTTTTAACATATCATCTATAACCATAGACACAATCACACTCGCAGTTAAAGTGGCCATTGATATAATTTTCATTATTTCTACAAACTATTTCTTTAAAAGACCATTTTTTATAACATTGTTAGTGTATACAAATTTATCTAATTTTTGCTTTGAAGCACTGGCTGCTCTCCAAAATTCTCTAGGTACAAATTGTAACAGCCTAAATTTTTTCACCTTTCAATCTTACTTTCGGTTTCAGCACTTTTTGAAGACCTGGAATAGGTGTTATCGCTGCACCTGTTTTAAGAAACCAATCCTGTAAATTTTTAAACAGTCCTCTTCCTTTTAACTGTTTTCTTTTATTTCTACAGGAGCATTTACGTTTCATATGTTTCCTCATGATGTATGTATAACTGTGTTTTAATAAGAATAATCGAAAGACATAGTTTTCTATAGTAATATATAATTCACTTTTAATTGCGACATATTTTTCTCTACTCATTATCTAACTACATTACAATTCTTAACAAGGTTTTTCTCGTCATTACTTAAGAAGTTAATTAAGTACTTTTTCTCTCTTTTTCCCGGTTTAAAATTCATAAACACATAAGGAAAGTAATTTATATTCCTATCGAAATACTGCTGGAATTTTTAAACAATTCCCTTCCTGCTTCCACTGTTGCTGTCATTTGCTGACAAAGGCAACATAATTGGCTGCTCTGTCTTTCATTGTTAAACACCACTTGATAATCTGCATTTGTCCCGATCTCTCTTGTTATCTTTCCTTGTGGAGAAGGGCTCTGCCATAATATAAAAACTGTAACTGATTTATAATGCAAGCTTTTTGTGAACAGTTGAGCAACATCGTTATCGTTTTTCATATCACTCATAAGATCATCAAGAATTATTATACAGTCACTAGCTTCTTGAAGTTTTTCTTGAGTAAACCATGAATAAATTCGGTATTTGCACTGCGAAACTCCCATTTCAATTTATCAAATTCTTTTGGCTGTTCTACACCATAAAACCATAAAATCTTTTAATGATGCATCAATCGAAGGGCAATTCACACCCTTATTTTGCCTATAGCTCAGCCATGGCAGTGGTAGGACGTGCTTTTGCGCTCTTAGCTCTTTTGGTATTCTCGCTGTACTAAGATTTGAGATAATTGGATCGAAACGTTGTTCATTCAAGAAAATTCTCTACCATGGTTTAATAGATCGAAATTTTGTAGATGGCAAGTCGGCTAAAGAATGGTTTAAACAAGTTTTAAGCAAACGTGGTAGAAACCTCTGTAGTTTGTATAGGCCTAACGTTAAATATATTCCATCCGTAACGTTTTCTCAAGTGTTCATTCTTTTGCTTGCTGGTGATGTGGAGCTAAATCCTGGGCCAACTACTAGATCAAATGTTCCTAAAGATATGGACTCTGATGATCAAGAAATTTTAGTGGAAGCTTCTTCTTGCATATCAGAAAGTCCGAATATTCCTGAGCCAGTTACAACAAATTCTTCAATTTTGGATTTCCTCAGTGACCTAAAGGAAGGCCAAAAACTGATCTTGGACAACCAGCAGTCCATTTTATCAAGAATCGATAAACTTGAATCTGATTTTTTTAGAGTACGGGATGATGTTCGTGATCTTCAAGTTTGGCATGATGCGGCTGAAATCACGTCTGTACAAATTAAAGACGATATCTTCACCAACAAATGCCGGGTACAGGACCTACCTTTCTTGCTAGACAAACAAGAGCAGTATTCTAGGAAGAGTCCAGTGAGAGTTTTAAACGTGGATGAAGCTGAAAATGAAAGTACGCAAGATGTCATAATTCAGAAGTTGAAAGATGAAATCAATGTAGAAATCAAACCGGAGGAAATCGACATAGTTCATCCTCTTGGGCGTCAACAGGCGGGTAAGCATCGTGTAATTCTTATCAAATTTCTTTCACACAAATCGAAAGAAAAAGTGATGAGGAAAAAGAAGGAGGCACAGGATATTAAAATCTTTGAAGATCTCGCACCTGGGACAAAGCGTATGTTTGATTCACTAAATGTGAATAGAATTCCATTGAACATTGACAGCCTCTGGACCATTGACGGACGTATTAAGTTTAAGCATTTTAACAGTAATCGTATTTTTGAAATCATGAGTTTCTCAGATTATAATGGCTTAATGGGGGCTTATAATATGGGATCGGGATAGGATATTTGCCAAGGTTAAACCGAGGTTTTTGTCTACTAAAAATAGCAAGTCCTACTTAAATGATTTTAATCAACTTTCCCTTCATATTTGTATTTGGAATTTTAACCGTCTAAGGAGTTCTAAGGTTCAGCATATCAAGGACACGAATGACGATGTTTTTTTTGAGATTTTAAATTCTAACGATCTGATCTGTTTTTCTGAAACTTGGAGAAATTTCAATGATACTTTTCCTTTAGACTGGGATGACAATTTTATTGAATTTCATGAATCCGGTGCTAGAATTTTCCGTGACGGCAGGTCATCAGGTGGCATGTCGTTGCTAATATGTAAATCCATTGAGAAATCCTGTTCTATTGAGTCGGCAGACAGTTTTCATCTTTGGTGAAAACTTAATAAAGCATTTTTTGGCTTGGATTCAGATCTTCATTTGTTTTCTTTACATACCTCCTAGCACTTCTAATTGGGTTAAATCAGGCAGATCACTTACGCTTGAGTCACTCCAAGAGGAATGTGCGCATTTCGATAAAATGGGCCGGGTTCTTTTGTGCGGTTACTTCAATGCAAGAACGAGTGATGCAATAGATTATATTTTTAACGATGAATTGGATGATTTTTTGCCAATAGATGATAATTATGAACCCGACATTCCATTAAATGTCAGGAAAAATGACAATAAAGATTTTATTAATACAAGTGGGCAGTTTCTAATTGATTTTTGCAAAAGTACCGGTTGTAGGATTACTAATGGCAGAATTAACCCAGAAAATTCCTCTTCTTTTACATGTTTTACAAGCAATGACAAAAGTGTGATTGATTATGTATTATTAAAGTCAAATGACTTAAACCTAATTGAAAATCTGCCAATAGGTGAACTGAGTCAACTTACCGATCATTCTACTATAGAATTCAAAATAAAAACTTACTCATCTTCTTATGATTCTCGGCTTCCCTTGTTGCAATCTAGTGTTAGAAATACAAATTCCCATAAGAATGTGATTGAAAATTGAAAAAATAATTACAAAATGAAATTAATATGGAAAGATAACTCTGCTGATCTGTTGCAATTGGCATATAATTTTGACGATGTATCTGCATTTTTAAGGGATATCGAAGTTGAGCTTGATGACGAGAATATTTTAGTTGAAAGGACAGCTAGCTCTCTTAGACAAAAAATTATTGAGATCGCGCAGCAAAACTTGAATTCAAAACCAGTATTTTCAGAAAATAAGAAAAAATTTAAATCTTTCTGTGCATGGTTTGATCAAGAATGTAAAGATTTTAAGACAAGACTAAACAAAGATAGAAAATACTATGAAAATATAATTAGAATTTCTGTCTATAAAACCAGCCCAAGGGTGCAAGAGGCAAGAAAAGTCTATTTTGAGGAACGCAGGCAATACAAAAAATTCCTGAAACATAAGCGTAGTTCCTTCTTGAATATTGAAAAAAATAAACTTTGGGCACTGAAGGGTGATTCGCCAAACGATTTTTGGAAAAAGCTTAGTAAGGGTAAGAAACAAATCAATCATGAATTTTCAAATACAGAATTATTTGACTACTTCAACAGCTTATTGAATAGAAATAGCACCAGCACCAATGATTCTGCAATAAGCACAAGTGATAATATTATAAATCAAGGTCAACCTATACCTTCTCTTAATGATTTTGCGCTTTCTGCAACAGATGATTCTTTAAATTGCCCTATTAACTTCATTGATGTCGAAAATATGTTAAAAAATCTTAAATCTGGAAAAGCGGCAGGCCTTGATATGCTGAATGCTGAACTCTTAAAAAGTTTGAATGGAAGATTTGTTTCTGTTTTTGTAAAACTTTTCAATAAAATTTCCAGAGGAATGGTCAGTAGGCATAATCGTCCTTCTCTATAAAGGGGGTGACAAAAGCCTAGATAATTATAGGGGAATAACTTTATTGAGCATTTTTGGAAAACTGTTTCTTGGTACACTATTAGATAGATTAAACAAAGTCGTTAATCAGTTTAATATTCTTTGTGAGAATCAGGTTGCTTACAGGAAAGGCTATCAAACTTCCGATCACATTTTTACACTTCGTTCTATAATTGAATATTCATTTCAACATAAAGGCACTCTGTATCTCTGTTTCGTTGATTTTAGAAAAGCGTTTGACTTGGTAAACCACAAAGAATTATTGCATAAGCTTGTAACCTATGGTATTAAGGGAAAATTCTTAGACATAATAGCTTCGTTGTATTCAAAAGTAAAATCTTGTGTTAGAGGGAAGGACAGTCTATCTGACCTATTTCCATGTTCTCATGGTGTAAGACAGGGATGCCTCTTAAGCCCAATACTTTTTGCTCTTTTCCTAAACGACCTAAATAATCTAATTAAGAATTCTTGCTCTGGTGTTCCTTTGAATGAGGAAACAATACATTCCCTCCTTTATGCTGATGACCTAGTTTTGATTGCTACATCTCCTGTTGATCTTCAGCTGCAACTTGATGCGTTTCAAGTTATAATAACGCTAAAAACATGATTTCTAATGGATCAAATACTTTCAAACCTTCACGAATGCAAGTGACTTGAGCCATTTGTTGGAAGGTGACGATATGTATAATGAGCTGATGGATCAGACTGTGTTTTGACTGGATGTTGATAGCCTTTTCAACAGGCCACATAGATTGATTTACAATCTCCAGATTTGCATATTGATCCAAGATATCATCTACTGTGTTGTCTGTTGTAGCAGGCAGATCTAAAGCTGAGCTTGGATAACCAGTAATTAGAATATCATACAACCATATGAGGGACTGCAACAAACTTGGGCATTTTAACATAACTGCATGACTCATCATGTTGCCAACAAGTCTAAACAGTGCTATGTTGTCACACCCCTTGTGAGATATTCTCTTGTTCTCTTCTCTTTAAATACCAAGTGAAAGAACTCTGCACGGAGTGCCCCACCATCAAGCCTTAGCTCACAAGAGAATTCAAATTCTATCTGAAGATACTATTTCAGCTGCTGAGGATGAACATTTGCTGTTCTGTAGAATATGAGAGCACATTTCCAAACTTCATGTCTACTGACAATCAATCTTATTTTCATGAATGGCGAACACTAGGATAGATTTTTCCACAAGTGCCATACCACAATATATGGGATTTGAACCTGGACAGCATGATCAGAGAGCCAACAACCTTTCCACTAAGCTATAGAGCTCAATGAAATCGCCGAGTAACTCTCTGAGTCATACAGCCCAAGGCTCTCCTCCGTTTGACTTTTGTGTTTCGGCTATGTTGAGCCTTCTTCAGCACCATACATATTTGTACCTATTTTTCATGAATGGCGAACACTAGGATAGATTTTTCCACAAGTGGCATATCACAATATATGGGATTCGAACCTGGACTGCATGATCAGAGAGCCAACAACGTTTCCACTGCGCTATAGAGCTCAATGAAATCGCCAAGTAACTCTCTGAGTCATACAGCCCAAGGCTCTCCTGCGTTTGACTTTTGACTGCGTTTGACTCACATGCCTGGATCCATCACCTTGCTTTGGCTTCATTTCTTACCTTTCCGGGAAATTAAGTAACCTCACATCTTCTCTGTACATGTTCTTCATTGTAGGTGCATTTGTTCGCCTTGAGTCAATGTGACATTGACTATAATAACAGTGTTTCACCATTTTGGTTATTTAGACCTACTTGTTTTTCTTTCTTCAAAAATCTTGTCCTAGTTTTCGCTCATCTCTTCACAAAAATAAGACCTTAGCCAATCAGAGCATGTTATTTTACGGGTCATGTAATCTGAAGCAACTTATGGATTTTGCGTCGAAAAGGTGGATTCACTGGAAACAACATCAAAGTTTTGTGATGGTCCAAGAGTAGGTCTTTGAAGTCCTTCAACATTTGGATTTACATTTCTTATATTGACATGAACTTGGTGGATTATGTTGCAATCTAGCCATCCATCTGATGAAATGATTTAATCAAAATGCTTTTCAGTTAGTGTTCTAAAGGGGGAAAATTCTTCTGATTTCTTTTGAATCACCTCAGTGTTTTCAATATCAGCAATGTCAACTTCATCATCAAAATCTTTATCATCAAACACGTCTTCTGTGGTTGATATTTCCTTATCTTTGGCATTAATTTTGCAATAACTGCATATCCAAGATGTCTTGGCATTATTTTGGCGCCTTTTGTATCCTAAGCAAGTTAGGTGAAAAAATTTCCCACGTTTGCACTCTTTAATGTGACAGTCAATGACTTTATCATCTTAGTTAGACTTCATTTTACAGACAAAAATAGTATCCAAACCAAGTGTATTCACAATAACTTGATCTTTTTCGCAGCTTTTTGTTCCTGATTTTCTCTTAAATTCTGGGAGCGGTTGATAATGAGGGCAGTACAACTTCCTTGGTAAATCAAAAACCTTCAAGCAAGATTGGTGATACTGTGATATGGGACGTGCTCCATTGCTGCATTTAACAGTGTGCTCTTGTGATTCAGCTCTGCAGAAGCAAACTGACTTGCATTCAACTGGTGCCTTAAACAAATGAGATCTTATTGTGTACCGTCTTCCTAATATTTCAGGAAGAATGCAGTACTGCCAAAATTGAGACAGCTTTAGTAGCACATTGTTCCAATGAACTACAATGGTGGAATTTCATAGTCCACTAATAGCGGTGCAACTGTGATACACCATCACCATGGGGTACCAAATTTCCTAACATATCCAACTTGAAAAACAAACTGAGCATCTCCAAAAGCAACTTTACATATCCAATTTTGTACACTATAAGGGTGTTAGAGCTGGCATGAAGAAAACAAGGGATGAAGGAGAGAAAGAAGAAGGTAATACCCTGTAATGCTCATTGATGTGTGAATCATGCACATAAACCAACTTTTGCTTTGCACTTGCGTTCTTTGGTGCTGAAATGCACGTTTCGTTTGTTCGAGACTTCAAGTTCATGCAGAAATACGTTATGATGTTGTTATACTTTGCCAAATCCTCTTCCAGGCCCCAGATCTGTTCAAAATACATAATAAAAATGACGATCATGTTAATATTGTTCATATTTGGCATTCTTCACTCTCTTTCAATATTTCACTATTTTGCATTTAAAGAAAGAGAAAGGATGAGAAGAGAGCTCTTCCCTGAAGATGCATTAGGATTTTTGCAAGAGGTATGAAAACATCGAATTAGAAGTTTGTAGATATATATTAAACTGTTTGTGAATAGATAGTTCTAATTCATCGGATGTGCACCAGACATCATTTCAGACAAATCTCCAAGAGGTATCATTTTTAGTTACCAGTGGAATAATGGATAAAGATGGTCACATCTATGGTCACAGAATTTTTAATTATTGAAAAAAACAATTGTTACAAACTATCGTTGTTTTTGGTACTCATTCAAATATAGGTAATTACTTTTAATGCTTAAGGATAGAATGAATCAGGGTAATCAGGTCAATAGATGTTTTCACAAAGCTGCAAAAAGAACGGGACATTTTACTTATTGAGTAATCTTTTCCATAAAAAAGTACTGAGTGCTAAACCCAAAGCAAACCTAAATTTAAAATTAAGACAACTTTAAAGAAACTAAAATATTGCAAAGGAAAGAATTTCAGAGCTGGCCCCCAAGATAGATGTATTCTTCTGTTGCAGATATCTCACTTTCAAAATTCATCTACCATAACTCTTTTTGCATAGGAGATGCAAAGAAAAGAAGAAGTGGAAGTGTTGATAAAAGAGAGACAACATCATATCCAGACGATGTTGCATATTCAACACCAAAAGATCAGGCGAGTACAGGAGAAGAGGAAATTCAAGCCTCATATGAGAGTGGTATGTTTTTTTTTAGCTTCGATCGAATGGTTTATTTCTGTATACTTGAAATATTTCTTCAAAGAATTGTTTTGGGGTCTTCTTGACAAATATTAGATAGTAGTAAAAGCCCGTCAAATGGCAAAGTCAAATGGCAATTGCTTTCGCAAGAATGTGAGGATTTCCTTCTCTGCAAAGTGTAAACGAGGAAGCAGAAATTTTTCTATAACTTGTTGGTTCATTTTAGTTGCAACCTTCACACATTTTTGGAGAAGGATGACAAATATCTATTTCAAATCTTCTGTTGATACTTCCTTTCTCATTCAAATTCAGAACAAAACTGCAAAATTTGTTGGCTGTGATTCAGGAAGAACTGATGTGAGTATAACTTCCTTATTGATAAAAAATTGAATGACCTGAAATGACTTGAAATGAGCTGACATGATATGAAATGACCTAAAAATGACCTGGAATGACCCTAAATGACCTGAAATGAACCAAAAATGAGCTGATCAGACTTATTCCGTTCTTTTTAGAGCTCTTTAAAATTCATGGCTGTGCTAAAAAGATGGAACCAGTATTAGAATCTGAAAATGTGAATCTGGAAAGGCATCTAAGAATTTTATAGGCTTCTTGAAAAGGAATTTGGGAATGGGAATGTGGAAATGGGAATCTGGAGATTGGAATCGTAGAAAGGGATTGTGTATGTGATATGTTTATCAAGTGCCAATCTCTCAGCGGATTATTAACATATCAAGACTTTCATTCAAGGTTCAATAATAATACCTTCATTTTAACTCTGAATTAAAACTCTGGCATTTGCCATCTGGTGAATCTTTCATCTGAGGACATGAAGAGTTGATTTCCAAAAATATAATATTTTTATTCCACATAAAAAATTTAATTTCATCATTTGTTGTGTTTTCCCATAAAATAGCTAATAATTTTTTAAAATTCCCTTCAAAAAGGGACAGGGAACAGATGCTATTTTATTTTTTCGTTGCAGGTTTCACTTGGAGTAATAGAGAAAAATGAAAATGATTTGTCAGAAATCATTGACGTAATGAATAATGAGCAGACATTTGCTTCGAGAATTTACAGTAAAAATCCTGTTTTTCTTTTGAGTGGAGGTGATTTATTAACAGTTGAGAGACACATAAATGGCATTGAAGATAGGAGCAATTCGACATCTTTAGAGAGTAAAATTGGAGGTTTAATACCTTGCCTTGAGGACTTCCACAAATTTGGAAACTTTTTGGGAGTAAGTTTTGTTCTTTGGATTGTACTTTGAAAAATAATGTTTGAACAATTGTTGCTGTCAATTTTAAACCTTTCCCTTTCTGAACTAAGTGTTAAAGGCAAACTTTAATGGTATATTTACCTCACATTGACGCAGGTTACTAACTGTATGTATGTTCAATGTAAAATTGCTGATCGGTGATGAAATGTTTTTGTCTGAAATTCATGAAATTTCTTATTCCTGTAAACAATATAAATATATTCATTGCCATTTTTAGGTAATCTGTAGACTACTGTTTGACAAGAATAGCTCTAGCAATATTGAAACACTGTATCAAGCAAAAGTATTTCTTAATGCTGTCAATGCTCCATTGGATGCAATGGATGACCCAGATGCTGCATATGATATTTTGAGTTCATATACAGATGCTTTGGTCATTGCCTGCTTTGAAATTGTTAAATCTCAAAAAAGAACCAAATCTGCATTATCATGGGAGCAAGAAGAAATCTGTAACAATATTTTGGACCTCATTGTTGATAAATTTGCCCTCCCTGAATTTCCAAAACTTCCAACTGGAAAGAAATCTTACAAATGCCCACACTGCAATAAAATCTACAAGAGGATGAGGGGCCTGACGAAACACATTTCAGAGAAGCACAATGACGAGGCTTCTTCAGTGACTTTGCCAAGCAGCACAGACGATTGCCTTCTAAATTATTCAAAGAATGCTTTAGCACTTGGGCTATTGGCAAAGAGCTTTGTCTCAGCACAAAAGCAAGGTAATGGTAAAAAGATAATATGTCTGTACAAGTTTTTACTGCTTTACATCAAACTAGAAGCTCGTCACAAATATGCATATTACAGCCTTTACACAATTGCTCAGGTGTATCATCTATTACCACCATCAATTGCACATTTGTTGGTTTTGAATCGCATTAACAACTTGGAAGGAAAAGCAGATTCCAATGTTGAGAATGATCGAACTGTGGAGCATCATGTAAAGGCATTCAAAAAGGACTGCAAGAGATTTCAAGGGAAGGTTACCTCAAAGAGCATTGCAAGAGCCAGTTGTTCGCATACTGCAATGGATCTACTTATGGCAGCTCATGATAAAGTATAAAAAATTCACAGTCCTTTAGACAAAAATGTAAAGCATAATGTTACAGAAGATGTACATGAGTTTGCAAGGCAATTTTCGCAACATAATATTTTGAGCATGTTGATGGAAGATACCACCACGCATTTGCAGGCTTCAAAAGTAACATTCCTGAGAATATCGATATTGAGGAGTTTACAGAATGGATCATAAAGAAAGTTGAAGACCTTGAGAAACTAAGTAATTACAAGATGTTAAACACTGTACCAGGAAATCATTAGTAATCACATAAATTTATTCATCATCATCAGTTTCAGCTAGTGGCCTGATTGCATATTGGTCAGCCTCACTATCCTCAGAATCACTTGACCAAAATTCACTTTCTGAAAAATCACTTTACCCTGCCTCTAAAGGTTCTCCTGTGTATGAGGCAATATCCACAATTGAGTGATGAAACTTATCTTCGATTTCTTTTATTATCTGAAAAACCGAATCGCATATACCAGCATTTAATATATCTGCAAGTCTCATCATATCCTTAGCACTCTCTATCTGATTGATATTAGCCTTGATTTTTTTCAATTGATCCTGAAGGAAATCCTATGGCTAATTCTGCTCCAGTGTATAATGACTTATGACATAATTCAGAAAACAATCCTTCTCTAAATGAAATCAAAGTATCAGAGAGTTGACAATTGTTTGTTTATTCACTGTATATTCAACTGTACTTTCCAACGGTCATCATCAGAGTAACGATTTACTTACTGCAACAGTTAAACATAAAATTCGAAATTTGAAATTACACAATTGTTGTCATAGAGACTTTACTGGATTACTAACAAAAGGGGGAAACCTGAATCAAAATGACATAAATAACCGTATTAATTGAAAAGTTTCAGTGGTATTGATTTATCTTGCTTGTTCAATGACGGTTTGAATTTCTTTATTTCCAGAGCCTCTGATATTTTCCTTTTATAATAATTGCGATGAGTTTCCGATAACACCGTAAAGTCTTCCAAATTAACAGTATTATGTCCAGAATCCATTGAGTGTTTTAAAACGTGGAAATTACAATCTCTGCCACTGTGATCTTTAACTCTTTCAATCAACCGTCTTCCCATTTCTCCAACGTATGACTCATTGCAATTTGGATTCGGGCATTCTACTTTGTAGACGAGATTATGTTGATGCTCTATGTTAGTTTTATCTTTGATGCTTAGACAAGACCCCAGTTTTGTCCTTGTAAATACAACTTTAAATTTTTCGTTATTTGGTATCGATTTCTGTATTGTTTGTTTTAATGATCTAATCACTTTATTTCCCTCTTTTCCCTGATAAGGTAAAATAAGCATGCTTTCTCTCGATTCATTAATAACATTCTCATTGTTAGCATTTTCATCATTATTACTCTCTTGCCTTTCGATATTATTGCTACCTGTTTCAGACTCTTGTTCCTGTTCTTTCTCAAGCTGATTTTTAACTTGTGAAATAAGCCATTTGGGGTATCCGTTTATTTCACTAAATACCTTACTTAAGTGTTCAATTTCTTTGTTACGGTACTCTGTGTTGGAACATATTTTATAAGCTCTGTGAAAGAGGGTCTTTAGTGTACCTCTCTTCCATGCTGTTGGTGTAAATGATTGCCAATGCAAATAGACATCATTGTTTGTCGGTTTCCTATATACAGTAGTATCGATATTATTATTCGACCGGACAAGTAGAACATCTAAGAAGGAGACTTTTCCATTTTGTTCTTCCTCATTTGTGAATTTAATCTGGCTATGGAAATTGTTTAACCTTGAGGTAACTAATTGAATTGCATCTTTTTGAATAACTGTGATCGTGTCATCAACATAACGTTTCCAAGGTACCATATATTCTGATAGTTGGGGCATTACACATCTTTCCAACTCAACCATGAAAATTCCAGCAAGCACTGGCCCAAGTGGGGAACCCATCGCTACACCATCCGTCTGTCTATATATTATGCCATTGTATGTAAAATGGACATTTTTTGTGCATAATATTAACAAGTTTTTCATATCTTCTTTAGCGATATCAGTGTTAATCTCTTGTTTATCATAAATTCTTTCTTGGACAAGATCAATAGTATAATCAAGCGGTACGTTTGTGAATAGCGAAGTCACATCAAATGATACTAATTAGTAGTTTTCAGGGATCTTCATTGTCTTTGTGTATTTGATAAAATCACTTGTACAACTTACTGTGTATTCTGAGATGCTTAGTGGTGACAGAAGTTTCGCTAAATATTTTGCTGTATGGTAAGATGCAGTTCCAATATTTGAAATGATAGGTCGTATGGGGAGATTATCTACTGTGTCACCTTCTTTCAATTTATGAATTTTGGCTGTTCCATAAAACTTTCCTGGAGTGGAGCCTGTAGGATATAACTTCTTAAATTCGCTACCTTGAAGACTGTTTTTAATTTTTCTTAACGCATTTTGTATTTTTCTTTCGATTGTTGATGTCGGGTCTTTTTTACATTTCTCAAATTGACTACTATTCAGTAATGATAGACATTTGTCGGTGTATTTGGTCTTGTCAAGAATTACTACGCCACGTCCTTTATCTTGTTTCATAATGATTATATTCGGATTGCGTTTTAAATTCTTGACTGCTGTTTGATACTTGTAAGGTACTTGGATTTTACCATATTTTCGCAAGTGGACAAAAGTTTTGTTTTGATCCTAGTTAAATCACTGTCAGGAATATGAGAGAGATTTTTCAGAAAATTCTGGTAAAACTCTTCAAATTCTGTTTCCAAAGCCGTTTTGTTTATTGATACAGGGATGTGGTGATCTAAACCAAATGATAGAGCAATTTCCTCATCTTTAGTTAAGGAGTATGAAGACATGTTATGGACGGTGTGTTTTACATAAGATATTGGGTCTTTTTGTCTCGTCTGGGTTCTGAGCTTTATTAGTTTCTTTTCGTGATGGCATTTGATACTTTTACTTCTACTATCTATTGCTACCTTAATCTGATGGATTAGAGCTATATATTCAATCTGAGACAAACTAACTAGGAGATTTCGAGTTAACCGTTTGATTTAATTTCTTAATTTCCGTTTCTCTTGGTGCTTGTTTTGCATTTCTGTTTCCATTATCAAACGTGATATTTTCATCTTTAACTTGTAAGGGGCATTTTTAATGGATAACTTTACCTTACAGAAATCTGGAATCAGGTCTTCTTTTTCACACGATTTTATGAACTGTATATCTAATTCAATTTTCGTCACTTTTGTCTTCAAATTCTCCAAGTGTTTAACCATTTTTCTTGTTTCTTGCCCATGCTTCTTTTTTATGTATGAAAATATATCCAATCGGGCATACAACTTAATTATGAATAGTGTAACCAGAAGCTTAAACATTATTATTGGAAAACAAACAAGAGATGACAATTGCTTGTTTATTCACTGTATATTCTACTGTACTTTCCAACAGTCATCATCAGTATAAACGGATACCCCAAATGGCTTATTTCACAAGTTAAAAATCAGCTTGAGAAAGAACAGGAACAAGAGTCTGAAACAGGGAGCAATAATATCGAAAGGCAAGAGAGTAATAATGATGAAAATGCTAACGATGAGAATGTTATTAATGAATCGAGAGAAAGCATGCTTATTTTACCTTATCAGGGAAAAGAGGGAGATAAAGTGATTAGATCATTAAAACGAACCATACAGAAATCGATACCAAATAACGAAAAATTTAAAGTTGTATTTACAGGGACAAAACTGGGGTCTTGTCTAAGCATCAAAGATAAAACTAACATAGAGCATCAACATAATCTCGTCTACAAAGTAGAATGCTCGAATCCAAATTGCAATGAGTCATACGTTGGAAAAATGGGAAGACGGTTGATTGAAAGAGTTAAAGATCACAGTGGCAGAGATTGTAATTCCCACGTTTTAAAACACTCAATGGATTCTGGACATAATACTGTTAATTTGGAAGACTTTACGGTGTTATCGAAAAATAATTGCAATTATTATAAAAGGAAAATATCAGAGGCTCTGGAAATAAAGAAATTCAAACCGTCATTGAACAAGCAAGATAAATCAATACCACTGAAACTTCTCAATTAATACCGTAATTTACGTCATTTTGATTCAGGTTTCCCTCTTTTGTTAGTAATCCAGTAAAGTCTCTATGACAACAATTGTGTAATTTCAAATTTCGAATTTTATGTTTAACCGTTGCAGTAAGTAAATCGTTACTCTGATGATGACTGTTGGAAAGTACAGTCGAATATACAGTGAATAAACAAACAATTGTCATCTCTCGTTTGTTTTCTAATAATGTTTAAGCTTCTGGTTATACTATTCATAATTAAGTTGTATGCCCGATTGGATATATTATCAGAGAGTTCCTTCATTGTCATATCATGAAAGATATCTCCATTTGTAGCTAGGGTGTTTTCTTGGGCACGAAGAGCTAGCTCAAAGGATGAATGAAACATTATGCTGCTATCACTGCATTCCAAACAAGTGCATATCTTGGAGCAGATATCACAACAGTTATGACTTGGTGTCACCTTCTCAAAACTTCCTTGAAAATTACTGAGAATAAGTTCTCGTTTGCATTTCTCAGTATTTTTACAATACTTTTTCATTGCTAGACTAGTATTCTTTGCAAAACATCTTGGAAATAAAATCAGTAATGCATGACTTTGCTCTTGATCCCTGCCAGCCCTGCCTGCTTCTTGGCAGTAATATTCTATATTAGATGGAGGTCCATAATGAATAACATGATGCAAGCTTTTACAATTTACTCCCATACCAAAAGCAATACTCGCAATTAGTACTCTCACATGTCCATCTTCCTTTGCAAAAGAGTCAGTTATTTTTTACTTTTACATCCTCATCTGTATTTCCCTGGTATTTTTCATATGGCTTTTTGTTTGGAAAAACTGTTGAAAGTTCATCATTTAGTTGTTTGTTTATTTTGATTGCCTCTGTGGAATGTTGTACTGTTTCTGTGAATGGAGATTTTGTCTCATCAAGATAGACTGGTGGTACTGACAAGACTTTTTTGTCGTTGTGTTTTGCAAAAAGCTGTGATTCAAGTGATTTTAACCTTTTTCCGATATCAGCTTCGTTTGCGATCATTGCTTTTAACATATTTTCAATGTCCACCTTAAATAAGGAAGATTGGATTTTGGAAATCTCAGTGGCAATGGAGGACAACAAGGGCTCATCTTCAGGCTTGGAATTGATAGATTCTTTGCAAGATAAATCCTGAGTTGGTGTAGCATTGGGTTGAATTTTGGTGGGAGATATACAACTGGGCTTCTCTGCTGATTTGAACACTGCCCAACTACTCTGTTTTTAGGACATTTAATTGATATTTCCTTATTACATACATCAGAAATAAATTCAGAAACTTTCTGACCCTGAACAGAGATTAAATTGCTTTCTAGATTTATCTTTACCACATACAGCAATGGTTTCTTGGCACTATTCTCCTTAGACTCTACCTTAATTTCGATTTCAACCAAACTATGTATTTCATCATGTTTATCTGTCTTATTAACATTACACTTTTCAGCCCGAGTGCGTGATTAGGCGGAGAACGTGTTTTGTTGAAATTGCTTGAAATAAATACAGAATAAGTAGACTATTGCTTAGAAATATTCTAGAATATATCTTGCATACAGATGCAGTGATTTTACATCATGTAAAAAATGATTTAAATGGATACACGAGCTTTACCAAATATTTTAAACGTATTCAAAAATGTGTGCTCACCGCCATTTCGAACAAAAAAAACCAAGTTTTTGCAAGAACAGTCCAATACATTTACATGGTAAGGAGGTTTGAGACCACAATTCTACCAAGTTCGGTGAAAGTAGCTAGAAGTTGTTACAGTGGCGGAGGGCACGGGCAAGTGGCTATACAGTTTCCTGCATTTAATAATTTTACTTCTAGTCAAGTTTGTTTTCTTTGTCATAAACAAGGGCATCTTGCCTGCAATTTTTATCATACTGTTGCACACCAAAATCAAAGTCAAAATGTGGTTATTCAAAGAGGAAAATAAAGTTAGGGACAAGATATGATTTGGGTCTACATCATATATTTTTCAGCGTAACAAGCTGTTTTTATATTGTGAATTGTGACTTTCTATGACCTGCTGTGTTCTGTTTATGGTTGGTGGTACAATAAGGGGACTAGACCAGATTACCCCAGTCTTAAAATAGAAGTTAGGGGTAAGATATGATTTGGGTGTATATAACATCTTTTTTAGCATATCAGACTGCTTTTATATTGTGAATTGTGACTTTCTGTGGCCTGTAGTTTTCTGTTTATGGCCAATGGTACAATAACGGGTCTGGACCAGATTACCTTAGTATAAAAATAGAATTTTGGGGCAAGATATGATTTGGGTCTATATCACATATTTTTCAGCGTATCAAACTGCCTTTAAATTTTGCATTATGACTTTCTATGACCTGGCGTTTCTGTTTATGACCTGGCGTTTTCTGTTTATGATTGCGGTACAATTAGGGGTCTGGACCAGAGTAGCCCAGTCTAAAAATAGGACCTTGGGGCAAGACATGATTTGGGTCACATATTTTTCAGCGTGTCAAACTCAGCACTTTCTCGAATTTTGGTGCTTGTATCACAATTTGCACAATCCTCATGTAATTCTCAACTAATCTCCTGCACTATGATGAGCTATTGCTGCCTTCTGCTATCGTTGCTGAGGAAGTAAATAACTCCCCAGCAAGCAAAGAAAATGTATTGTTTGAATGTAATAGCAAATGTTCTTGAAGAATTTGTGAATGTTGTAGAAAGCTAGAAAACTCAAATTCTTCCTGGTGTTGATAGATATTATATCAAGTGTATGCCCTTTGGTTTGTATAATGCTGTTCTCAGATTTCAACATCTTATGTGGAATGCCTTACAAGGTAAGCTACCAAAAAGTTGTATAGTTTATCTAGATAACGTTCTTAATGTTTATTGTCATTTTGAAGAATGTGGGTATTCTAAATGTAGTGCTTAATGCAATGAAAAATGCTTGATTGAAGCTAGAGCCTTTAAAGTGTCATTTAGCACATACTTATGTTAGATTTCTAAAAAATGATAGTCTTTCCTCCGATCTAGAGAAAGTGATAGCAATCAAAGAATATCAAGTACCAAAAGATCTAACTGACCCAGATAATTTCTGGTAATGTTTGAATCAAGGTGTTTGCAGATCACAAAGCCCTGCAGTGGCTAAAGGAATTAAATATCCCAATAGAAAATAGCTGGATGGTTCATTGAGGTACAAGAACACAAATATACAATAAAAAATAAAAGCAGGATCGATTGCAAAACATGTAGACACTCTTTCACATTCTCCAGTGAAAAGAATTAAAATGTTGAAATATTCAATTTGTGGGTTAATAGAACTCTAAGAACTTGATGAGGATATCCATAAAGTAAAGAGATGGTTACTTGAAGGAATTCGACCGGATCATAAACCAGATAGTAATTAAAAGTACTCCATGCATTACATAATATACTCAGCCCATTGAATATAGAAAACGGTTGTCTGTGCAGGAAGTGGAATAGGACACAAATACCGTGAGAAATCAAAAGTTACCTCAAGAAAAACAAAACATGATTATAACTTAAATTTCTTGAGGCCATGTAAAGTGTTTATAATGCCAACATTTTTTAAACATGTTTTAGTAAATTTTTTTTAAACATGTTTTAGTAAATTTGGGTATGCTGATTTCGAGAATCTACATGAAATGTAACAAAAAAACAAATAGTTTTTTATATAATATGTGTCAACATCGATGTTCTCTCTTAAAAAGTGTCCCTGATGCCTGGGTCTAGTTTCAATTTGTGATGTATGTGAGACGTTCCTCAAGAAGTACAGAAGCAAGTGCTGAAGTCGAAGGTTTAGAAATGTCTGAGAGTGATTCTGTGTATTCATATTTTATAAAAGTGAAGAAGAAGATGCTTTAGGTGGTGTTGGAGGGCAATATATGCCTTATCAACATTAAGCCGTTTCATTATTGAGCAAGAACTCTTGGCAAAGAAGATGGAGAAGGTGAAGATGGAGAGGATGGCTGTTGATGAGGATCCTGAAGATGAAGATAGAATTTATTGGTACTCACAAATCCCTTTGAGGGTAATATTCGTTTAGATGAGTAGAAAAATATGACCTGTTTTTTTTTCTTTCTTTGAATTATTTAATTGCAAATAGTTATTAAAATGAAAACTTTGATAAGTTGCGAGTTTGCGTCTGTTGGTGAATTTCTGTGTAGAAGTCTTTTACACAAAGCTTTATCCAGCCTTTTCTCTTTATTGCCTAGTGTAAAAATTATGTTCTTTAAAATTCAAGTTGTACATATTGCAAACGTGAGACAGAGCATATTATCAGTGCCTTGTACACGCTGTTGATAGAAAAGTTGAATTTGATGGCCTCTCTGACAAAATCAGCTGCATTACTGATTTTTCCTGTTATCAGCACATGATTTACAGGGAAGTCTTGTTACTGTGTTTCTATTATTATTCCAAAGTAATGGCAGAGTGTACAGTAGAAGAACAAATGATTCTGAAAATGAGTATGTGTTTCTTTTTTGTAATATTCCTGACGATACTATTTCTATTTATTAATATAACACGCCTACCAATATCATATATACCCAATGTACGATTTGGGGAATTGAATGGAAGTAGGACGGTGAGCAGACGTGTTTTTTTTACAGCTCTGATAGCTAAGATAAATTACGCAAATAAATCAGCTACTGTGACAGTAACGCCCACAAGACAAGGATCTGGACAGAAAAAATTGAAGGATTAAGCCAGTGAATATGATAGTAGTAATTCGTTAGAAGATTTAGATCAATTTGTGAGTCATGCGGCTGAAGAATATCCAAGTGTTAGAAAAAGACTACCTCAACCATTAGAAAAAGTCAATGAATCTGATGAAGATGTTATTGGAGACGTTAACAGAAAATTGGAAGAAATAAGTAACATGTTTAGAAGTTTCTCTGTATATGCTGAAAAGCTGGATAAACTGGATGGTAAAGAAATACTGGTGAGGGAAAACAACTACACTCTAAAAAAGGCCTGGAAGAAATTCGCCAAATCAAAGATGAAAATATGCAATTAAAGGAAGTCCTGGAGGTAGAAAATCAGGTAAAAGAAATAAAAGGCAAGGACGGGAATGACTCTGAAAAGATTAAGACATTGGAAAAACGGGTGATTGACATTCAAGAGAGGTCGATGATGGATAACTTGGTGTTCTTTAATAGAGAAGAAACCAAGAACAGTGACATAAACTCTGAAGACTTGATAAATCAAAGCAAAAATTGAAGTAAGAGAGGAAGTTAATTTCGAAAGGGTTCATCGGATGGGGCAGAAATATAATCTGGGAGGAGAAAGAAGGGTTTGCCCTATTGTGGCCAAATTTTCAAGTTTTAAGCAAAAAGAAAAGGTGAAGTATGCGGCGAAGAATTTGGCTAATACTAACATCGGTTTTTGGACCAATTTCCACGAGAAATTCAAGAGAAAAGAAAATTGCTTTGGCCAATATTCAAAAGAGCGAAAAGAGAAGGAAGGCAAGTAAGATTAAATTTTGACAAGATCTATATTGATCAGCTGTCAACGGAAACTCAGCTGGCGCTGGTGCTGAATAAGGAAGTCGTGGAGGTGAAAATCAAAAGGTTCGAATATTGTGTATAAATGTTGATGGATTCAGAAGTAAAACACGAATCCCAGAGTTTTTAAGCAAAATAAAAGAATATGATATTATTACTTTTGTAGAATCAAATACTGATGATTATGACGACTTCAATTTGCCGGGTTCTAAATTTACATATATAAGAAATAGAAAAAAGAATAAAAGAATAGGATCAGGAGGAATTTTTCTTGGGGTCAATGACAGAGTTAGCAACTCTTTTACAGTAGAGGTGAAATTTGATTCTGAAACAGTTGTTATGGTTAAAAGAGGATAAAAAGATTTTAGAGTCTGAGAGAAAATAGCAATAGGGTTTCTGTATATTCCTCCAAAAGGGTCACCTTATTTTTAGCTTTGATAATTTTGAAAGAGATGAATCTAAACTAAAAAAAACAGGGATACAGTTTTAATGCGAAAACAAAAACAGTGATTATATGGTATTTGGCAATGATATTTCAAGTGAAATTGGATTCGAATCGGATGACATCTCTACTGAAACAAAAGAAAGTTTGAAGGCATTGTGTGAATCAAAAATCCCAACAGCAAGTTTTCACAAGAAAAAACAAAAAAACTCACCAGTCATAGGTTAATTGATTTGTGTAGGAATAGTGATATATTTATAATGAATGGTCGGATAGGAAAGGATAAAGAGGTGGGGGAAGCTATATCCCAAGACAAAACACTTTTTGACTACGCAATCAGAAGCCCAGATGTTTTATGTGCCTGTAGTGATTTTTGCATTGATGATTTCAATTCTCTGTCTTCTGATATGCATTCTGCTTTTTCGATTTCATTTGATAAACACTCGATTATGAACAGGAATAAATATACCTATACCTTTGTGATTAGGAGAAATGAATCAAGTGATGTTCCTGATAGATGATTAAATCTGTATCATGATTGGTTAGATGAAAATATTGAAACCTTTAATGATAACATATGTAATGACCACCTAATGGAACTAGAAAGTGTGTTAAGTAACTTAAACAGTAATAACATTATTGACAATAAAAATGAAGCAATGAAACTTATTAATTTGTCTATTAAAACAATAAACGAAATTTTGTGTGAAAGTTCTAGCAAAACATTTGAGGAAAGGGGAAAACGAAATACTGAGAAAAAGAAGAATGATAAACCTTGGTTCGATAAAGTCTGTAGAAATAAGCAAAGACAATTTATGAAATCGAGAAATGTTTAACAGACTGAAAACAGATACATCAAGAAATTCAATAGTTCTTCCAAAAAAGGAATATAAGAAGACTATGAATAAATTTAGAAATAAAAAATTCAAAAAATTTAACAATAAATTAAGAAACCTAAAAAACAAAACACCCACGTCAATTCTGGTCAATGATTAGAGACAAAAGAAAAGAACCTCTTAAAGATGTGACCATAGATGTGTTATTTGAACATTTCAAAAATTTCAGTCTGGGTCGAGATGAAAATAATAAAATCAATGTTAACATGGAACCTTGTACAGAGTATAATCCTGATTTAGATGATTTGTTTAATGAAAATGAAGTGAAATTTATTGTCTCTCATCTCAAGAATATCAAATTGCTTGGCTTAGATGGCAGAACGAATGAATATCTTAAGTATAGTAGTGAGGAAATAATAAGTATAATAACAAAAATTTTCAATATAGTTCTAAAAGCCGGATTTTTCCCAGAATTGTCACTTATAGGTATAATAGAACTGATTTATAAGAATAAAAAATCAAAACCAGAAGCCAACGTTTACAGAGGCATAACACTAGTGAGCTGCTTAGGCAAGGTATTTACAGGTTTGTTGAACACAAGGATATCCTCTTATTTAGAAAAAAAAAAAACAAAGTATTAAATGAAAATCAAGCAGGCTTTCGGAATGGTTATTCTACTGTCGATCCCACATTTAACTTGAATCTAATGATAAATTTTTTCTTCGCTAGTGGTAAAAAACTTTATTGTGCATTTGTTGACTACAAAAAGGCATTTGATACAGTATGGAGAAAAGATCTTCGGCTGAAATTAATAAATAATGGGATAAGGGGTAAATGTTTCAATGTGATAGTAAATATGTATTATAATATCACATCAACGATCGAAAAAGATGGATTCCCCCATCTAGGCCGTTTATTAATTAAATTTACAGCATTGTCTTGACCCCCTTGTGCGGTATGGTATGTATTCCCGTAGGATTTTTGTGCTAAAACCGACTTTTTTGCTGATCTAACTTCAATAGGGACCAGTTTGTCAGAAAGTAGTGGGGTTCAAATTTTTAGGTCCCTCTTTCACATTCTGGGTGGCCCTTTTTACGCCAGCCCTAATTTAACGCTGGCAGTTTTTACGCCGGCCCTAATTCCGCCGCTCTTAAAATTTGCTTTAACCCCATTTAGCGCCGTGTTTTACGCCTCTCGAAGAACAACGAAAAAACAACAATATTCTTCCCTACATTCCCCTCCTATCAATCGCTGCTGTACAAAATCACATTTCTCTATCATCTTTTGAACTTGCTTATTGATGAAAGTTTCCATTTTTGCTAAGATGGCTTTGTTTTCATGCTGTTTATGAAAATTCCTAAAATATAGTGCGTGGTAGCGAAAATAGGTGCGTGGAAATTAACGCCGCTTTTTGAGAAAATTCCAAATTTTTGGCCCTTTTAACGCCAGCCCTTTTAACGCCGGCCCTTATAACGCCTCTAGGCTAAAATTAACGCCATTTAGGGCCAGCGTAAAAAGGGCCGATAAGGTATAATTTTAGGCCCAAAATCTACTTATTTCATCTATTTCTGCCATTTTTAACTGATTTTAAAAACGTTACCAAGCATTTTGTATGTTGTTTGGGGGCTGTTAACTCGGCGCTTTCATTTGATGTATAACTTATTACTGCTGACGTCTGAAAATTTTAACTTTTTCGACATCATCGTAAGTAATGAGGTCATATTTCAAAGAAATTTATAAAAAATTAACTATTTATATAATGTGGGATCAGCATAATAATTACAAAGGTCATAGCAAAAGTTTGAATGCAATGTCATTCAAGATTGGAATTTTATGCGCTAATGTTTTTCCAATTGTTTAATCATGTTGCCTAGCAACTGGTCATATGCTTTGCCTACCAATCAAATGAAATGGTTTGCGTTATCAAATGTTCGAGTTCTTTTGAGGCTCACTATAAATCTAACTTCACAGAAAAGTAAATAGCCTGTAATTACAATTGTCGGGAGTTTTTTACGTAAACAAAGAAACAACAATAACAGCAACAAGTAAAAAGTGTATTCATCTTTTGTATGTCTTTTATTGTTTTTGAATGTTACTACTCAACATCAATGTCATCATCTGAAATGTTCTCTCTTATGACGTTTGCACAGTCTCGTCCATAACACTTGCAGAGAGGAGTGCAAGGCAGGCTATTGCTTAAGGAGCTGCACCGTCCTTTGCAACCAGCTTTACATCTGAATTTTACGAGCTCAAGTACTGCCCGTCAAGTACTGCCTTTGTACCAGACTCCAAATTTTATAAATTATGTCGTCTGTGTAACGGAGGCAGATTTCATGTACGTTTCTCACTTTCGGGGAAATTACCAATGCATAAATATAATTTCGCATAAATTAAAGTATTATCTTGGGCTAGGCCGGAGCACTGCAACATGGCTGTTGTTCATTTTGCAAGCTTCAGAGAAGTTTGATTGTAAAGTAAAGTTGAAATGAACGTGAGTGATGCTATAAAGCCATCATTGGTTTGCATCATTCGCTATAAACAATTGGATAAATGGACTGATAGGAATTTGATCAGTTCCGGTGTTCTAGCGGTAAGACTTGTTTTTGCTAGCTCCAGATTTTCTGATAAATATGTTTAATTTCTAGTTAAATATATTACTGGTGAATATTATTTTTGTTTTCTTAACTTGGTTCTTATACAAATTCGAATATATTATAAAGAATAATGTATGCATAGGATATGTGCAAATTAGAAATCGAAGTCAAAACTAACTGCGCTACATTTGTCGTCGGTGCAGATGATATTCCGTCGTGGATTGATTTATTTGGAAAAAGATATGAAGATCACCTTCAAAGAGTCGATGGCTTTGTTGTAAATAGAAAATACGAGGATGGCACTAAAAGGACGGCTTTTACAATCCACAGTAATAGAACATCACAGAAAAAGAAGCCAGTTCTAACAATCTCCCTTTTCGCTACTGGAACAGTGATGATCCAAGGAAGTGCTTTTCTAACATGGAAAGAAGCAGAGGCTGACATTCTGTATCAGATAAAAGAAGGTGAAAAAGATGCAAGTGAAGGTATAGATAATCTTGCTAAACAGCTTTGCTTAGAAAAATCCAAAGTTTCTCCCGATCTTTCTGAATTCGCTTTACTTCCTCTTCCCGACAACGATGATACGGAAAAGATTGAAGAAACAAAAAGTAACGTGGCCTGTGAAGTATCCAATTCTCTTAATCCTGGACTTGAAATAATATTAAACAGATTGGATAAAATTGAGCAAGAAAACGAAGACCTAAAAAACTCAATTATTGAACTGCAAAATAAGAACTCTGAAACCGTAAATTCTTTATCAAATGAACGAGATACTCTGGTCAAAAAAATTCAATGTCTTGAGAAGAAAAATGACGAAACGAAATCACATTATTTTGAATTAGAAAAAAGAAACGAAATTCTAAAACAGGACTTTCTCAATTTTGTAGAAAAATATAACGACGGTATTTTATGCGAAAAAACAGGCGAAAGACTCTCTCAACGTCAAATTTCCGAGATACAAAGCGACACTCTGGCAACACAGGAAGCTGTTGAAAAAATGGAAGCCAACATGCAGTCTTTCAAAAACAAGATTAATGATAAAATTAATTACATGAATCAGCAAGTTAAAGCTGTGTCGACAATTGCCTCAAGGAACCCTGCGAACTTGGAGACACACGATGTCGAAATTTCCGAAACACCACCACCTCACTCAGCTCCTTCGCATCAAAGCCATTCGCAATCAAACAGAAATTTTGCACCACCTCGATCTGCAGATCGTGAGATAGAGATAGATCTGAAGGAAAAAAATATTCTTGTTGTTGGCGACTCGATCTTGAAGCTCATAAAATCATTTAGGTTCGATAGAAATCGACACACTTTTATTAAGACCATTCGTGGGGGGAGAGTTGCAGATGTATCGAACTTTATCTCTTCTATAAAGCTGCCTACTCAACTAAATAAAATAATTTTCCACGTTGGAACAAACAACTTACAGTCAGATTCTACAGAGTTGATTTTTCAAGATATAGCTGAGCTTCTGCAGACCACGAAATCTAAATTTCCTTCTGCTAAGATCTACTTCTCAAATATTATCAATCGTGAGAAGAATGGTGATAGTGATTTTGCATCCAAAATCAACGTAATCAACAGCCACCTCGAGCAGCTAGCTATTGATGCTGACATTTGTTTAATAAACAACAAAAACTTAGAGAACGCCCGCTACAGGGTTGATGGTCTACATTTAACCAATGAGGGAACTGCAGTCCTGGTAAAAAACATGAAATCATTAATTTTTCCCTTTCAACCGAAAATCGTCCAGCAACCACAAACAAATAATTCATTTTTCAATTCGCCAAGAAATCAACCGAGACAAAGAAATCAAAACATGTTTGCAAACCCTTCAACAACAACAACAACAACAACAACACCACAAATGCCAAATTTGAGACAAATGTCACTAAACCATCAGCCTGAAGAATCGCAATGGAGAGGTAATCAGATCTCAACAAATGATGCTTGGAAAATGCTGCCTCCGTCTCAAATGTTTAATCAAAATTACGGACAACCTTTGGTATGGCCTTATGGCAACAATAATTTCCCTAATAGTCCCGGCTACCCATTTTTGCGTCCATTTCCAATACAATACATGGCAAACTCTTTGCCAGGTCAAGTAAATTAAAATTATATTTTACCAGTATGTTATTTTTCTCAATATATTGTGTAGTCAAGGTAGAGTATGGAAAACTTCCCTTTCTACCACATCAATAATTATGAACTTAATCAGCTATATATAACAGATAAGACTAAACTGAAAGATATAATAGATAATCATGATTTAAAAAATTATCTTGATCAAGCGACAGACATGACTGAAAATAACAAGTACTTTACAATTGATACTGTTAATCAGATAGCAGACCTTGATAGATGTAACCTATCTATTTTTCACCTTAATATAAGAAGCCTCAATAAGAACTCCGCACATCTACTTAACCTCCTAAGTAGCCTAAGAATTAACTTTGATTGTATTTGTCTAAGCGAGATTTACAATGTTAACTTGGACATGTACAAATCTCTACTGGAAGGTTATGTATTTTATGCCGCTCCTCCGACGAGAAACAATTTTGGAGGAGTGGGTCTGTACATAAAAGATAATATAAAATTAGATTTTCTTAAAGATTTAACACTAAATTGTCAAGATGCCTGTGAAAACCTTTGGTTTAAACTCTCAAAAAACAATTTCGAAACCATCTTAGGAATTGTCTATAGGCATCCGAATGGAAATGTAGCTGATTTCAATGAAAATTTAGAGACGACAATTCAATCAATCCAAAACTTGAAACACGATCAATGCATAATCGTTGGGGATATAAATATTGATCTCATAAAATATAATCAACCAGGTAGGGGTAAAACTAAAGAGTATTTAGATCTAATGTTAACGCAAGGTTTTCTCCCTGGTACCATCTTACCATCAAGAATAACAGATTATACAGCCACTCTCATCGATCATATATTTATAAAAGAACGAATTCAAAGTGCGAAAATCACCGCAGGAAATATTTTTACCGATATCTCTGATCACTTTGCAACCTTTCTTTTAACTTTTAGAAGTGGCTTGAAAAATTGTAAAGAAAAAAGATTAAAAACGCGAATCTTTGGTCCGAAAAACATTTCAAAATTTGTTGACCTCCTTTCTGAGGATAGTTGGGAAAGCTTTTATGAAGAAACTAATACAAACAAATGCGCAGAAAAGTTTTATAACATTGTTAACAAAGCGTACGACAAGTCTTTCCCCACAAAAACTATTTCTAGCAAGAGGCTAAAAGATAAGCCTTGGATAACAACTCTCTTGAAGAAATCTATTCTTAAAAAACACAAACTTTTTGCTCATTATTTGAAAGATAGAACTACAGAGAATAAACAAAAATATGCTGCATATCGTAATACCCTTAATTCTTGCCTTCGAACTACAAAAAACTCATATTACAAGGAACTTTTTGATTGCAGATCAACGAGGATAACTAAAATGTGGTCAGCTCTAGGCAAAATTTTAAATCCGAAAAAAACACTCAAAAGAAAACAAAATTAATCAAATTACTTATCAAGGTGCATCTTATGAAAAAGACATCGACATTGCGAATGCTCTAAATTCCCACTTCTGCAACGTTGGCGAGAAAATTTCATCTGAAATCAAACCAACTAATCTTGACTTCTCAGAATATCTAACAGATCAAATTTCTACAACATTTTTTCTAAAACCCGTGAATGTCGACCAGGTTGCTTTGGAGATACAACGTCTAAAGTTAAAAAAGTCTCCCGGAGATGATGGCATAACCCCCTCAATTATTAAAGCTGCGAGTTTTGTGTTATCTAAGCCACTTGCACACCTCTACAATCAATCTTTTAGTACTGGGGTCGTCCCCAGTATTTGGAAAACTGCACGAGTAATTCCAGTTTTTAAAAGTGGGGATAGAAATGTAACATCAAACTACAGACCGATCTCGTTACTTTCCTGCTTCGAAAAAATTATGGAGCGGCTTCTTGCAAAACAAATACTTTCATTCCTATCGCAGCACAGCCTCCTCTATAAGCTCCAATTTGGCTTTCGTGAAGGTCACTCAACCATACACGCTCTTCTAGAACTTTTAGAAAAAATGTACACTAATCTTGATAATGGTGCTTACTGTTTTGGAACTTTTCTCGATTTGTCAAAAGCCTTTGATACTATAGACCATTCAATACTCTTATGTAAACTAAATCATTACGGTTTTCGTGGAAAAATAAATGATTGGTTTAAAAGTTACCTTTCTAATCGCAAACAATATACTTTTGCTAATAATTCGAAATCCTCTCTGGGCCACATAAACGTAGGTGTACCTCAGGGATCTGTTCTTGGACCTATTCTTTTTATTCTTTATGTAAACGACATGCCAAAATCTACGGTCGCTGAACCTCGCCTTTTTGCTGATGATACCAACATATTCTGTTTCGATAAAAGTATTGAAACACTTACGCAAACATCTAACACAGAGCTTGCGAAAGTGGACTCTTGGCTTAGAGCTAATAAATTAATGGTAAATACGTCTAAAACAAACTATGCTATCTTCAGTCCTTCTATAACTTCGGATATTGAAAATGATACTCCCATCTGGATGGGAGATGAGTTAAAACAAGTTGACAACATAAAATATCTTGGAGTCTTGCTTGATACTCGTCTTTCGTGGGAAAAACATATTGATAAAATAAAAACTGAAATTATCAAGTTCTCATCAATGTTTGCTAAGATAAGGCACTTCATTCCTAAAAGCTGTCTTTTGACACTTTATGATTCTCTCGTTTCATCTAAAATCGGCTATGGCCTCGAAATATATGGTCAAGCTGCTGCAAAATATATCAAACCTCTTCAGACACTGCAAAACAGAATACTAAGAATCCTGCTCTTTAAGGATTCGAGGTATCCAACCAATCTGCTACATAAAGAGGCGAAAATTCTTAAAATAAATGATCTTTATGAATTCAAAATTCTAAAACTAATGCACCATGTCCACAATAATAAATCCACTCTCCCTGACATCTTCAAAGATTACTTTATTACTAACGAAAGCAAACACAAATATGACACTAGACAAAGAAAAAACTACCAAGTTTATAAATCTAACAGAAAATGGGGCGTCAAAATGCTGAGAAACGTAGGAGCAAATCTCTGGAACAAGCTTCCAGCGACAATTAAGAATTGTACAAGATTTCACATTTTCTGCACTAAATTAAAAGCTAGAATCCTTGAGAAATATTAATTTCTGACTTGTACACATTTATTCTTAATCTTTAAGTTTTGATAAATAGAGGCTTCTAAAAAAAAAAAAAAAAAATTAATTAATTAATAATTCTGTAACTGTTCTATTTGGTCACTGTCACTTTGTACTAGCTATACTATTTTTAACTCTCTTTGTTTTTGTTAAAAAAAAAAAAAAAAAAAAATTATTTGGAAAAACTATAAAAATGGACAAAAAATTATATTAATTTTAGATAATGTTTTGTTAATCATTGTTGACACTTATTTGATTGTAAAACGGATATTTTTGTAATTTGCAATTTTTATAGATATTTCTTTTAGTTTATAATATTTTAACATTTTAATTTACGGCCCAAGCTAGATAAGCTTTGCTTGACTTGGGTCGTGTAAAATACACATTTTTTAGTAATTATGTATTAGTTGTATTTTACGAATAAAATGATGATGATATCGAACGGAGTGAATGCTTTCTTTAACAAGTCTGTTTTTCCAGTTCTTATCCTGATCAATCACTAAAATGTTATTCCAATGCATCTGATGTTTTTCTGTGCAACAATGATTGGCAATATCACTTTTGTCAATTTGACCATGGATCACATTATATTGATGTTCTTTGTGCCTAGTTGCTGTCTCTCTTTTCGATTGTCCTATATATGATTTAGGATAATCTCTACAAAGTATTTTCTATACCACGTTTGATTTTTCAAGATCGTAAGCATTGTCTTTTGGTCTTGAAAGCAACTTATTAAGCATATTAAGAGAATAAAAGATGCACCTTATATTTTGTTTAGACAAAGATGGACAGATTTTCTCACTTACTCCTCTGATGTATGGCAGGTTCATAGAACATTTATGCTCCTCTTTGTCAGCCTCAGTATTCTGTCTGGGCTTTGAGATTTTTCTCATGACCTAGCGTAGACAACCTTGTTTAAATTCATTGGCTTTAAGAACGCTTGAGATCCTTTTGTACTCATTATCTAGATATTGCTTGTGATAGATTTTGCTCTGTTGAAAAGAGAAGGTATGACACTGTTTTTGACACTGTCTAAGTGATGCGAGTTCGCATTCAGGAATTGATCAGTGTGTGTGGGCTTCCTGTACACTGATACACTTGGAATTTTAGTAGTCGTTGGTGACTTCAACGCTGAATTTCGTGACAAAAATACGTAGCTCCTAAGTAAAGATCACATATCATATAATATGATTAAATGTGCAACATGCTTTTAATCATCAACTGCCTTGAATTGATCTAATTTTAACTAATTTCTAACATTCATGTGTGCATTCCAAGTCGTTTGAAACAGGATTGAATGACCAGTCTGAGAAGATTTTTTACGGATACCCTTGATGCAAATGCTCCCCAAAGTCTTGTTCAGGCAAATAACAAACCCAACATAAAAATAAACGTAAGGAGGGCAATCACGAGAAGATCTCAACTTAAAAATTTTTCCAACAAAACAAAGATACAAGAGGATATTTAAAGATACCAAGAACAAAGAAATGTTCTTGTAAAAATGAAAAGAAATGCAAAATAACAATACTATAGATCAATACAAGCCAAATCAACAGAAAATAATAAACAGTTTTCAAAAAAAGTTAAACTCCTGTTTTCAAAGGTTAACCCAATGAGCGAGAAAGTTTATTTGATTGAAAATGGGAAAGTCCTGTCAAATGTAGAGGAAATTGCAGGATGCTTTCATGAGTACTGCATAAATATAACAGATGATGTGGATTTCAATCCATCCCTGAAAGATAAATCTCCGAGAATATGACACCAGCACAATTGGTAGTCAGAGCATTTAATAAGTATGTGCCATATCCAAGTTTAAAAGGGATCAAAACAGATTACTGAAAAATTTAAATTCTCTGGCAGAATTCCAAAGGGGGATGCCATTGAAATGTATCGTTTGTGGCTACCACAAAATCTCTTTTTCTTCCCACATCAAAGATATTATCTCCTGGCTGGAGGTTCTTTGGGTCTTGTCATGTTGGGAAATTATCTTTGATAATTGCATTTCTGCTTAACATGACTCTTTTCGGTAAAGGAAGTCTTATGTCTTTGTTCTTCAACCAGCAGTTGTAACTTTTGGCATAGCCAGGCAAGGTGACTTTGCAGCTATCTTTTTTGACAGCGATTACAATTGTCACCAACCAGTGATTCGTTTCGGGATCTAGTCCTTGGACTTTCATCTTGTTTTTAAAAACAGTAGGCGTGGTGAATTCGATAGACATGATTTATCTTCGCTGATATAACCACACACACAGACGATTCACTGATGACCAAAGAAAGAGAGGGATATCTATTTATAGTTAGACTCGAAATTTAATCAATTTCACCTCATGTATGGTGTTACCTGTTTATCACACATTTTCGCGAAAAACACAGCCCCCGGGAATTGGGGCCACGTCCTGTATTATTGTAGCTCGAAGATCAATCAATCAATCAATGTTTGACAGTTATGAGCAAAAAGCCAATATTTTAACAGATCCTAGATATCTTAACAAAATGATTTGACTTATTTAAATACTGGAGCTATGGCAGGACATAAGTTCAGTAATGCTGAACAAACTCTTATGATTCTGTCCAGTAAGGGTACAGATTTTTCCTCATTATGTCCGGATTTCCTGCATGTCAAATAATCAGTTGGCAATGTGCTTTGGAGAACTGTGTACTCTTGTCTCAGTGACCCTATAACTCTTTTGACATGAATGCTAACATTTGCTATACCACGTGTCTTCTCCACATCGACTGGATCAAGTTGATCTCCTTGTGAAAGCTGGGATGTTATTATTTGCTTGATGATACCAGACACTTTCCTGGATAGTGAATCCTCTATCAGCAAGAATTAAGCCACCAGGAAGAAGTTTGCCTAATATGCCACAATTCGGTATTAAATATTTATCCTATGTTCGCCCTTCCCAAGAACTTTATACAAAAGAGATAGACCAGTATAAAATCGAACTTTTCCATCATCTTCAGAAAAATACTCCTCAGAAAAGGCATTATTAGAGCAGTGACTGCGTCTTTCTTTGAAAACATAGTCAAACTCATCAGTTTGAGTTGATTGGTCTTGCTTTTGTTGCCTTTTACTCTCTTGATCGCTTCTTGCAATCCCCTCATCATTTTCACTCAAAGAATCTTCACATGGATTGTCAAAATTCTGCTTCATCAAAGATCTACATTATAGTTTCTACGGGTTCATTTGGTTTTGCTGCATTTTGCAGTACTTCCTCTTCTAAGCTCTCTTCATTTCACTTCCTTCTCTCTTTTGTCCTCTCTGCACGATTAACAACTGCTTTTATGTTCTTCTCTTGCTTGTTGTGGCCTAAGTTTAAAGTAGGGACCCAGTCGATATTAAATCTATCCCAAGGCTTTGCAGCGATACCAGAGACAAAGTGTCGAAAGCAAACCCGGTCATTCCGAACGATACTTTAAGTTAGGCCAGTTCTGCTGATGATGGCAAGCCATTTTCTTTGCCGCTCTTTCGTTAACTCCTTGGTTGGTTATCACAGCAGGTACCCTACAGTAATGTCCTGGTACATTTTTACTTCTATTTGGACAACCAACTATCATGCAAAACACCATTTCAGCTCACTCAAATACAATTTACAACTCAAAAATCAGCTTTATCCTTCACCTTCCTTCAACTGCTCACAGCAACTTGGTACACCCACATGGCCGCCAACAGGATTTCTGTTGAATTTGGTCACGTGACTGAAAACACAGTATACCTGGCCATGATAGTAATTTTTTTCATATATTTGAATTGCCTACAACTATTCTTCAGCCAATGAGCCTCTCCCCCTTAACGACAAAGAGTAATTAACAGCAAAGAGTGTACCTTAAATTACTACTAAAGGAGAAATAGTAATTAATAGCACTCGATCAATTAAACATCAATCCCGAAATAAATAACTCACTTTTCAAGTCAGTGAAAAAATCAGTTTATAGACAATCCTGGCCAAAATTCATAGAGACTTTGCCAGAAAATCTTCATGCAACATCAAACTTGAAACAAATCACTAGAAATTGGAAGGACAACCCCTCTCCCTTGCATCAATGTTGCCTCCGTTTGAAGAGAAATGTATAAACTTTCGTTTAGGAATGAGATTTATTCTGCAACATTGATATGGGGGAGAGGGGGCTTGGACAAAGCAAAGCTGCTTTAAAAGTTTCAAAGTGTCTCTAATATTTTTGCAAATATTGTATCCTTTTTGACGTTTTGGTAGTAGTGCTGACTGTATTGAGTTATGCCATATGGTGGGTTTTTATGTACTTTTTGAAGTTTCTTGCAAGTTTAGCGTTATCGTTTAAATGTAGTCTGCAATGTTATTCTACTACTATCAATTTAATCGAGGTTTATTGTCTCTACAAATTTAAAACAAAATTTCGTTAAAAAATTCGTTCAAAAATCATTCAAAAAAGTTCATCATGACCTCAAACCTGTTAACATTCTAGTAAGTAATCAACATTTATTTTCTGTCTCGAGTTTCCTTCAGAAATGGACAAAAGTCTGTTATTTGCAAATTAACTAATTCTGGAGAATGCAGATGGCAAACCTTTACGGACACACACTTTGCTAGCATCTAAAGTAGCTTGTGTTGATAGAGGCAGTCCAGTTTATATGATGCCTGAAATTTTACTAAAGACACCTTAAAAGCAGAAGATATTTTGGCACTTGGAATGTGCATTTTTGTCATCACAATCCCAAACTTGTCATTGCAGAAAAGCACTAGACAATATTGTGTCCAATTCATCAAACAATCGAGTTCACAGATATATCAGTAAATGCGTGCAACCACTTGGTGGTCTATAATAAGGCTCAATAAATTGTTAACAGTATACAATGAAGGAAGGCAAAAAAATGTGTCAAAGATGCTAATAAAGCTTTCATTGGCCTTAAAATTTGGAAGTGAGCCAATGAAGTGCTGTTTAATTGAAATTCATAGAAGCATAGAAGCTACATAGAATATTGCAGCTGGTCAACCTGCTTATTGAATTGCTGAAATTCCCAATGATGGAAAAAACGCATGTCTGTTTTAGCTTTGAAGATATGCAATGAATTAGGTAAAACAATAAATGCAGCCGAACAAGAAAGCAAGAAACCAGAATTGGAATCAATATCTTGAAATATGTCTACTGAGATTATACAGCATTATATTTTGAATGAAATATGAAAGAAATCAGAAATTTGTGAAAGCCCTTATATGAGCATGTCTGGTCATCTCTCAATGCATTTTGATTTAACAGAGAAATTAATCTTTGCTGATGACATATTCACTGAAGTGGGACAGAGGAATCTGGAAAATTGATTACCAGAAATGGTGGAAAGTAAGAACTGTTTCTTCTTCATTTACACCTGAAGCCATATGCTATAGTGATAGTTAGGATTATGAAGATTTTTCTTAGTTCTGTTAGATGCCTAATCACTAGGGCGTCAAATAGAGGGTGGGGTCAGGTGTTTGCTTTAACGCCATTTATTTCTGCCATTTTTAACCGATTTTAAAAACGTGTCCAAGCTTTTTGTGTGTTGTTTGGGGGCTGTTAACGCGATGCTTTCATTTGATGTACAACTTATTATTGCTGAAGTCTGAAAATTTTAATTTTTATGACGTCATCGTAAGAAATGATGTCATATTTCAAAGAAATTTATAAAAAATTAACTATTTATATAATGTGGGATCAGCATAATAATAACAAAGGTCATAGCAAAAGTTTGAATGCAATGCCATTCAAGATTGGAATTTTATGCGCTAAAACGTAAAACATGCATCGGCTGTAAAACATGCATCATTTTTAGCATTAGATTTGCATGATTAAATCTTCTTACAGAGCACCATTCAATTGTTGGAAGCAAAGCAAAAATAAGAAATTTTATTTACCTGATGGAAACAATGTGACTTGTTTTGCATGTCTCTCTTTGTATTGTTGTACCGCTTCACTTTTCCTTTTTCGATTTTGAAACTGTTCAACAAGCGATCCTGGATGCTTTCTTTCATGTTCTTCTGATACTGCAGATAACTCTTCTGCTGTTGCTGACAGTAACAGATTCATGATTCCTTGAACATATCCTTTAAAATAAATATGATATATACCATAAAGTATTAAAAAAATAAATGGTTTAGCTTTTTGGACAAATAACTTTGCATACTCACCGTAAGTTGGCACAACAGGAATCTGTCTGACAATTTCTTCGCCCAGTCTGTATTTTGGATAAGAGACTTTGATATATTCTTCTCCTGTCTTTGATGTCCTTGTTTTTCGTTTAATGTTTTCATTGAAATGTAAAGTTGCAATTGCATGTCTAGAAAAGGTGGTGACTTTATTATTCTGTTGATATTGATAGAATTTACTCCAAATGCATGCACCGTTTTTGATATGAGAAGTTGAAAAGTGCTTTTCAGTAGCTGTCGAAATCAAATAGCTTTATTAATTCTCCTTGATTTTTTATAACCAAACAACAATAAATAAAGGAAAAAACTGCAGATTTTGTTGCCACTGATGTACACACATTTTTACTTGCAGATTCATAACGTTTACATTCATAGATTGCATCTCTTTTTGTTCCAGGTGTTAATTTGAGAAGTTTATGAAAAGTGCACTATGATATTAAGTTAAAGCATCTTACCTAACATTGGTGCCCATCCAGGAAAAATGCAACATTTTTGGATGCCATTGATTTAACGTGGAATGAAAGCTCTCCAAGCAACTGGTTTGGTCATTGGATGAAAGCATTTTTACTGCTTTACACAATTTTCTGTCAGATATAACTGCTTTCAGCTTGTCAAATGGCTCTGTACCTGTAAATATGAGACAATGATATTGTTTCATTGAAAAGTTGAAATAAAGTGAAGAAGGGTACACAACACAAGGAAAGCAATCAAAACTTGGGACAATACCTATTTTAATCCAGTTTCTGCGTTCAGCAATTGGTTCATGCACACATTTTGGGAAAAGTGAATCTTCGTGATTGTTGTGCTTGTTAGCAATATGATTGAGGAAAGATTTCCATTTTGCCAAAATAAGATCTCCAAATCCTGCTTTAGTGGATGTTGCACACCAGTATAAATGATTTCGGATACCTTTGATCCACAGCAAAAGTTTCTCACACCCTTTCTCCTTCCCAATGCTGGTGATCCTCTTGGTGATAGATTTTGCGACATGCCAGAGATCAAAATAATGCTTGGTAAGTGGCTGCTGCTCTCTTAACCATTTGGCGATGCTATTATGCCTGTCTGATATAAAAGTTGGCAGAGTCACAGAAAACGATTGCAAAAAATTAAAGGCACGTTTGACTCCTTCCAGCTCCATCTGAGTACTTCCTTTGGTCTCATTTGCCTGTAGAAATGAAAAAATTTGTTTAAATAAATGTAAAAATGGGTATTGCACCCTAGGTTACAGTATGGTGCCCTGCTGAAAGGACTTTAATATCGGCCAAAATAACAGCCATTGCTAAAAATGTAAGATAAGTTGAATAAAATTTTGCGTCATAAAATATCTTGTGCTGTGGCCCTTTTGCTCCTCTTTCTTGGTACATTCATTTGTAAACTAGCAAAACGTTTCTAGGTTGAAATTGCTCTGGAAGTTGGGTTTTTTACAACCAAGTTAAAGGAAGAAGTGAGAACAAAGTGACAAATTAAAAAGTATGTTGTTTGTATGAAACATTAGAACCGTATGTATAACTGTTTGATTCTATTCCAGATGAATCTTACCTGGACAATCTCAAAATGGACAATTTTCATCATTCAAGGACAGAACATAGAATAAGCACCATATTTAGCACAGTGGCCCATGGAATCAAAACGACCATCACCACACCATACCAAGTCATCTCTTTTCGCAAGTACATTCATCATATCTAAGCGATAAGTCTCCCAGTATCTGAGAACTGCTGGAAAAAGAAATTTCTTTTGGTGATAGTAGTAGGTTCTGGCCGTATATGCTGATAATCCCATATGGCGAAAAACAAGAAGCAATTTGCTGATCGACGCTCCAGCCATGAGACTTGCAAAGCTTAGCAACAAATTCCCTGCTGGAAAACCACCCTTGATTGTAGGCTGCGACTTCCAACTGAAAGAGTTTGGTCCACATGTGCGACAGTGCTGGCTGATTGTTACCATTGTTCCATTCTTTTTCATGGATACATTTGGATTTTCAGTCTTGCATTTGAAACAGAACATTGTAAAAAGATTCACAAGCATCGAGTAGAAGACGACAAATTTCGGTTCAGTCCCAACTGAGTAGTTCAAGTCACTGAAAAAAATAAATGTCTTCTTAATAAGGTGAGTGCTTTTTTCCTTTGTTCATTTTTTGACAACTGTTTCAAAAATCATATAACTACCTTGCGAGTCAGTTATATATTTTTACCTGATGTTTCCTCTTGTGGAATTGTTCATATTGTCATCATCATCATTATCCTCACTGTCAATTTCTTCTTCGTTAAAAAATTCGGCATCTATTTCGCTCTCCAAGGACCAGTCAGAGTTATTGTCAGATACTTCGCTGTCACATACTTCCTCATCTGAATTGGAAAGGTTTTCTTCTTCGAAGTCCATGTCATACGCTGGCTTTACTTGATCCTGAACAGCTTGCTTCTGCTGCCTGACCTGCTTTATTTTTCTTTTCAGATAATTGATTGCCTACAAGTGTATAAAAACAGAAGTGTTGATTGTTTCTCTAAAATTATGTTTCTAAGCTTGTTGTTGGTAAGTAGCATAAAATAAGCTCTACTTACATTCACTTGTCTGGTTATCTTTGCTCTCTGTTTTCTTAATTTTTGATGCTGTCGATTTAATCTTCTTTTCATATTCTTCAAATCTTTTGATTTCTTCTTGCAGTCTTCGCAGTTTACAACCGGCGTCTTGACATACAAATCCAGTTCTGGGGCTGCTAAGCTTGGTTCACTGCTAGTTTGAGAAGATTGCGCTTCAAATGTATCAGTTTTAGAAGATGATGCTTCAAGAAACATTGATTCTGATCTGCTTGATGCCGTATCACTTTCGAAGGTTGATCCCGCATTCATTACATCACGCACAAGCTGCAAAATATGTATATAATATTGTATATTCATCTAATATCACTGAAATACCGCATTTCCTCTAACAAGCGCCGTAACATCTAAAGGATTGTAGAGTCATTTATTGAAGGACTCGAGCATAAAGTTTATTATTCTTATTATTTATAATGTTAATCAAAATTTTGATTATTTATAATATAATCAAATTTTATAGTTATGCGCTTATAAGAGGGCAGCCCTTGTTTGCGAATTTAAAGGTGTAGCGCTTGTCGGAGGATATACGAATAGGTACAATATAAAATGTGTTCGTCTTTATATATTTCTGATATGGAATATGACGTACTATAAATACATAAACACATATATATACATTTTGTTAATTCGTCATTATACATATGATATGCTATATTTACTTGATGAATGAAATTAAATATAACCAGGTGTATATCCTTGCTTACCTTCCTTCGTTCACGTTTCGATGGCGATTTCAGTTTCTCTTCCTTATTGGCAGAGACCAAGTAGATGGTTGGTACGGCATCTCTCTGTAAAAACTTTTGAAGTGTCGAATCCTTCAAGTTGGCCAGCTAAACTTTTCGTGTAGCAACTTGCTTCAAAATGATCAGAGCAAAGGACAGGGTTGGAATATAGTTTCGGGTCAAAATTAGGCCTACGCTTCCTAACAAATTTAACCCACTGTCGATTAATATTTGGATCTTTTGGAAAACGATGGAGGTTGATGCCCTTGGTTTTGCTATTATTACAACAGCTTTTATTGTCTAGAGTGCCTGCAACACACTGTAGACCACCGCAAGCTTTAGTATTCTTATCGGTCTCCATCGTTCTCCTTGATTTTTTGCAACAAGAAGCCAGAATGATATCAACATTGCGAAGTAAAATAAATTTTGCACGCGTCCATAACTTTACGTCACAGAATTGGAAACGAGGCTTGTCTAACAGGGTGATTTGGTGCCACATTTTCATTGAAAAATAATTGTTACTTTTACCCCCGTAGTTCAGGCACGTTCACCCCATTTAGGATAAAATTTTCAGAGAAGAGGTAATTTAATACAGGCATTCAGAATATGAAATAAAAAAATGGTTTCATTTCCTCTTTAAAAGAATTGAAAACAACCTTAATATTTATATCTTGACATTATTTTTTAGCCAAGTACTTTATTTAACACTGTATTAAAACTGAAAATCTAGCAATGTAAGGAAAATTATACTAACAAACAGGATTAGTTTCATTATCATTACAGCTATGGCTATGAACTAAGTGCATTCCTGTCATTGCTGAATGATATCTCAGCATAGAGAGGAAAGGTATTTATAATTTTTTTCTTTTTATAAGAAGTAATATGAAATCATTTATTTTATGTACATATAAAACAGGATTGTTTGTACTTCTGTTTACTCTCTTTTAGTCTGCGTGTATAACAGTTTGGTTGCTTAGGTCGAGTTAAGGGATCTTATCTGCATTTTTAGAGATTTGTTTTCTAAAGAAATTATCCCATAAGATTTGTCTGGGCTACAAAATTTTCAGTTATCTAAACAATTCATGTTTTGCGTGATCAAATAAAATATTCAATACTGTTGAAATATATTGTTGTGCCATTTGTTTATGGTTAGCTATTGTTAAATCAAATTATAATATGGTTTTTAATCAATAGAACTAGAATTCATTGCTTGAAATACCAGTTGCTGAGATGGAGTAACTTTATTACAAGTCAAAATGCACATCTAGTTGTACATCTCTTGCAAGCCAAGGTTTGCCCCAGAGTTGTCTTTCGGGAATGCTTAAAAATCTCAACACTCTTGCCATGTTGAGGGTAATTGTAAAGAAAATCGCTATAAAAATGCTGGAAGGTAACATTAAACTTGCCACTATTATGCAGTAAATAGAAAATGTGGCTGAGAGTGACAACTTATTGTAGCATATCAGTTTATTCCATTTCCCTGCAGGTTATTTTATTGTTTATACTTTTCTGATTTTGCATGAAATAAAAATTCATTTTTACTTTAATATGCTTTTGGTTTCACGTTAGATTGTACAAACAGCCACATAATGCCTGATGTAACTGTTTGCTTAATACAACATATATTTCGTTCACCAGGAAAAGAAACGAGAACTACTATGAAAATGCCTTTATTGAAGAAAATGACAGTGTCCTTGAATGAGACATACCAAAGCAGGGGAGGAGTGAATGCTGAGGGAATCATATTATGTTTAATAGTACAATAAACACAACACATGTATGTATGTATCTATGTATCATTTGCCACTTTTTACAAGTTTTACAAAACAGATTAGTTTAAAGACAGATACAGTACAATATATAAGGTTAAAAATTTACAGAAAAACACCCCTAATTACAATGGCAGGAATAGGATTAAAAGGTCAAGCTAACCTTATTTCCATAATGTTCCCCATTTCCATTAGTGTCAGTACAGAAAAAAGGTTGGAAAAAAGCAAATCTATATGTTTTCGATAAAAACCTAGTTTATAAGACCAAATCATGATCGAGAGAGATAAATGAAGGGACCTAACCATCATCAACAGAATCATTTTACATGTTTAATCTTTTGTTAGTGTAAGTGTTATTATTGTGTAACTGCTATCATAAGTGATGCCGTATAGGCAGAAACACCGTGGCAACACAAAAGACAACTATGTTTTTTTTGTTGATAATATTTCGCCCTGCCAAGCAAAGTGTCTTCAGAGTGTGATGGAATACAAAACTCTGCCTATACTATATTTATTCAACTCTTCACAGCAAGAAGGTCTAACTGAAAGCAAGCAGTAAGCTAAGTGGCGTTTTCTTCTTTTTTCTTTTATAAGTGATGTTTCTATTGCTGTGTATGTGTTTCTAACCTATTTATTATTTGGAGAAATGAATCCTTCTCTTGTGCTATTTTCTTTAATATGCTAAATATTATTTGTTTTACTTCCTGTGATGATGTTTACCATACTTATGGTACTAGTTTTAATTTACGTGAAGAAACATAGTAATCCTCAAACAAAGATATTCTTCTTCAGAAGAGCAGTGATAAGGATTGTAGTGGCTCATCTTGAAAGTTGGCATCAATTATTGGTTGCAAGCTTTGACCACTTGATGGAACTGGACTAGACATTGTCTCATGTTGCCACAGCATTGGTCAGAGAGCCGCCAATATGTTCCAAGGAGAGCTATATGGCTATGCATCGTTCTTGCAGGAGAACCTCTTGCTTCCAAGAAATGTGGAATTTTTCTTTTGTGATGGTGTGTGTCAATATTGGCCATGGGCTCTGAAGGTTGCACCTGAAGTAGCTGTTAAAATGAAACCAGCTCTGTCAATCATGCATGCAAAATGACATGCTCCTTCCTGTCAGGTAGGCTACTGTTTTAATTTAGCACAGTTTTGTGTGTCTTTTGTGTAAGTGAAGAATGCATTGACAGGAGTAGTTTTTTCAAGACTGAAGGTTTGGTATGCAACTTTTAAGTTAGTATAGATGCACTATCGCTAGATTAGAAGGTGGTTATGGAATTCACTGGGAAGCTTAGCTGGTGCTGACATTTTAGAATTCATATGGTCTTTATATTTTCTTGAACCAGGTTCTCTTGGAGGTGAATGGCATACTTGGGCGGGCAGATCTACTTGAGAGGAAACAGAACAAGTCAACGGCTATTTATCGAGAACAGGACACACAACAAATCATATGCAGCCAGAAAGTAAGTGAATCTAGAGGCCCTTTTGTTTGCATTTACCATAACACTGAAGATAAACCTAAAGAATTTAATATTTGGCTAGTTTTTTTTCCCACAAGACTCTGCAATATCGGTCCTATTCAGTCTAGATGCTTCAACATTCTAAATATTTTTGGCTGAGTATGCCAATATTCTTCGTTACATCTTTATTGTTTTTCAGTGTATTGTAGAATGCTTTACTGTTTTTGGTTTATTTCCTAATGTTTTAACATTCCCCTGTGCGATGATTGTAACTTCAATTTGCGCCAACCATGCAATTCCTGTCAGCATGGAATGAAAATAGTGATCTTAGAAAGTACGGAGGGAAAATGAAAGAGTTTATTGAGAAATTTTGTGCCTTTCGTTATTTTTGATAGTAAATGCATATAACTTCATTTATTCTTTCGGAAATATTAAATATTGTCCCTAAAATTTTAGACAGAGAAGAAGCATTAACAAGGTTCACGATGGCCTGGAATAAAAGAAAGATATTGAAACTACCAAAAGACCTCTGCATCTGCTAACCTAAGATGAGCTTCCTGGCAGCATTTCGACAAAATTGCTTGTCATTGAAATTAATTGATTTATAAGATGTTGCAGTTTTGGTACTTCCATATTAAGAGCGTTTTTTAGTACATTTTTATTATTTTGCTTTTCAATATATTTTCATGCTGCAAAATATCCTTAATCATGATTTCATAATTGACTCAATGGGAGTTCAAAAGATTAAATATTATGATTAAATAATTATACCGATTTTATCTTGAGTTCATCATATTTAAGAGTCTTTTGTTCTTTCTTACACTACAAGCATGAAAAATAGTCCATCTTTTTAATTTGGCAAGGGATGTTAAAAAGATTGTATTTGTACAGGCTTTAAAATAGGAATTCCATTAATGCGAAAAATCTATTGCTGATATAGCAATTTGTCTGCTTGAAGTATTACTTAAAATGCAAGACTATCTGTAAGAATTAGGGAGCAAACTCTGGCCAGGTCCGAAACGCAGAACCTGTGGAATTTATTTTCCGCAAAATCGAGTTCCGCATTTTGTCCCGACAGTATTGGGCGAAAAACCAAAGCACGGAACTCACAGAACTACTTCTGAAATTGTTTTAAATCGGGTATTTATACTCTTATTCAAAATGCAATTATCATTATGTGAACTCGATTTCGCGGAACTCGCAATTGCAACCAAAACCACTTTGTACAGCATTTACGAGTGAGATAACTGCTATTGCATTTCTTTGAAATTAAAATAATCACATAATTTTCACTTTAGAAAGCCGAAATCATATTTGAAGGCGCTGTTAGTATCACAGCCTAGTCATGACTTCGGCCCATTTTTCTAATGTCAATGACAATTGCATTTTAAATAAGAGAATGCTAAGAAAGAAAAATTAAAGTGAAATAAAACAATAAAGATTTCAAGTAAAATGTTTTTTCATAGCTAAATACCATAAAGGTTGGGCACCCTTTTGAAATATTCGTCGAGAGAATCAAGTCAAGCAATCAAAATTATTGCGGCAGTAATATTCAGAGAAGAATGAAGCATTAGCAAGAGAAGATAAATTCAAGTATCAGCAAATGGTGTAAGCAGTATGGGCACATCAGGGTATATAAAATACATTATAAAATAAAAAAGACACGAGGCACACACTTTTCTTGACAAAGTGATGTGCTTTGTTTGAAATGAGTTATTTTCTTTGCATGAGATCCCAAATTTCAGTATTGCCTAGCAGATCTGAAAATTTAGCAATATCTGGTTTCTCATTGTAAATTCTTTCACCAGGCACAAGAATTGACATATCCGATGCGTGATTGGGAGTATGATACGTGATATTAATTACTGGATACATTCTAGAAAATAAAAATAAAATGTTTTAATTTACTCATGGCGTATCACATAGTGACCCTTCTGCAGACGACATAAAAATGAAATAAAAGATAGATAATAAATACCAAATTTTTGTTTGTTGCAGAAAATTTTCGATAAACTGATTCTACTCTTTCTACTGCAAAAGCGCAGACTAGCATTACCTGTTGTACTCTTTTGTGTCGAGATTATGGTGAGTCTTAAGGTTCTGTGCAAGGTGTCGATAGGGCTGACCAAAACTTTTACAGCCTCTCGCATAGCAACTTTCGATTTTTTGATACTTCATGTATTCCTTTTCATACAATTTATCAAAAATTTTTGCTTCAATGGGCAAAGAAAGCCACTGATTATGCTGAAATGACATTGACAGATGCTGTTCCTTCACATGCCTATAAATATCCGCCATCGCAATTTCTGCAACACCTGACTCTGCACAGAGTTTTGTTCATATTCTCAGACCTCCTCCTCTGAAAGAAAGAAAACAAAATTTAGCAGCTCACATTAAGGCAATACCAGTAGCCATTTGATTATTTTATTATGATCCAATGAGGTTTGACAACTTCGTCATTATCACTTGGCCAACTGCTTCTGGTGATTGGCTAATCTAGAATTTAGATGATTCCCTTGGTACCAAACGTACCGGCGATTTGATTGGTTTGTGATGTTGTCCCAGAAGGCTATCCTCCGCCAGGATTTGTTGGCAAGACCTATGATACAAATGACATGCTTCCTCAGTCACGATTACGCAGGATGCAAAGAAATGCAAAAGCCAGTTCTTTTCCTAGGCCTGAATCCACAGCCTTTTCAAACCTCGTAACACAACACAGAATTTTAACACAACTATCTACTTCGTGTTCGTGGTAAAAATGGATGGATAAAAACCTAAATACACTGTACTAGATAAAAAACAGTGCAGATGTAGGCTATCTATACTTATGGTAAGTAAGAGAATCATGTCTTGATGATGAGGCCAATTCAAAACATGGTGCCTTCCAAAATAAAACCTTCAACATAACAACCTTTTAGTGCTTTAAGGCCAAAGCAAATCCTTTTGTCCTCAATAACCAAATAAATAGCCTGTCTGTCTCAGTAAATGATGCATTTTGTCACACTAAACCATTTGTTTCGTTTTTCTTCTTTCACTCTGTGTCAACCTTTAGGTGCTTTTCTTTAGCTAAGGCCACAACAAATGCTTTTCTTTAGCTTAGGCCACATCCGAATCCAATTTCATTCGGAAAACACTTAAAGGAGAGAGATTGAATGGATCACCATCTTTATGAAAAGAATATATTGCAAAAGACGTTTATTACAGAATTAACACCCTTCATGAAATAAATTTAAAACTAGCTGTAAACAAAAAGTAAATCGATAGTTGTCACGTTCTACAACACTTAAGCTGGATTCGAATTCGAATTGCCAGAAATGTCGCTTAGATTCCACCAATCCACCGACTTATAGCTAGCATAGCCACATACCCTATCTAATGTTCATGAGTATAACAAGCGAAATATGAGACAAGACTTTCCAGGCTTTATAGTTGCTTGAAATCCTACTTCGAACATCTTTGACTCGATTTTAACAATTTTCTAACTCAAATAAACGGATATTTTTAGTTTTCTTCAAGCTGGGGTTTAGTTAAAAATCTTTCATGTAATGGAAATAGCAAGGCAAGAGGATTTCTGTCTACATATGCATCATTTAATAACATTCATAACTTCTTAAGTGGCAAAAATTGCGTATATACTTAACAGATCTTGTTTAACTGTAGGAGAGGCAAAGATTGCCATGCTTTATGGTCCAAAAAGTGTCGGAAAGACAAATGCTACACTGCGGGCAAGGAGGGGTGTCAATAACCCATGATCTAATGTTGTCTGGTGGCAATCAGTGTTCGGCAGGGAAAAGCACGTAAGTATATGAGTGAAATCTTTGATACAATCTCAGTACAAAATGGAGTTAGGGATTGGGTAAAAGGCCCTAAATGTTGACAAGATTTTCCAAGAAACAGCTATATAGCTGCATTGAGTAAGCTAGTTTCATGATATTTTGGAACTTAAGCTGTGAAAAAAAATTGTGTTTCACTTAAAAGATATTTTTGTAAAATTATATTTCCAACATGATAACTTGCCAAAAAAATCTTCCCAACTTAAGTGAATCAGCTGAGGAACTAGAAATGTCCATTTATAAACTCAGAGCAACTCAAAGAATTATGGACAGTGATACATTTATATCAACATTTCTTTCAAAAGTGACTGAAACAGATTTGTGGTTTCTTATTTTATAAGCTTCGTTGCAAAAATTAATGTAGCATTGCATTCTCGTATTTTCTTCAGGAGCCAAATATTAGAGAGCTGCCGTAAAAGTAACCTGACAATTATGCTGAACGATGTGACCAACTCAAAGTTCCTGGGAGAGCAGCTCATACATATTCAGGAGGGGCTTTTGCAAATTTCGGAGAAAGAGGACTCAAAAATCCGAAAGGTACTGGTATCTTGCTCTTGGCTATAGACCCCTTTCGCAATGACGTCAAATAGTGTTCAAAGCGAGGCGCCATATCGGAAACGAGAATACCAATGTTCCGAACTCATCAATCTGCTATCAGTCCACTGAAAGGCCTATGCGAAGTGAAGTGCAACCTGAGTTTCTTGTGTTTCTGTGTGTTATATTTTATGTACCAACGGTTTCGATGGATGTTTTCAAATCGTTCCTGCCCAAAGGGAAGACTGTCGATCATTTGGAAGATTTAGGAGCACTAAGTGTTGCAGAACTGAAAAGTATTCTGAAGCAGTATAAGGAGAAGAAATCTGGGAACAAGGCTGATCTGATTCTTCGCACATTTGCAATATTTTGTCTTGCAAAGAACTTTGAACAGCAATCTGGTGGGGCCTCCGGCGAGGCTGATGAATCACTTCTCTATTGCCATGAGAAGGAGTATACATATGAGGCGATTCGAGAGCAATGTCTTCATCTTCCCTGGTCATCCGATCTTCGCGGAATGCCTGCGTTCAGTTTTATTCAGTTGTATAATATTTGGGCATCAGAACTTCAAAATATAAACATATTTTACTTAAAAGCACAGCTTACAAGAAACTGAAGGCTTTTCAGTTCTTTAAAGAAGGCTTCGTTAGAAAGATTGACATTGCAAAAAATGAAAATTTCACTTTCTTTGATGTTCGTGTGAAAGCGTCCATGAAAACAAGCCTTTATAAAGTTATCGTAAAACTTTCTAATAAAACAGGTGATGTTTGCTCTTCTGCTTGTTCTTGCCCTGCAAGCATTGGTCTTGGTGGGTTTGGAAACTGCAACCATGTTTGTGGGTTCCTCTTTGCTCTTGAAGACTTCAACAGACGGAGAGATGGTCTAAAAGAATATCCATCTGCTGTCTCTTGTACCTCAAAGTTGTCTTCCTGGAATGTGCCTAATACATCTGCACTCAAGTCTTTTGCCACTGTTCCTATAGATGAACTGGTCATAAGAAAAATTAAATTTGGAAAGGAAGATCCTGGAGGCTCTTTCTACAAATCTTTTGATCCTCGTGCTCCTTGTGATAAAGTTGTGGATAAAGATAGGTTGGAATGTTTGAAATGAAGATTGGCAGAATTCATTCCAAATAGTGTTTTTTTTGGATTTCATCAACCTCCTCTTCCCTGTCCCAAAGATTCAGACTCCGCAACCACATCTAATGCCATTATTTCATCTGGTTTTTAAGACCTTTCATTGGATGACCCTGTTCCTTTCAACGAATGCTATGACATCTCAGTTTCATCTTTCAAAGAGATGATGGATGTATATTGTGACAACTTAGCCTTGTCCGAGAAAGATATCATTGGAATTGAAAAAGCAACACATGGGCAAGCAGAAAATAAAAATTGGATTCAGCATCGTCTTTATAGAATAACAGCGTCTATTCTGCCACTGTTAATTCTGTTGAACCATCTTCAAAATTGAAAGCAATGTTTTATCGATCATTCTCAACAGCTGCAACTAGCCATGGCAAAACATTTGAGCCACATGTTAAGGAGCTGTATGCAATCTTCTTGAAGGAGAATGGTATTGATGCAAAAGTTTCAGAAGTTGGTTTGATAGTATCATCGTCTGCTCCATATCTTGGTGCTTCATTGGATGGCCTTGTTTCATACCAGCATGAAAAGTGGGGGTTGGAGATTAAATGCCCTTTCTCAAAGCACAATGTTTCTTTACAAGATGCTCTTAAAGACAAGAAATTCTTTCTTGTAAAAGATGATAATGGTAGTATAAAGCTGAAGTGAAGACATCCTTACTTCTTCCAGGTTCAAGGACAAATGTTTTGTGCCGATTTGCAACGAGTCGACTTTGTTGTTTGGTTTGGCAGCAGTGAGCCATTGTTTGTTGAAACAATCTCTTATGATGAAGATTTTGTGGCAACCTACATGTTGCCACGACTTAGATATTTTTATTGCAGAGCGGTTCTCCCAGAACTTTTTACAAAACGTGTAAAGAAAGGACTAAAACTCTATTTGCATGATGGCTGGGAAAATTTTGTCAAAACGTAATTAATTATAAAAGCAGCAGTAGCATATTTTTTTCTTAAATGGGCTTTCTGTTGTATTATCTAATTGTATTCTTAAATATCTGTTATGATCATTATTATTTGAGTGGTTACTATTCATACACTAATATTTATTCACTTGGCTCTACTAAAAAAGGTAATAAGTTTGTAAGCAGGGAACAAACAGTAAAGATTTGATCAGCAATAGGATGCAAGGATAATGACAAAACTCCATCAAGGATGTGGTAGTTCTTTATCCTTCCAATGGCCCTTTCAACATGGATCCTCACTGAAGCAATGCAGGCAGTTTGTTCCACTTCTTTTGCAGTCAGCTGAGATCTTGTGCCCTTGAATGGTGGGATATTTAACGAGACACCAGAAGGAAGAATTTCTTGAATGTCAAAGCCACGATCTGCCATGACAGAGTCACCATCATCAAGAAGCTCCAGAACACCAGACTTGAGGGTGATTTCCTTATCAGAGACTTTGCCAGACCATAGTTTTGACACAAATGTAACACATCCAGCAGGTGAAATTCCAATGAGTGCTTTAAAAGTATTGTGGTGCTTGTACTCAGACCAAGTTTGTGACTGTGACTTCATTGATGATGGGACTTCTATGAATATCTCGGTGCAGTCTATTATAATTCTTGTGTTGGGATAGGGCTTAAATTGCGAAGGCATGTTTTTACGGACAAGATCTTGTGAAGGAAATGGAAACAGAGTTGGCAGTTCATAGTACAAGAAACAGATCCAGGTTGTAAAAATCTTTGAGACTTGGGAAGTTGAAATACCAAAACAATCAGCTAAATCAATTGAAAACAGGCCAACTTTCAACCGCATCAACACCAATACAAACTCTTCCAGGTGAGAAAGGGATCGCTTTCATCCTGGCTTCAAGCTTTGCTTTTCATGGTAGGACAGATCAGACTTTTCAGAAGATTTGTTACCACGTCAGTAATGCATTCGAGATAGCTTGGGCTCAAGATATTCAAATGTTGCCAACAGAGAAGGAAAATTAGGAAATCCAGTGTAAAACCTTGTTGCAGAATTATCATCTTTAATTTTATCAATGGAGAAGAGAGATTTCTTTAACTCAGTAACCTGAACTTCTAATTTCTCCAACTGGGCTGTCAAAAACAAGATTTTAGACTTCAGCTCCTTGACTTCTTCTTTGAGAGCATGTGAGCTGGTGAAAATGTCCATAATATCATTACTATCACCACAGTCTGTAGGAAGATGAGCTGGCAAATCAATGAAGGAGAAATCTGTCTGCGTTGAAACTGACACAGAACCAGAGATGTCTTGACAAGGAATATCAGGAACGATATCAAAATCAATACCGGCATCAGATGGTGACACAGACTCTTTAGGTTTAGGCAGTGGTTGAAAACGGCTAGCAGGAGGCTTCCGCGGTTTAGGTTTGACTGAGGCAGCAACGCTAGTGAAGAGATTCAGAGAAGGTTTTGCACCAGACACAAGACGCCAGTGATGACGATTACGTTTTAAATCTTTATCAGCAAAATGCTTCTCACAAAGAACAGTTGCACTGGTAACTTTGAAATTATCTCTACATTCCTCTCTTTTGATGAGATTACACCATCGAAGTTTCTCAGGGTTGTTCTTTGGGAAGCCGAAAAAGTGTAGGCCAGTCGCGACACCATCGCTGTTGTAAAAAGTGTTGCTGCATCCATATGCGGCACATTCACGACCAAGAGATTTCTTCTTTTTCTTATTAACACTTTTTTCATCCCTACTTTGGGCTTCTTCACTCATTTTTCGTGAGTTTCACTTACTTTAAACACTTTGAAAACTGAAAACACGTACAATGCCCACAGAAGTCAGAAAAGAGATGAACTCAGATCATCGGTAATCTCGTTTCCGATATGGCGCCTCGCTTTGAACACCGTTTGACGTCATTGTGAAAGGGGTCTATTGTGCCTGGACCAGAATGGTATGATATTTCACCTTGAATATAATGATTTAAAAAGATAAAACATGTTGAATACCCCTCATCACACCATTCACCACGATATCCACTGTATGTAGTAATCTCAACTGCACTACACATCCCCCATCGTAATTGTACTGCACACCAATTATATTATGTGAGCAGCCTACAATACAAACCCTGATAAGCACTTTGGGAAAAATTTGAACTACACAAACATGAAAATAACGTTTTTCAGGGCATAACTGCAATATTTGGGGTTCCCTTAGGGGGGGAGGAGTGCTCTTGAACATAGTGTCTCCTGACTATGATATAGAAATACACTATTAGACATTAACATAACACTAGAACTTAACAATTAGTTCAGAAATCAAACAAAAGTCTTTCTTATATCTTATAACCATCCTTTTTACAGGAAGGCTGCAAGGCCGCATCCTGAGGGTGGACTTTGAGCGTTGTGAGTTCAGAGAAGAAGATAGAAATTCACTGACAGAAATGAAGGAGCTATGTTTGAAATACAAAGTCCGTTATTCTTACCAATGTGTATCTAGATACTTAAATATATGCCAGTTACAATTAGTAGCATAGTGCTGTGTAGTTGTTTACTGGAAAGAAAAAGAAGTACCTATGAACATACACATTCAGTTTTACACATTGTACACACAGTAGTATACCTGTCCCTAAATTCAACTTTGACTTTTGTAGGATTCCTGCTGTCTTGGGCAGCACATGATAAAGAAATCCGGCATTTAATGCAGTGCGATGCAGTTGAAACCATAATAAAAGCTCTTCTGGAATGCCTGCCAAGGAAACAAGAGTGGTGGTGCGAAGGAATGGCACTAACTTTGTATACAGCAGAGTTGGTATGAACAGACAACATTATTCTTTTCATTGGCTAATAGATTTTAGGATTTGCAAATTCCTAAGCCTACCTAGACCTAGCACAACAGGGATAATGTTTTCTAAAAAAGGTCAAAATTATAAGTATTTCTAATGTTATGATCACATCAGAACAGTCAATGAACAGAACAGACAGTAGATATGAGCTATATGTTGAGAGTATGTGCATTCAGGTTATCTTTGATATATCAATTGAGATTTTCTTGCATATCCAAATGTCAGCCATTAAACCTCCTTGCAGCTTTACTGTTTACTGCCTTACAATTTTCTGTTTTTGTGCCTTTGGGCAAGCTTGTTTTCGGCAATGTGATGAGGACACATATATTGCTTCTGGTCGGTAGAAACTATTAGGAAGAATAAATTATAACTTTCCTGAAGCTCAATGATAAGACAACTGCTAAGTTCTAACAAACAAAAAGAAACACCCATAAGCTTTAGACGACATGTTGTCGTTTTGGACAAATCTTTACAAACAAATCGTTTCTCATCAAAGGTAATTTCTTTATAAAAAAACCATCTAAAGCTACACATGATACCTTTCTAGAACGAGATTAAGCAAAGCCCTATAAACCATATTTGTTACATTGTTTGATTTTCTTTGTAGTATTCCTAAGCTTGGACTGGGGCAAAGACTGATCGACCTCCTCCTAATTGTAATTCGCAAACAAGACGAGTCGACAATTGAGGCAAAGCCCCTGATCACGCAGCTAGAGGAAAATAGAATTAGGAAAATAAAATAAAATGATATAAACGTAAGTTATGTATCTGATACCTGCTTTACTTTTATCTTTACTTTATCTTTACTTTATAACTTATATCCATTTTTGTGTTTATTGGAAAGGCTGAAATATTATTCCCAAAATCAATAGATACGGTCTCAGACTATGATAAGAAAGGTTAAATTCACTCCAATAAATCATAATCACCCAAGCATCGGATGATTGTGACAGTGAAAAATTAAGAAAAGAAAGCAATTTTGTTAAATTATGTGCAAAAAAACGGTCTTTATAAGAGGGATTACTGGCAGACCTTTTGCAGAATTGTACGTTTGCAAAGTTGTGTAATCATGATTACATGCATGCAGTTTATTATAGGGGCCTTACATTTTACTCTTAAGGCTTAACACGGTTAATGAATTTGTGGCTGAAATATGCTATGATTCTTTCATGATTCTGTCAATAATTCTTTCAATGATTCTTTCTTGGTTGAATTGGCAAACATCCAAGAAAACGATTGAAGAGGCCATGTGCCATGCATTGCCATCAAGTGTGCTGTGTTGAGCGAGGAATTTTTGGATGTTCGTAGGGAGGTAAGGTTTAGATTCAAAATATCTCAACATTTTGTTGAAAATCTTGACTAGACATGTCCTTAAGTACTTTAGAATTGTATTTACGTTATCTACTGTGATTTTTTTATTAAGTCTTAATATTCTTTATAAATAATTGGGGTCTACTTTAAAAACCTAGAAAAACTTATAATTGAAATTATCAAGAATAAAAATTCTCACCAAAAAGATCACTCCCCTGTCACAATGTTTCTTAGAATGAAAATTAGAGGTGCTCCTTGTTTATTGAAATTCGTTTTTGAAAGGTTGCTGAAATAGTGCTTTTTTTTTGCAAAGGAGTTACAAGAACAATTTGGTAGAAGCCTAAAATTTCTTGGGGATATCTATTTATTTTGCAAAAGAAAATAGCAAAGTTACATGGGGAGAGCAAATGAATAGAGAGCATCCTGAAACTGAAAACTTCAGAGGTAAGTTTTGAAGCAATATGAAAGATGGATAATATAACAATTCAATTATCTAGAAAGCATAACAGTTTGAGGCTTTCTAGACAATATTAATGCCTGAAATTGCACCAACAAACGGTTTAAATAAAGTAAATGTATTAGTTTTTCTTTTATTTTTTTACTCTTTTACGTTGGGATACAGCTAAAGTCGTACCCATTTTAAGAGATTTTCAAGGCCAAAGAACCCACCCATATGGGAAACACATACCTATATCAAAACTATATTAAGTAGCCCCCCCCCCCCCCACGGAAACTTTAAATCTTTTCATAAGAAAGTTATATGATAACAAGCACCCTGCTTTTCACATCATAACCTTGCTCTTTTCTCATTTATTTAGCTCAAAAGATACCTCAATCTTATTCTTTGAGTCAGACAGGAGAATGTATATCATGTGGTAATAATCTTTCCACATTTGACATGTAACACGTGTTTATTTTATTGACTATGTTGCCATAAATTCCCATTGTTAATTCAAGCCATCTGACAATTGCAAATACTCTAGCAATCCACCAAATCTGAGCCAAATAGACTCGAGAGAAAACTTGCAGGTATGTGTTGTCCTGTCTATCTGTTCCTTTCAATTTTGTTGATACGGATTCAAAATGTATTGAGGAAAGGCTTCTGTTTAAACTCCGGAAGACAGTGCCATTCACTTTGGCTGCCATGGTCAAAACAAAGTAAAATGCCAAATGCACCAATAATGTAGAATTCCTTACCTGTCACACAATGGCAAATCTGGGAAAATTTTGGCTGGAGTCCGACCCTGGTACTCCCAATGTAGGGAAGCCTCTGCTCTCCTGGCATTCTTATCCATCACATCAGATTTGCTAGCATAAATCTGATGCTCAAGATAACTGAAGTGTTAATTTATGCATGTTTTACAATCCCTTTTCATTTCGGTGACCGTGACTTTGTATGAATAAAAAAACTTTTGTCAGGAAAAAATGGTGGAGAAGAGCCAGGTTTTGCTGAAACTGGCACTTTCAACGAACCAAATGAGGAACAAAAAGCCTTTTGCTAAAACATTTGCAAGAAGATTAAAGACAGCCTGAATGGTATTGACACTTGTAGTCCATTTTATTATCGTTCTTTTTATTATCATTATCATGAAGCAAACCATATCCTTAATAGTTAATTCAACATATTTCTCCAGTTTGAAGAAGAAAACAAGTTTTTTAATATCCGAAAGAATATTTCTCCTTCAATTCCCACAAACAGATAAGTAGTAATACCACAAGAGCCCAAAACACATTTAATAACTTCATTTAGATGCAATTATTTTGTCACCTGCGTAGCTATTTAAGTAAGTGTTAAATAATTATAACATTCAAAATGCTAACGTTTTAGAAACTATCATTACTCAGCCATATTTCAGTTTCTTATTAAAAATATCCTATCTCTGTGGTTTATATTTTTCAGAATGATTTATCTACAAATACAAAAAGTATTTATGGGACCATATACACTAGCACTTGATTTTTCTTAAAACAGTAGGAAACATTCCAGCAAATGCTAAATTCTTCAGTTTCCTTCTTACTTTTTTTGCTGTAACACCTGTCCATTACTTTAATCCATGATGACAGATCTGTTTATTTGTGTTGATGCGATCTTCTCTTATAAAAACTCCGAAAAGTCATCATAGTATTTTTGTTCAGTGCTCAGTGCTACCAATACTCAGGATAAAGATGTTTGCTTGTGTTTAGATCGCACGCTGATATGCATTTTGAGAAAATTGACTTGCCCCTTGCCGTAACTGTGAATTTCGTAACTCCATAAATGCATAAGCAAAAGCTATCATTCTATGTATTAACGTACGTTGTCGATTTTGTTCTAATAAAAAAAGCACAGATTAATAAAAACACTAAAAATTCTTCGTCAGACATTTTGCTTTTTGTTCAATTGATACACATACAGCAATGAACGAGTGAACGAAAGAAAAAATCAGAACTTATGGCCCTTTGCACACTAGACCTAAAATTCTGCCAAAATTCTACCAAACAGTGGGGCGCATTTGCTAATTATTGAGTTCCGACCATAAACTCCTGATGCCCTGAAATAGTCTCTATCAATCATTTCGGCTTCTGATGACAGATTCGATAGGGTTCACCGTAACCTCTGAGAAGAATTTCTTTCTTTCACCCTCAATGCACCATCAACTTGAATTATATTTATTTTGAAATTGCCAATTTTCGACATTTAGTGAATGACATGAATTAAATTTAAGAATCTGAGTTCTCCGACTTTAGCTCTTCAGAATATTGTTAAATAAAGAACCTTAATGCCGCTTGTTGCATTTGTAAAAGTGATAGTCTTACATATGCAGATAATAGCAACATCATTCTTTGCATTCTGCCCTGGCCGCTTTGCTCCAGCAAATAGAAAAACTCTTCATCCGACATCTTGTTTCGAGAACGAATGAAAAAAGCAAGAAAATGTCGCTTCAGGTGAAAAATTAATCCGTGATGACATTTGGCAGAAATAAGGGCTCGGGAGCTGCCCATATTTAATTAGTCGGCCTGTTTCATCCTTACTAGAATTTATGGATAGTAGAAAATGCAAAAAAGTCCTTGCACACTAGAAAAAAAGGTGTTAATTTGTTAATCCTTACTAAAGTTTGGAAAAGTACTCTAGTGTGCAAAGGCCCTATAAGAACGACCAGACACACATGACGACAGTGTTAATCCGCGCTGACAGAAATAAGAAAATAAGGGATGCTCTCGAGCATCCCTAACTTAATTGGTCGGCCCTTTGATCCTTACTTGTGAAAAAATTAAGGAAAATTTCCTAAAATCGACCATGTACACTGCGCATCAAGGTGCTAATTGGCATAATCTGTAGAAGAATGTAAGAAAGTTGCCAGTGTATATGGTCCCTATGATACTTTTACACCCAAAAGAAGAGCAGCATTTAAACTGGTATGTTATGATTCATTTAACGTTGATAAAAAGTTTGTAGACAGGGAAATTTCCATTACAATCTAACTTTCAACCAGTTCAACTTCTGGTCAAAAGTTCACAGGGCCCATCTTAGATTTGGAATCAGTGTCATTTATTTTCCCAGAATGTGTAATAAATTTGAAAGTTAGGTTGAAAGTCAGATTGTTATGGACAATTCCCTGGCTATTGCTGTTGGTGCCAAAAAATGTAGCTAGACTCAAATCTAGAATCAAGACATTTTGTTAAAAATATCTCAATTGAATTCAAGGGAATGGCTCATGAAAAAAAAATTAAAGCAAAGTGCCCCAGAAAAGAGAAGGCTTTTTCGAGAAGGAGCAGCTGCGGTGATGTCATGTTGTAAATGGTAAACAGAACATTGTTTAAATTTACAAAACAGTTTATATTTGTAAATTTCATATTTTATCAGAAACTGATTATAAGAAACCCACTAGAAAGATTTCTGGCAAAACACAATAGATTCTTTTGTTCTTTTGTATCTTAACACAATAGAACATTTAAGAAAATTTGACTATTGAAGCTTAAGATAGGTTTCTAATCTATATGTATAACGAATTTTTGTACCAAAATCTTTTTCTTATTACTTTTCTTTTTATTTAGGCTCTCAAAGTAGTAATGAAGTTATTGAAGAAGAAGAGCAGATCGACTTCACAGAAGCAATTTCTTCATCAACAACGGCTTTAGGTATTGATATGTCTTCCATCATCACCTCAAATCAAACAACTTTTGAATTGGAAATGATCATGCAGAATGACTTTAAATCTAAAGAGTACAACATAATAAATGTTTACTTTTTTCAACATATTCTCTAAATCAATACTTTTTCTAACAGATTCTCAAAGTAAGATGGAGTCGGAGAAGATCGAAGCAGTAAAAAATGATACAGGAGATTTAGATAATCGCACAAGTAGGCCTACTCTGTATTTTATGCACTTTTAAAAGCTGCAACTTTATAAATTTGAACATGGTCAAAACAGGTTCAACATAGCCTACCATTTCAAAGTGTAATTATCCATTGGATATTCATTTTTGAGAAACACAGTCTATTTCATGTGTATCAATCACTAGATTAGACTTCTTCCATGAGTCTTAATTTTTGTGGGCTGTAAGGTAACCTAAACTTATTGCATAAGTCTCACAGTTAGAGCCGGGGGGTGGAGTGTGGAATAGGAAGTTAGTTGACTCTCTGTTCTGTGGTTTGGTGGGCGTAGACAACAACAAATGTCTAGGGATAGGGCACGCTAAGGCCCTGGCCAAACGATCAACATTGTTTGACTAATTTTTTTTTACATTTGCTTGTCAGACTTTTCATTCAAGGTGGTAATCTAAAAATGCAGAAATGACATTATGTGCAGCAATTAAAGTTGTACAGTAAACAATCTATAAAGTCTATGGTTTCAAAGATTCGTGTCTTGAGCCAAAGTTTCTTAATGGATATGATATGTCTGCTTTGCCCTTAATCTTGTGTTCCTATTGTTTCCTGTGTGTGTAAGAAGGCCATACCACACCAGTCAGCAGGTATGTCAGCAAAAACAGATTGAACTAAAATGTCTTTTCCAAGACATTTTTTCTCCTGACATAGTAGATTATGTCACTGTCTCAGTAAACTGTCATAAAAAGTCTCAAATTTCAGTTCAGATTCAAAATAAGCAAAGGGAAAGAGGACCAACAAACAATTAAATTATACAATAAGAGGACCTTGACAATTTTATAACGGATTGCATCTTCAATGAAAGTTGGTCAAATGATCAACAAGTTGCAAAATCTTGTTAAAGGTTAAATCTACAATCAGGTATCAGAAAAAAAATAATACAATGATTGTTCAATCAACTTGAAATTAAATCCTTGCCATTCTAGTTTCAATAGAAATAAAAAGAGAGCTTACCGTACAGGTCAAAATTGCTTTTGGTATTGATTTTCTTCATGAAAGGATGATTGCAAGTAATAAATTTTGCAGAACGAACACTATTTTCTTTGCCACAACCATGAGGTTCACAGACCTTGATGATTGGAGATAATAAATCAATTAGTAGTCTGTTGGGCAGGGAAAGAGGGGAAGGAACATTGGGAAGATGTGATGTTTTCTCCTCCTCCCCTAATAGACTGCACTCCATAAATTGGATAAGAAATAGAATAAAAATGGTATGATGTCCTGCCAACATTTTGCTTGAACAGAATTTACCACAAGATGACTTTAAATTTAACTACTGCATGTTTTAGCATTGAAAGAAGGAAATAATTTCCGGTCATAAATGCAAAAAAATCATCAGTTGGGTTATCGGAAGTTATGATAACTTGTTATAAGCATCTGGGAGACCAACAGATAGAATCTGTTGCAGACTAGCGTTACACTGAAAATCCTTGATCAAGAAAGCAACTCTTGAATAAGGTCCTCTCACAGCATAAGCATAAGACCCTCTCCTTAGCGCTTAGGCTTACTCATTAATGTACATTAATTAATAACTTTGCAAAAAGTGAGATAACAGTAGGTACAATACCACTTACTTTCTTTGGAGCTTGTCTTGACTTACTTGAGTTGACTTTAATGTAACACAAACATATTTATTATAATATTGAGCCCTCTGTAACTTCATTAAGCACCATACTGGATAGTGTGGCAGTTCTCGACGAGATCTCGTGCATGCAGAAGCAAAATTTCAGGCATGCATGCGTGCACTTCACAGAAAATTTGTTGTCAGGCGTGTGTGTCTTGTTCTATATTTTATCTGAGAAGAAGCATATTATTACATTCTTTCCTGTAATTGATCATTTTGATTAAAGCCACAGTGTGTCCTATTGATCAGGAAATAGCTGAGAAAGTACGGATTGGCTGTGAGTATTAAATTTTCAATGGTTTGTCAATCAAGTGATTTGCTGAATGAAATACAATTGACTTTAATAATCTAATTTAAGAATGAATGAAAAATTAGTTGCCAAAATAGATAGTCGAAATCAGTGTAGTCACTGTTTCTGTTGTGTAAATTTCTTTGCTTCTTTTATTGGATTGTGTATTTTACAAGATTATGCGTGTGATATAGTCATGTTATTCTTTAATTTCAATATTCCAAAACTGAAAATACAGAAGAGCATAGAGTTAACAATATATGACTTGAAACGTAAGGTTTTTTTCCTTGCTCATATGTACGATTTAGACAGTCTGTGAATTTTGTTAGCAGAAATTCTGATTTTAACAATTTTAAGTGCATTTCAATTTTAATACAATATCTGAAGGATTCTTGATTAACAAAACCATAGCTATTTCTTTATTGCTAAAAGTGTCAAAAAAATTCTCGCAGAGCTATATTCTCCAATTTTGTGACAAACTTTAATCTGTTTATATTCTAACAGCCTGTCTCACATGGAGGCTGCAAAACGAACATGTTTTCTCAACATGATTTTCTTCTACAAATTCATCTGCACGTTTTATTTCTCAATGATGAAACTGCCGATTGACTTTATTTTTATGGATGCAGTGAATACCAAAGTAGATATAGATCACTTTTTATGTATGGTACTGTATACATAGACCAGGAGGTGGTTATTACAATGTAATTTATAGTTTAGTTTATCACATTCAAGGCATATCAGTATGAGTTCAAGTGAATCTTAGGAGACAGGGGACAAAGTGGAACATTCATCTTCCGTTTCTGAGTCGTCAAAACCTTCAGTGAAAAATGCTTCCACAGTTACCTTTCCCAAGGCAAAGTTAATGTTAGATAAATTTGGTGAACTAAGTGTCAAAAAAGAAAATACAACGAGATGACCATTATTGCATAGAACTCTTTCTGAGGTAATTTGTCTACAAAACAAAGACACACCAATTCATGCCACAAAAATGATAAATCATACAACATTCATAAAGATATTCTTTGAAGTGATCATCATTCAAATGTTGCTGGACACATGGAAATTGAAAGTAAAAAGAAAATAGCAACGTCATTGAGGGAGATCAAATAGCCCCAAAAGATAAAAATGAAATAGAAGGTAAGTCTGCTAAAGAAACCACTACAGAAATAACTGACAGATTCTCTTCTGTGTTTAAATCAATTGCATCTGCTATAGCAACTTCAGAATTCAGACTCTGACCAAGAATATGACAAGAGAACTGAACCAGCAGAGACCAAAGAAGGTCCAAATATTCGTACCCAGCAGGATGGAAATACAAAGCAACCCTTGATTCAGTCCACAATAGATAGTGTGGTGGTAACAGAGAAAGCTAACCCTCTCGAGCATCCCTAACTTAATTGGTCGGCCCTTTGATCCTTACTTGTGAAAAAATTAAGGAAAATTTCCTAAAATCGACCATGTACACTGCGCATCAAGGTGCTAATTGGCATAATCTGTAGAAGAATGTAAGAAAGTTGCCAGTGTATATGGTCCCTATGATACTTTTACACCCAAAAGAAGAGCAGCATTTAAACTGGTATGTTATGATTCATTTAACGTTGATAAAAAGTTTGTAGACAGGGAAATTTCCATTACAATCTAACTTTCAACCAGTTCAACTTCTGGTCAAAAGTTCACAGGGCCCATCTTAGATTTGGAATCAGTGTCATTTATTTTCCCAGAATGTGTAATAAATTTGAAAGTTAGGTTGAAAGTCAGATTGTTATGGACAATTCCCTGGCTATTGCTGTTGGTGCCAAAAAATGTAGCTAGACTCAAATCTAGAATCAAGACATTTTGTTAAAAATATCTCAATTGAATTCAAGGGAATGGCTCATGAAAAAAAATTAAAGCAAAGTGCCCCAGAAAAGAGAAGGCTTTTTCGAGAAGGAGCAGCTGCGGTGATGTCATGTTGTAAATGGTAAACAGAACATTGTTTAAATTTACAAAACAGTTTATATTTGTAAATTTCATATTTTATCAGAAACTGATTATAAGAAACCCACTAGAAAGATTTCTGGCAAAACACAATAGATTCTTTTGTTCTTTTGTATCTTAACACAATAGAACATTTAAGAAAATTTGACTATTGAAGCTTAAGATAGGTTTCTAATCTATATGTATAACGAATTTTGTACCAAAATCTTTTCTTATTACTTTTCTTTTTATTTAGGCTCTCAAAGTAGTAATGAAGTTATTGAAGAAGAAGAGCAGATCGACTTCACAGAAGCAATTTCTTCATCAACAACGGCTTTAGGTATTGATATGTCTTCCATCATCACCTCAAATCAAACAACTTTTGAATTGGAAATGATCATGCAGAATGACTTTAAATCTAAAGAGTACAACATAATAAATGTTTACTTTTTTCAACATATTCTCTAAATCAATACTTTTTCTAACAGATTCTCAAAGTAAGATGGAGTCGGAGAAGATCGAAGCAGTAAAAAATGATACAGGAGATTTAGATAATCGCACAAGTAGGCCTACTCTGTATTTTATGCACTTTTAAAAGCTGCAACTTTATAAATTTGAACATGGTCAAAACAGGTTCAACATAGCCTACCATTTCAAAGTGTAATTATCCATTGGATATTCATTTTTGAGAAACACAGTCTATTTCATGTGTATCAATCACTAGATTAGACTTCTTCCATGAGTCTTAATTTTTGTGGGCTGTAAGGTAACCTAAACTTATTGCATAAGTCTCACAGTTAGAGCCGGGGGGTGGAGTGTGGAATAGGAAGTTAGTTGACTCTCTGTTCTGTGGTTTGGTGGAGCGTAGACAACAACAAATGTCTAGGGATAGGGCACGCTAAGGCCCTGGCCAAACGATCAACATTGTTTGACTAATTTTTTTTTACATTTGCTTGTCAGACTTTTCATTCAAGGTGGTAATCTAAAAATGCAGAAATGACATTATGTGCAGCAATTAAAGTTGTACAGTAAACAATCTATAAAGTCTATGGTTTCAAAGATTCGTGTCTTGAGCCAAAGTTTCTTAATGGATATGATATGTCTGCTTTGCCCTTAATCTTGTGTTCCTATTGTTTCCTGTGTGTGTAAGAAGGCCATACCACACCAGTCAGCAGGTATGTCAGCAAAAACAGATTGAACTAAAATGTCTTTTCCAAGACATTTTTTCTCCTGACATAGTAGATTATGTCACTGTCTCAGTAAACTGTCATAAAAAGTCTCAAATTTCAGTTCAGATTCAAAATAAGCAAAGGGAAAGAGGACCAACAAACAATTAAATTATACAATAAGAGGACCTTGACAATTTTATAACGGATTGCATCTTCAATGAAAGTTGGTCAAATGATCAACAAGTTGCAAAATCTTGTTAAAGGTTAAATCTACAATCAGGTATCAGAAAAAAAATAATACAATGATTGTTCAATCAACTTGAAATTAAATCCTTGCCATTCTAGTTTCAATAGAAATAAAAGAGAGCTTACCGTACAGGTCAAAATTGCTTTTGGTATTGATTTTTCTTCATGAAAGGATGATTGCAAGTAATAAATTTTGCAGAACGAACACTATTTTCTTTGCCACAACCATGAGGTTCACAGACCTTGATGATTGGAGATAATAAATCAATTAGTAGTCTGTTGGGCAGGGAAAGAGGGGAAGGAACATTGGGAAGATGTGATGTTTTCTCCTCCTCCCCTAATAGACTGCACTCCATAAATTGGATAAGAAATAGAATAAAAATGGTATGATGTCCTGCCAACATTTTGCTTGAACAGAATTTACCACAAGATGACTTTAAATTTAACTACTGCATGTTTTAGCATTGAAAGAAGGAAATAATTTCCGGTCATAAATGCAAAAAAATCATCAGTTGGGTTATCGGAAGTTATGATAACTTGTTATAAGCATCTGGGAGACCAACAGATAGAATCTGTTGCAGACTAGCGTTACACTGAAAATCCTTGATCAAGAAAGCAACTCTTGAATAAGGTCCTCTCACAGCATAAGCATAAGACCCTTTTAGCTCTTCAGAATATTGTTAAATAAAGAACCTTAATGCCGCTTGTTGCATTTGTAAAAGTGATAGTCTTACATATGCAGATAATAGCAACATCATTCTTTGCATTCTGCCCTGGCCGCTTTGCTCCAGCAAATAGAAAAACTCTTCATCCGACATCTTGTTTCGAGAACGAATGAAAAAAGCAAGAAAATGTCGCTTCAGGTGAAAAATTAATCCGTGATGACATTTGGCAGAAATAAGGGCTCGGGAGCTGCCCATATTTAATTAGTCGGCCTGTTTCATCCTTACTAGAATTTATGGATAGTAGAAAATGCAAAAAAGTCCTTGCACACTAGAAAAAAAGGTGTTAATTTGTTAATCCTTACTAAAGTTTGGAAAAGTACTCTAGTGTGCAAAGGCCCTATAAGAACGACCAGACACACATGACGACAGTGTTAATCCGCGCTGACAGAAATAAGAAAATAAGGGATGCTCTCGAGCATCCCTAACTTAATTGGTCGGCCCTTTGATCCTTACTTGTGAAAAAATTAAGGAAAATTTCCTAAAATCGACCATGTACACTGCGCATCAAGGTGCTAATTGGCATAATCTGTAGAAGAATGTAAGAAAGTTGCCAGTGTATATGGTCCCTATGATACTTTTACACCCAAAAGAAGAGCAGCATTTAAACTGGTATGTTATGATTCATTTAACGTTGATAAAAAGTTTGTAGACAGGGGAAATTTCCATTACAATCTAACTTTCAACCAGTTCAACTTCTGGTCAAAAGTTCACAGGGCCCATCTTAGATTTGGAATCAGTGTCATTTATTTTCCCAGAATGTGTAATAAATTTGAAAGTTAGGTTGAAAGTCAGATTGTTATGGACAATTCCCTGGCTATTGCTGTTGGTGCCAAAAAATGTAGCTAGACTCAAATCTAGAATCAAGACATTTTGTTAAAAATATCTCAATTGAATTCAAGGGAATGGCTCATGAAAAAAAATTAAAGCAAAGTGCCCCAGAAAAGAGAAGGCTTTTTCGAGAAGGAGCAGCTGCGGTGATGTCATGTTGTAAATGGTAAACAGAACATTGTTTAAATTTACAAAACAGTTTATATTTGTAAATTTCATATTTTATCAGAAACTGATTATAAGAAACCCACTAGAAAGATTTCTGGCAAAACACAATAGATTCTTTTGTTCTTTTGTATCTTAACACAATAGAACATTTAAGAAAATTTGACTATTGAAGCTTAAGATAGGTTTCTAATCTATATGTATAACGAATTTTTGTACCAAAATCTTTTTCTTATTACTTTTCTTTTTATTTAGGCTCTCAAAGTAGTAATGAAGTTATTGAAGAAGAAGAGCAGATCGACTTCACAGAAGCAATTTCTTCATCAACAACGGCTTTAGGTATTGATATGTCTTCCATCATCACCTCAAATCAAACAACTTTTGAATTGGAAATGATCATGCAGAATGACTTTAAATCTAAAGAGTACAACATAATAAATGTTTACTTTTTTCAACATATTCTCTAAATCAATACTTTTTCTAACAGATTCTCAAAGTAAGATGGAGTCGGAGAAGATCGAAGCAGTAAAAAATGATACAGGAGATTTAGATAATCGCACAAGTAGGCCTACTCTGTATTTTATGCACTTTTAAAAGCTGCAACTTTATAAATTTGAACATGGTCAAAACAGGTTCAACATAGCCTACCATTTCAAAGTGTAATTATCCATTGGATATTCATTTTTGAGAAACACAGTCTATTTCATGTGTATCAATCACTAGATTAGACTTCTTCCATGAGTCTTAATTTTTGTGGGCTGTAAGGTAACCTAAACTTATTGCATAAGTCTCACAGTTAGAGCCGGGGGGTGGAGTGTGGAATAGGAAGTTAGTTGACTCTCTGTTCTGTGGTTTGGTGGGCGTAGACAACAACAAATGTCTAGGGATAGGGCACGCTAAGGCCCTGGCCAAACGATCAACATTGTTTGACTAATTTTTTTACATTTGCTTGTCAGACTTTTCATTCAAGGTGGTAATCTAAAAATGCAGAAATGACATTATGTGCAGCAATTAAAGTTGTACAGTAAACAATCTATAAAGTCTATGGTTTCAAAGATTCGTGTCTTGAGCCAAAGTTTCTTAATGGATATGATATGTCTGCTTTGCCCTTAATCTTGTGTTCCTATTGTTTCCTGTGTGTAAGAAGGCCATACCACACCAGTCAGCAGGTATGTCAGCAAAACAGATTGAACTAAAATGTCTTTTCCAAGACATTTTTCTCCTGACATAGTAGATTATGTCACTGTCTCAGTAAACTGTCATAAAAAGTCTCAAATTTCAGTTCAGATTCAAAATAAGCAAAGGGAAAGAGGACCAACAAACAATTAAATTATACAATAAGAGGACCTTGACAATTTTATAACGGATTGCATCTTCAATGAAAGTTGGTCAAATGATCAACAAGTTGCAAAATCTTGTTAAAGGTTAAATCTACAATCAGGTATCAGAAAAAAAATAATACAATGATTGTTCAATCAACTTGAAATTAAATCCTTGCCATTCTAGTTTCAATAGAAATAAAAAGAGAGCTTACCGTACAGGTCAAAATTGCTTTTTGGTATTGATTTTTCTTCATGAAAGGATGATTGCAAGTAATAAATTTTGCAGAACGAACACTATTTTCTTTGCCACAACCATGAGGTTCACAGACCTTGATGATTGGAGATAATAAATCAATTAGTAGTCTGTTGGGCAGGGAAAGAGGGGAAGGAACATTGGGAAGATGTGATGTTTTCTCCTCCTCCCCTAATAGACTGCACTCCATAAATTGGATAAGAAATAGAATAAAAATGGTATGATGTCCTGCCAACATTTTGCTTGAACAGAATTTACCACAAGATGACTTTAAATTTAACTACTGCATGTTTTAGCATTGAAAGAAGGAAATAATTTCCGGTCATAAATGCAAAAAAAATCATCAGTTGGGTTATGCGGAAGTTATGATAACTTGTTATAAGCATCTGGGAGACCAACAGATAGAATCTGTTGCAGACTAGCGTTACACTGAAAATCCTTGATCAAGAAAGCAACTCTTGAATAAGGTCCTCTCACAGCATAAGCATAAGACCCTCTCCTTAGCGCTTAGGCTTACTCATTAATGTACATTAATTAATAACTTTGCAAAAAGTGAGATAACAGTAGGTACAATACCACTTACTTTCTTTGGAGCTTGTCTTGACTTACTTGAGTTGACTTTAATGTAACACAAACATATTTATTATAATATTGAGCCCTCTGTAACTTCATTAAGCACCATACTGGATAGTGTGGCAGTTCTCGACGAGATCTCGTGCATGCAGAAGCAAAATTTCAGGCATGCATGCGTGCACTTCACAGAAAATTTGTTGTCAGGCGTGTGTGTCTTGTTCTATATTTTATCTGAGAAGAAGCATATTATTACATTCTTTCCTGTAATTGATCATTTTGATTAAAGCCACAGTGTGTCCTATTGATCAGGAAATAGCTGAGAAAGTACGGATTGGCTGTGAGTATTAAATTTTCAATGGTTTGTCAATCAAGTGATTTGCTGAATGAAATACAATTGACTTTAATAATCTAATTTAAGAATGAATGAAAAATTAGTTGCCAAAATAGATAGTCGAAATCAGTGTAGTCACTGTTTCTGTTGTGTAAATTTCTTTGCTTCTTTTATTGGATTGTGTATTTTACAAGATTATGCGTGTGATATAGTCATGTTATTCTTTAATTTCAATATTCCAAAACTGAAAATACAGAAGAGCATAGAGTTAACAATATATGACTTGAAACGTAAGGTTTTTTTCCTTGCTCATATGTACGATTTAGACAGTCTGTGAATTTTGTTAGCAGAAATTCTGATTTTAACAATTTTAAGTGCATTTCAATTTTAATACAATATCTGAAGGATTCTTGATTAACAAAACCATAGCTATTTCTTTATTGCTAAAAGTGTCAAAAAAATTCTCGCAGAGCTATATTCTCCAATTTTGTGACAAACTTTAATCTGTTTATATTCTAACAGCCTGTCTCACATGGAGGCTGCAAAACGAACATGTTTTCTCAACATGATTTTCTTCTACAAATTCATCTGCACGTTTTATTTCTCAATGATGAAACTGCCGATTGACTTTATTTTATGGATGCAGTGAATACCAAAGTAGATATAGATCACTTTTTATGTATGGTACTGTATACATAGACCAGGAGGTGGTTATTACAATGTAATTTATAGTTTAGTTTATCACATTCAAGGCATATCAGTATGAGTTCAAGTGAATCTTAGGAGACAGGGGACAAAGTGGAACATTCATCTTCCGTTTCTGAGTCGTCAAAACCTTCAGTGAAAAATGCTTCCACAGTTACCTTTCCCAAGGCAAAGTTAATGTTAGATAAATTTGGTGAACTAAGTGTCAAAAAAAGAAAAATACAACGAGATGACCATTATTGCATAGAACTCTTTCTGAGGTAATTTGTCTACAAAACAAAGACACACCAATTCATGCCACAAAAATGATAAATCATACAACATTCATAAAGATATTCTTTGAAGTGATCATCATTCAAATGTTGCTGGACACATGGAAATTGAAAGTAAAAAAGAAAATAGCAACGTCATTGAGGGAGATCAAATAGCCCCAAAAGATAAAAATGAAATAGAAGGTAAGTCTGCTAAAGAAACCACTACAGAAATAACTGACAGATTCTCTTCTGTGTTTAAATCAATTGCATCTGCTATAGCAACTTCAGAATTCAGACTCTGACCAAGAATATGACAAGAGAACTGAACCAGCAGAGACCAAAGAAGGTCCAAATATTCGTACCCAGCAGGATGGAAATACAAAGCAACCCTTGATTCAGTCCACAATAGATAGTGTGGTGGTAACAGAGAAAGCTAACCCTCTCGAGCATCCCTAACTTAATTGGTCGGCCCTTTGATCCTTACTTGTGAAAAATTAAGGAAAATTTCCTAAAATCGACCATGTACACTGCGCATCAAGGTGCTAATTGGCATAATCTGTAGAAGAATGTAAGAAAGTTGCCAGTGTATATGGTCCCTATGATACTTTTACACCCAAAAGAAGAGCAGCATTTAAACTGGTATGTTATGATTCATTTAACGTTGATAAAAGTTTGTAGACAGGAAATTTCCATTACAATCTAACTTTCAACCAGTTCAACTTCTGGTCAAAAGTTCACAGGGCCCATCTTAGATTTGGAATCAGTGTCATTTATTTTCCCAGAATGTGTAATAAATTTGAAAGTTAGGTTGAAAGTCAGATTGTTATGGACAATTCCCTGGCTATTGCTGTTGGTGCCAAAAAATGTAGCTAGACTCAAATCTAGAATCAAGACATTTTGTTAAAAATATCTCAATTGAATTCAAGGGAATGGCTCATGAAAAAAAATTAAAGCAAAGTGCCCCAGAAAAGAGAAGGCTTTTTCGAGAAGGAGCAGCTGCGGTGATGTCATGTTGTAAATGGTAAACAGAACATTGTTTAAATTTACAAAACAGTTTATATTTGTAAATTTCATATTTTATCAGAAACTGATTATAAGAAACCCACTAGAAAGATTTCTGGCAAAACACAATAGATTCTTTTGTTCTTTTGTATCTTAACACAATAGAACATTTAAGAAAATTTGACTATTGAAGCTTAAGATAGGTTTCTAATCTATATGTATAACGAATTTTGTACCAAAATCTTTTCTTATTACTTTTCTTTTATTTAGGCTCTCAAAGTAGTAATGAAGTTATTGAAGAAGAAGAGCAGATCGACTTCACAGAAGCAATTTCTTCATCAACAACGGCTTTAGGTATTGATATGTCTTCCATCATCACCTCAAATCAAACAACTTTTGAATTGGAAATGATCATGCAGAATGACTTTAAATCTAAAGAGTACAACATAATAAATGTTTACTTTTTTCAACATATTCTCTAAATCAATACTTTTTCTAACAGATTCTCAAAGTAAGATGGAGTCGGAGAAGATCGAAGCAGTAAAAAATGATACAGGAGATTTAGATAATCGCACAAGTAGGCCTACTCTGTATTTTATGCACTTTTAAAAGCTGCAACTTTATAAATTTGAACATGGTCAAAACAGGTTCAACATAGCCTACCATTTCAAAGTGTAATTATCCATTGGATATTCATTTTTGAGAAACACAGTCTATTTCATGTGTATCAATCACTAGATTAGACTTCTTCCATGAGTCTTAATTTTTGTGGGCTGTAAGGTAACCTAAACTTATTGCATAAGTCTCACAGTTAGAGCCGGGGGGTGGAGTGTGGAATAGGAAGTTAGTTGACTCTCTGTTCTGTGGTTTGGTGGAGCGTAGACAACAACAAATGTCTAGGGATAGGGCACGCTAAGGCCCTGGCCAAACGATCAACATTGTTTGACTAATTTTTTTTTACATTTGCTTGTCAGACTTTTCATTCAAGGTGGTAATCTAAAAATGCAGAAATGACATTATGTGCAGCAATTAAAGTTGTACAGTAAACAATCTATAAAGTCTATGGTTTCAAAGATTCGTGTCTTGAGCCAAAGTTTCTTAATGGATATGATATGTCTGCTTTGCCCTTAATCTTGTGTTCCTATTGTTTCCTGTGTGTGTAAGAAGGCCATACCACACCAGTCAGCAGGTATGTCAGCAAAACAGATTGAACTAAAATGTCTTTTCCAAGACATTTTTCTCCTGACATAGTAGATTATGTCACTGTCTCAGTAAACTGTCATAAAAAGTCTCAAATTTCAGTTCAGATTCAAAATAAGCAAAGGAAAGAGGACCAACAAACAATTAAATTATACAATAAGAGGACCTTGACAATTTTATAACGGATTGCATCTTCAATGAAAGTTGGTCAAATGATCAACAAGTTGCAAAATCTTGTTAAAGGTTAAATCTACAATCAGGTATCAGAAAAAAAATAATACAATGATTGTTCAATCAACTTGAAATTAAATCCTTGCCATTCTAGTTTCAATAGAAATAAAAGAGAGCTTACCGTACAGGTCAAAATTGCTTTTTGGTATTGATTTTTCTTCATGAAAGGATGATTGCAAGTAATAAATTTTGCAGAACGAACACTATTTTCTTTGCCACAACCATGAGGTTCACAGACCTTGATGATTGGAGATAATAAATCAATTAGTAGTCTGTTGGGCAGGGAAAGAGGGGAAGGAACATTGGGAAGATGTGATGTTTTCTCCTCCTCCCCTAATAGACTGCACTCCATAAATTGGATAAGAAATAGAATAAAAATGGTATGATGTCCTGCCAACATTTTGCTTGAACAGAATTTACCACAAGATGACTTTAAATTTAACTACTGCATGTTTTAGCATTGAAAGAAGGAAATAATTTCCGGTCATAAATGCAAAAAAATCATCAGTTGGGTTATCGGAAGTTATGATAACTTGTTATAAGCATCTGGGAGACCAACAGATAGAATCTGTTGCAGACTAGCGTTACACTGAAAATCCTTGATCAAGAAAGCAACTCTTGAATAAGGTCCTCTCACAGCATAAGCATAAGACCCTCTCCTTAGCGCTTAGGCTTACTCATTAATGTACATTAATTAATAACTTTGCAAAAGTGAGATAACAGTAGGTACAAAACCACTTACTTTCTTTGGAGCTTGTCTTGACTTACTTGAGTTGACTTTAATGTAACACAAACATATTTATTATAATATTGAGCCCTCTGTAACTTCATTAAGCACCATACTGGATAGTGTGGCAGTTCTCGACGAGATCTCGTGCATGCAGAAGCAAAATTTCAGGCATGCATGCGTGCACTTCACAGAAAATTTGTTGTCAGGCGTGTGTGTCTTGTTCTATATTTTATCTGAGAAGAAGCATATTATTACATTCTTTCCTGTAATTGATCATTTTGATTAAAGCCACAGTGTGTCCTATTGATCAGGAAATAGCTGAGAAAGTACGGATTGGCTGTGAGTATTAAATTTTCAATGGTTTGTCAATCAAGTGATTTGCTGAATGAAATACAATTGACTTTAATAATCTAATTTAAGAATGAATGAAAAATTAGTTGCCAAAATAGATAGTCGAAATCAGTGTAGTCACTGTTTCTGTTGTGTAAATTTCTTTGCTTCTTTTATTGGATTGTGTATTTTACAAGATTATGCGTGTGATATAGTCATGTTATTCTTTAATTTCAATATTCCAAAACTGAAAATACAGAAGAGCATAGAGTTAACAATATATGACTTGAAGCGTAAGGTTTTTTCCTTGCTCATATGTACGATTTAGACAGTCTGTGAATTTTGTTAGCAGAAATTCTGATTTTAACAATTTTAAGTGCATTTCAATTTTAATACAATATCTGAAGGATTCTTGATTAACAAAACCATAGCTATTTCTTTATTGCTAAAAGTGTCAAAAAAATTCTCGCAGAGCTATATTCTCCAATTTTGTGACAAACTTTAATCTGTTTATATTCTAACAGCCTGTCTCACATGGAGGCTGCGAAGCGAACATGTTTTCTCAACATGATTTTCTTCTACAAATTCATCTGCACGTTTTATTTCTCAATGATGAAACTGCCGATTGACTTTATTTTTATGGATGCAGTGAATACCAAAGTAGATATAGATCACTTTTTATGTATGGTACTGTATACATAGACCAGGAGGTGGTTATTACAATGTAATTTATAGTTTAGTTTATCACATTCAAGGCATATCAGTATGAGTTCAAGTGAATCTTAGGAGACAGGGGACAAAGTGGAACATTCATCTTCCGTTTCTGAGTCGTCAAAACCTTCAGTGAAAAAATGCTTCCACAGTTACCTTTCCCAAGGCAAAGTTAATGTTAGATAAATTTGGTGAACTAAGTGTCAAAAAAAGAAAAATACAACGAGATGACCATTATTGCATAGAACTCTTTCTGAGGTAATTTGTCTACAAAACAAAGACACACCAATTCATGCCACAAAAATGATAAATCATACAACATTCATAAAGATATTCTTTGAAGTGATCATCATTCAAATGTTGCTGGACACATGGAAATTGAAAGTAAAAAGAAAATAGCAACGTCATTGAGGGAGATCAAATAGCCCCAAAAGATAAAAATGAAATAGAAGGTAAGTCTGCTAAAGAAACCACTACAGAAATAACTGACAGATTCTCTTCTGTGTTTAAATCAATTGCATCTGCTATAGCAACTTCAGAATTCAGACTCTGACCAAGAATATGACAAGAGAACTGAACCAGCAGAGACCAAAGAAGGTCCAAATATTCGTACCCAGCAGGATGGAAATACAAAGCAACCCTTGATTCAGTCCACAATAGATAGTGTGGTGGTAACAGAGAAAGCTAACCCTCTCGAGCATCCCTAACTTAATTGGTCGGCCCTTTGATCCTTACTTGTGAAAAAATTAAGGAAAATTTCCTAAAATCGACCATGTACACTGCGCATCAAGGTGCTAATTGGCATAATCTGTAGAAGAATGTAAGAAAGTTGCCAGTGTATATGGTCCCTATGATACTTTTACACCCAAAAGAAGAGCAGCATTTAAACTGGTATGTTATGATTCATTTAACGTTGATAAAAAGTTTGTAGACAGGGAAATTTCCATTACAATCTAACTTTCAACCAGTTCAACTTCTGGTCAAAAGTTCACAGGGCCCATCTTAGATTTGGAATCAGTGTCATTTATTTTCCCAGAATGTGTAATAAATTTGAAAGTTAGGTTGAAAGTCAGATTGTTATGGACAATTCCTGGCTATTGCTGTTGGTGCCAAAAATGTAGCTAGACTCAAATCTAGAATCAAGACATTTTGTTAAAAATATCTCAATTGAATTCAAGGAATGGCTCATGAAAAAATTAAAGCAAAGTGCCCCAGAAAAGAGAAGGCTTTTTCGAGAAGGAGCAGCTGCGGTGATGTCATGTTGTAAATGGTAAACAGAACATTGTTTAAATTTACAAAACAGTTTATATTTGTAAATTTCATATTTTATCAGAAACTGATTATAAGAAACCCACTAGAAAGATTTCTGGCAAAACACAATAGATTCTTTTGTTCTTTTGTATCTTAACACAATAGAACATTTAAGAAAATTTGACTATTGAAGCTTAAGATAGGTTTCTAATCTATATGTATAACGAATTTTGTACCAAAATCTTTTCTTATTACTTTTCTTTTATTTAGGCTCTCAAAGTAGTAATGAAGTTATTGAAGAAGAAGAGCAGATCGACTTCACAGAAGCAATTTCTTCATCAACAACGGCTTTAGGTATTGATATGTCTTCCATCATCACCTCAAATCAAACAACTTTTGAATTGGAAATGATCATGCAGAATGACTTTAAATCTAAAGAGTACAACATAATAAATGTTTACTTTTTCAACATATTCTCTAAATCAATACTTTTCTAACAGATTCTCAAAGTAAGATGGAGTCGGAGAAGATCAAGCAGTAAAAAATGATACAGGAGATTTAGATAATCGCACAAGTAGGCCTACTCTGTATTTTATGCACTTTTAAAAGCTGCAACTTTATAAATTTGAACATGGTCAAAACAGGTTCAACATAGCCTACCATTTCAAAGTGTAATTATCCATTGGATATTCATTTTTGAGAAACACAGTCTATTTCATGTGTATCAATCACTAGATTAGACTTCTTCCATGAGTCTTAATTTTTGTGGGCTGTAAGGTAACCTAAACTTATTGCATAAGTCTCACAGTTAGAGCCGGGGGTGGAGTGTGGAATAGGAAGTTAGTTGACTCTCTGTTCTGTGGTTTGGTGGAGCGTAGACAACAACAAATGTCTAGGGATAGGGCACGCTAAGGCCCTGGCCAAACGATCAACATTGTTTGACTAATTTTTTTTTACATTTGCTTGTCAGACTTTTCATTCAAGGTGGTAATCTAAAAATGCAGAAATGACATTATGTGCAGCAATTAAAGTTGTACAGTAAACAATCTATAAAGTCTATGGTTTCAAAGATTCGTGTCTTGAGCCAAAGTTTCTTAATGGATATGATATGTCTGCTTTGCCCTTAATCTTGTGTTCCTATTGTTTCCTGTGTGTGTAAGAAGGCCATACCACACCAGTCAGCAGGTATGTCAGCAAAAACAGATTGAACTAAAATGTCTTTTCCAAGACATTTTTTCTCCTGACATAGTAGATTATGTCACTGTCTCAGTAAACTGTCATAAAAAGTCTCAAATTTCAGTTCAGATTCAAAATAAGCAAAGGGAAAGAGGACCAACAAACAATTAAATTATACAATAAGAGGACCTTGACAATTTTATAACGGATTGCATCTTCAATGAAAGTTGGTCAAATGATCAACAAGTTGCAAAATCTTGTTAAAGGTTAAATCTACAATCAGGTATCAGAAAAAATAATACAATGATTGTTCAATCAACTTGAAATTAAATCCTTGCCATTCTAGTTTCAATAGAAATAAAAGAGAGCTTACCGTACAGGTCAAAATTGCTTTTTGGTATTGATTTTTCTTCATGAAAGGATGATTGCAAGTAATAAATTTTGCAGAACGAACACTATTTTCTTTGCCACAACCATGAGGTTCACAGACCTTGATGATTGGAGATAATAAATCAATTAGTAGTCTGTTGGGCAGGGAAAGAGGGGAAGGAACATTGGGAAGATGTGATGTTTTCTCCTCCTCCCCTAATAGACTGCACTCCATAAATTGGATAAGAAATAGAATAAAAATGGTATGATGTCCTGCCAACATTTTGCTTGAACAGAATTTACCACAAGATGACTTTAAATTTAACTACTGCATGTTTTAGCATTGAAAGAAGGAAATAATTTCCGGTCATAAATGCAAAAAAAATCATCAGTTGGGTTATGCGGAAGTTATGATAACTTGTTATAAGCATCTGGGAGACCAACAGATAGAATCTGTTGCAGACTAGCGTTACACTGAAAATCCTTGATCAAGAAAGCAACTCTTGAATAAGGTCCTCTCACAGCATAAGCATAAGACCCTCTCCTTAGCGCTTAGGCTTACTCATTAATGTACATTAATTAATAACTTTGCAAAAAGTGAGATAACAGTAGGTACAAAACCACTTACTTTCTTTGGAGCTTGTCTTGACTTACTTGAGTTGACTTTAATGTAACACAAACATATTTATTATAATATTGAGCCCTCTGTAACTTCATTAAGCACCATACTGGATAGTGTGGCAGTTCTCGACGAGATCTCGTGCATGCAGAAGCAAAATTTCAGGCATGCATGCGTGCACTTCACAGAAAATTTGTTGTCAGGCGTGTGTGTCTTGTTCTATATTTTATCTGAGAAGAAGCATATTATTACATTCTTTCCTGTAATTGATCATTTTGATTAAAGCCACAGTGTGTCCTATTGATCAGGAAATAGCTGAGAAAGTACGGATTGGCTGTGAGTATTAAATTTTCAATGGTTTGTCAATCAAGTGATTTGCTGAATGAAATACAATTGACTTTAATAATCTAATTTAAGAATGAATGAAAAATTAGTTGCCAAAATAGATAGTCGAAATCAGTGTAGTCACTGTTTCTGTTGTGTAAATTTCTTTGCTTCTTTTATTGGATTGTGTATTTTACAAGATTATGCGTGTGATATAGTCATGTTATTCTTTAATTTCAATATTCCAAAACTGAAAATACAGAAGAGCATAGAGTTAACAATATATGACTTGAAACGTAAGGTTTTTTTCCTTGCTCATATGTACGATTTAGACAGTCTGTGAATTTTGTTAGCAGAAATTCTGATTTTAACAATTTTAAGTGCATTTCAATTTTAATACAATATCTGAAGGATTCTTGATTAACAAAACCATAGCTATTTCTTTATTGCTAAAAGTGTCAAAAAAATTCTCGCAGAGCTATATTCTCCAATTTTGTGACAAACTTTAATCTGTTTATATTCTAACAGCCTGTCTCACATGGAGGCTGCGAAACGAACATGTTTTCTCAACATGATTTTCTTCTACAAATTCATCTGCACGTTTTTATTTCTCAATGATGAAACTGCCGATTGACTTTATTTTTATGGATGCAGTGAATACCAAAGTAGATATAGATCACTTTTTATGTATGGTACTGTATACATAGACCAGGAGGTGGTTATTACAATGTAATTTATAGTTTAGTTTATCACATTCAAGGCATATCAGTATGAGTTCAAGTGAATCTTAGGAGACAGGGGACAAAGTGGAACATTCATCTTCCGTTTCTGAGTCGTCAAAACCTTCAGTGAAAAAATGCTTCCACAGTTACCTTTCCCAAGGCAAAGTTAATGTTAGATAAATTTGGTGAACTAAGTGTCAAAAAAAGAAAAATACAACGAGATGACCATTATTGCATAGAACTCTTTCTGAGGTAATTTGTCTACAAAACAAAGACACACCAATTCATGCCACAAAAATGATAAATCATACAACATTCATAAAGATATTCTTTGAAGTGATCATCATTCAAATGTTGCTGGACACATGGAAATTGAAAGTAAAAAAGAAAATAGCAACGTCATTGAGGGAGATCAAATAGCCCCAAAAGATAAAAATGAAATAGAAGGTAAGTCTGCTAAAGAAACCACTACAGAAATAACTGACAGATTCTCTTCTGTGTTTAAATCAATTGCATCTGCTATAGCAACTTCAGAATTCAGACTCTGACCAAGAATATGACAAGAGAACTGAACCAGCAGAGACCAAAGAAGGTCCAAATATTCGTACCCAGCAGGATGGAAATACAAAGCAACCCTTGATTCAGTCCACAATAGATAGTGTGGTGGTAACAGAGAAAGCTAACCCAAAAGATGATATCTCTGAAATTAAGGATAAGCTTGATATCTTAATTAGAAGAATGCAAATTTCCACTACTGATTTAACAGCAGAGGAGAAATTTATGGAGCCAAGAGAATCGACTTCAGCGTTAGAGGCCATGCGAGATGCTAAGTGTCTTACGGAAATAGATGGTACAGGAATTGAATTCTATTCCAGTGACATTGATGGTGGCACCTTGCGATGTGAGGTTTGTATGAAGAGCTGTGCGAAAATCACCCTTCCTTGCGCAAAATGGATCCTTCAAAAATCAATTCTTCTGCTTCCCACAGACAAGTCAATTCAGGCAATACCTTCTCAACAGGCATCGCTTTAAGAAAAGAAAAAGTTGAAGCTTTTGTAACGGGCCACAATCAAATATTGTACAATTTCAAAAGCATGATGCTGGATCATATAGGTTGTTCAACAAGGAGAAATGGCGGTTTATCCCACTGCAGAGCTCTGGTTGCACAATAACAGCGAACAAAGGTAAATGATAAGCTTAAGATAGTGATGAGCGATGAACTGCAGGCAGCTCTTACTATTGTTAAGACAAAAACCGCTTCATTGCATTATGAGAACATGATTGGTTTGCTTGCCAGCTGCGGTGCTGAAGTTGGAAACTTGGGGCATGGGAAAAGACAAATGTATAAGATGATTATGGCGTTTCATGCTTATCTTTTGAAAAAAACAAAGGAATTACTTTTGAAACCTCTAGCATCAACAGGCTTGCCTCCACATTTTAGCACTACCTTGGACAAATCAACTCCAGCACATATCTCAAATCATGCTGTAATGGTTTTGGTGATAGTTGATGGTAAGAAAACAGCTATTCCTATTGATGCCCCTCCCGTTTACCATTTCGAAGATTCAAGTCTTGAGGGAGGAACTGCTTCAGAACTTGCACAACAAGTAATAGCATCATTGTTGAAGATGTTAAATCTGCCAAAAGTTCATTAACCTACCTTTTGGTGCATCATGCAGATGGGCAATATCAAGCCTCTGAATTCCAAAGAACATTGCAAAATGCAGTTAACCTTAGAGACGAAGATCTTTGTTTTACCATGGGATACAGCTCTTTGGATTGATTGTGCGATGACAGACATAAGAGAAAATGAAGAAGACGGTAAATGTCTACGACTTGTTATTAAGAGGAACAACAAATTCCAAAACATGTTTGGTCAAGGCAGAGGCTTTGCTGAATACAAAGGGTATGCAGAGCAGCATAATTTGAAATCAAATGTTCCTAAAGAATTTTCAACCACACGGTTTTTAGCAGTTCTTTCAAGCCATTTTTAAAGGGTGTACGGCAGCTATGAAGCTCTTGCGAAAACATTTGAAACAAGAGAAACCGAACATGAATGTGAAGAGATGAAGTATATGGTTAAAGGACGGGATTTTTGTATTGATCTTTGTGGTACCATTGATTAGTGGCCCCTGTAATGGAAATGATGGTAAAATCCCAGTCCCTGGATCAGTACTTATGGTCAATAACTCTATGGTGGCCAAGGGTGAAGGAAATTCTGTCATAAATGCAGCAAAACATCATTCAGCAGCTATATGAAATCAAGAACCCAACCCTGGATGAACATCTGTTTCCGAAGTTACAAGAGCATTATATTTCATTGACAGCAGGAAGGCTTGCAGAATGTGCATCTAAATGAAGGATGGCTAGTTAGTAATGATGGAAAAGAAACACAAGATCAGAAAGTGAAGCTTGGCAAAGAAATATCCAAAAATAAGGCGAAGAAGAAAACAAAACAGGCTCTTATCACTTGGTCAAGCCGAGAAACAACCGAGTGCTTAGAAGAGATAGCAAAGTTGTGCGAATAAATTTCTGAAAAGATCAAGAATACACCAGAAGCAGCACACATATTAAGAAAATGCTTTCACATTCCTGATATTTTGAAGATATTTCAAGGAAATCAATGCAAAATGTCAGCCACTATGAGAGCAAAGAGGGAAAAACATGGAAACGAGGAGTTTGAGGAATTATTTATTTCTGTTTGTGCACTTCGCCACATTATAGCTCTAGCGACTGAAGGTGAGGAACTGTGCTTCCATTCTTGTTAATCTGACACTGTTGTGGAGCCTGGATGCAGAAAAACATGGTTTCCTCCTATTTATGGAAAGCACACACCAGAATGTCCAACAAAGTTTTTGGTGAAAGAGGAAGAGCAAAAGCTTGAAGGCACGTATGTCTTTGAGTACAAAGATAATGTTTGCTTGTCAAAGTTTGATGAGGCAGCAGCATTTCCATCTTTTTATACCAATGACATACTTTGCAAAAAAGTCAGAAGGGAATTTTGCATTGCTCTAGATGTTGCACTGGCCATGAGCGGGACAGAAGCAGTCGTAGAGTCATACTACTCTGCCATGAGTAACCAAACAATGTCAGGTGGACAACTGAATGACACCCTCATCCAAAGAAGTACAGTTGACTGGTGCTTTCCAATGCCTCTACAATGCAAGGAAGCAATCAAGGAAGTTGCAGCACTCTACATAAAGGGAGATCAAGCTGCAGGTCTTAAGCCTCATCAGATCCCTATTTTCCTTGATGAACGAGGTTGTTCTATTAAGAAATATATCCATGGAAGCAAAGTTTTAAATCGCCTAGCTACCAAGGCTGACAATTTTTGTGCTTTGTGCAAAGGACAAAAATTGATAAACTGACTTTTGCTTTGCCAATCACAAACATAAGAGAACAACTGTTTGTTTTATATTTTTTCATCGTGTTTTATCCTATCATTTTATCCCAATATTTTATCAAAGTCTCGTTATGTTTTGTTTTACAAATAGTTTAAGATTTCAGTTAAATTTTGATGTTCATGTGTTGAGGAATCTTTTAATTTACAGAATAGATGACTTTACGACTTTACAGAGATTTGTGATCATGTAACAACAGTAATTAAAAAGCTAAACAACAGCATTACTCATTAAATTTAAATATAGCACTAAAATCAACCTTTTTGCAAAGTACAAAATTAAGTGATGTTTCAAGCATAACTTTGATAATAATATCTTATTTTCAATGCTACACCTTGAAATAGCCTAATAATTGGGTAGGGTTCTTTGCTGCTTTTTATCGACTTTCAGACAATTGCTAGCTATGCACTTTTTGGGTTCGCATTCATTGAACCTTTGAATTTATCTGCCGTGCAGTTGCCATACTCCTCAGTATGGATTAAGCATAACTTGGTAACTTGTTTAATTTCTGTCATTTCAATAACTATTTAGCATTTTACATACATAAAGGGCTCGTTGGATAGCTAATGGAATAGGGAAAGTAACTTTCACTGACATTTATTGTACTTATACTCTAGCAGGTACAGAACCAACAGGAACTAATATAAACCTAACTATCTAGGTTATAAAACAGACAAAACAATAGGGCAATTCTGTAGCAAAAGATATAAAGTTTTTGATGCTAAAATCGTATATAGCATCAAAAAGTTACTCTAGGTGCATAGTTTTACTTTCTCAGTGCTGGTATTATCATTTTTAGAAGCGTTCAAAGTTCACAATTTTACATGGGCTTATACCCTCACGCATGACAACCGTTGTTATTCGCCATGTTGGTGTTTCACCAATCTTTTGTAAGCCTACTGTATGAGCTCTTGGCAGTGAAGAAATCCTAAGGGTATTAATTGAAATACTCGCTGATATTATTTTCCATAATGTATAAAAAAGAGTTCACTTTTTTAAAATAGCTGCTGAGAATTTATTTCAAGTATGGTTTTGTGTTTAATCTTCGGCTGTGGTGAAAAATCAGGAAGAAAACAAAGCGAGAAGCGAGCTTATGGAGAAGGCCTAAAATTTTTTTCGAATTTTAACTCACAAAGGAGAACAAACTGAAATTTTAACAACAGAACGCAGAAGAAGATGGATATCGGCTATTAGCCGGAAGACATTACTGATAAAAATTGGCTAATTACCTTGTATGTGGTCGCCATTTCGTTTCGGGGACTGCTGCCAAAGACTGGGACAAGCATAATGTTGATTGGGTACCAACACTGAACCTTGGGCACTCAAAGCAAAAAATCCATGACCCATCGACGGTCAAGCCGGCTGAAGCTCAGCTTGCAATACCTGTCTTTACCAGAGGGAAAAACAACTTGACCCAGTTGATGTAGAAAATACAAGAGGAATTGCAAATGTAAGAATTCATGTTGAGAGAGTCTATGGACTTCTATACCAAAATTATACAATACTACAAGCAACATTACCTATTGACTATTTGTCTACTTCAAGAAGAAATTCTTGCCTTACCATTGACAGAATTATCAGAGTTTGTGCAATTTATGCCCTTCATTAATTCCTTTTGACTAACAAGTCAAAAAATTTACTCAGTGGTTGTTTGTTAATTAAGTTTCTCTTCAAGGATTAATTAAATTGATCTTTTATGCTTAAGTGTCTCAAGCATTCTGTTTAAAACCAATAATTAAAAAGTGATTGATACTAGAACAAAACTATATACAGTGTAATGGTAAATGAAATTAACTATCAGTTATTAAAAAACCTCTGCATCAGTTTCTTATTAAATTACTGGAAAAGGCTGCATAATGCCAGATTTTAAACAATCATACAAGTGTTTTCTGATTTGAGATGTATCAAAGAGAGCTGTTTCTGGTTGGATACAATTTAAGATGGTAGTCGCAAAGGCAGCTGTAACAACACCACAGTCACTTCCCTTTGTCAGTTGCTGCACTGGGATAATTTGCATCCCAAAGCATCTTCACCCATCAGCAACAACATTGTTATATAAGCTGTCATATATATTTAGACCAGGCGGAGAATGGGGGTAGGGTCACCCCTCAGGGAAATAACTTTAATTAGGTGGTTTTGGGTAATTTTGGGGTGGTGATTCCGAAAATCGATGTTATACGGGCAGGTTCGGGGCCTTCGGCCTCTATTTCATGTTTAAGTCTGGCTTTCATGTAAATACCCGCACAATCCTAGTTAGGGTCTATCCTGCTGGGAATTATGTCAAATGAGGTGGAATTAGGTAAAGTGGGGCGCTGATTCCGAAAATCAATGTTGGAGGGCGTTTCAGGGGGCATTTGACCTCTTTTCAATTAGAAAATCTCGTTTTTCTGCAAAAAAGACAAAAATGTCTTGATAATTACTCTTCCCATTATGGGATTTTTTCAAACTTGGTTCACTTTGGTAATTCTGGTCTACTAATTCCGAAAATAAATGCTATTTGGGCACATTTTGAGTCAGTTATCTCTATGTCATATCAAAGTCTCATGATAAATAGCAAAGCATTTGTAGCTTGAACGTCAAAAAAAATCTATAAAAAAAGAAAATAATCTATATGCATTGTCAAAACGATTAGGCATAAAAAATGTCAACGATTTCTTCATCAAAGTCGTTGTCACTGTCATGGCCTTGTAGCAGATCAGCGTCATTGTCGTCACACCATTCTCATTTTCATTGCTTAGTAGCAGCTCTGTGACATCATCCTGGTAGCATTTATCACTCCAGGCAACTGATCCACTTTCATCCCAACCATGATTAGCTGGATCATCCAGATCCATCATTAAGCAGCCTGCTTGCCTAAAAATGGATGAGACATAATTCGATCGCTTTATGTGAAGCTTTAAATTCCACTGGCAAGGCGGCAGCAAGCTTAAATCGGTTATTTTGTTTTCATTTTCAAATTTCTGCAATAAAATCTTCTTTCTCACGTCATTTAACGATTTCATTGTTTCGTTACCATACATAGCGCATAAAAACTGTTCTAAGCGTCCCTCCACTTCTTCAGATACGAAAAGAGTGGTTCCCAAATTTGCAAATAGATTAACATATTCCGCCTTTTTGGCCATTCTTTTCCAAAAGGCTATTTTTCCTTTTCTAAAGAAGCTGGAGACATAATCATTTCCGGAAAAGGTGTGAAGCCCAATGAGTGCTCTCCTCTTCTTGATGTCCAGAGATGAAGATGTTTCGTCCTTTATTTTCCTACTGAGTCCTGTTCCATTGTCAATCAATACTTGGACTCCTCCAAAATCATGGGCAACGAAGAGGGCTTGGATATCGATGTCTCCGGACGGTATTCTGACCATCACACAATCCCCAGTTGCTCGTTTGCTGCCTGAACAAAGGCAATCAGCTTCGTATCAGCTTCTTCGTGGTTGCATTCTAATCTTCCAGCAACGTTAATTTCGGCTGCTGACACTTTTGCGCAGTGGTATTTATTGGAGAAGAAAATTGTCCTTCCCTGCAGCTTGCTTTTGTCTTCTTCTATCGCACGTTGTATTAAATTAAATAGCATCGCCTTAATATCTCCATTTTAAGAAAATTTGCAAGATTATAAGGAACCTTCATGTCGGGACTGGTTATCACATAGCGCTCACTGGCTCCTCTTGCTTGTCTTTCACCTCCTTGATATGAAATGACCTGAAAATGACCTGGAATTACCCTAAATGACCTGAAATGAACAAAAAAATGAGCTGATCAGACTTATTCCATTCTTTTTAGAGCTCTTTAAAATTCATGGCTGTGTTAAAAAGATGGAACCAGTATTAGAGTCTGAAAATGTGAATCCGGAAAGGCATCTAAGAATTTTATAGGCTTCTTGAAAAGGAATTTGGGAATGGGAATGTGGAAATGGGAATCTGGAGATTGGAATCGTAGAAAGGGATTTTAGAAGGGGAATGTAAGAATAGGGTTCTAGAGAAGGAATGGGGAATATGAATGTGGAATGGGAGTCTGGGATCTCTGAAAACTTGACATTTATGACAATAATATGCCACCTGGGTTACATGATATATGCAACATTTATTTACTGTAAAAGGCCAAAAAAATCATAGTTATATTCTAAAACTTTAGTTATGTTATTATCATTTGAATATTATTGTATTATAGTTATATTCTACCTATCTCTAAAGGGACTTACCGTTGAAAGAATAGTCAACTTACAAGAAATGAAGTCAAAATAAATTGTTAATGTCACATTATTTGCTTATGTTGATGCCATGTAGTCTTATTTTCGTCAAGCTTATAGAAAAATAAACGGATGCCAGTTAGCCATATGACCCAAGATAACAAGCAGGATCTTAGCAGAAATTAAATTCCAGAAAACCTATATTGTATATTCAAGAAATACGAGCTAGGAAAGTTTTTGAAATAAAATATAGAGAAAAACAATACTTTTACAATGAAATCATAATAATGATGCAAATCAATAATAATATCAATAATAGTAATAGAAATATCTAAATAAGGATAATGATAATGACAGAATTATTTGCGTGCAAAGGTATCAAAGATAGCAACATTTTCAGATGATTTAATTTCTTTCCCAGAAATCTAGATACTACTGGCTTGAATGACTGAAAGAGTTGGTGAAGCAGTTTGCCCACTTACACTGTTTGTTGTTTGCAGTAAAACTACCTATCACTATGAGACCCAGGTGAGCCATTTCTAGTGCTCTATCGCTGTCTGTATACCTCTCTATGTATGTGAGACCAATGAGACCCAGGAGACCCACTTCTACACTGTCTGTTGTTCAAAGTACAACTACCTTTCTCTCTGAGACAATGGAGATCCAGGTGACCCACTTATACACTGTTTGTCGTTTGAAGTACAACTACCTATATCTTGGAGACCCAGGTGACCCACTTCTAGTACTCCACTACTGTCTGTATATCTCTTTATGTATGTGAGACCCAGGAGACGCACTTCTACACTGTCTGTCATTCGAAGTACAACCACCTATCTCTCTGAGACCCAGGAGACCAAGGTGACCCTCTTCTAGTGCTCTTATGCTGCCTGTATATTTCTCTATGTATGGGAGACCCAGGAGACCCACTTCTACACCGTCTGTCATTTGAAGTACAACTACCTATCTCTACGAGACCCAGGAGAACCAAGTGACCCACTTCTAGTACTCCACTGCTGTCTGTATATCTCTCTATGTATGTGAGACCGAGGAGACCCAGGAGACGTATATGACGCGGCGGCAGGGTCAAAATTGAGTGAGCATGCTTTGGGGTTGAATTTAAGTAGTCGGATCTCTTCAATGCCCAACTCTGTGACTTGGGCATTGAACCATGAACTTGAAATTCTCAGTGCCGAAGTCTATGTGTTCGGCACTTCGCCTCGTTTTGATGTTCAATGCCCAAGTCATAGAGTTCGGCACTTCACCTCGTTTTTGAAGTTCAATGCCGAACCCTTAGAGTTCGGCACTGGACACTCATGACTCGATTCTTCAATGCCCAACTCCTGGATTTTGGCACTTCACGTCGTTGTGGCATTCGATGCCCAAATCATGGAGTTCGGCACTGCACCTCGTTTCTATGTTGGCATGTTGTCTTGATTGCCTGCTGCACTAAATTGCATAACTCAGAAGCAGCATCTAAGCTGAAAGCAAGGCAGAGAGTATACGAAATTCCAGTAAAGAAGCTGAAAGGTTGCTAAAAGAGGCAGAAAAAAGATTTGATGATAGTATGGAAAGAGGTAAAGAAACTGTCGAAAATGTCGCTCCTTCTTGTGACGATGACAGAGTACTGCAAAACTTCCGGTAAGTAGTTCTTGGACTTGCTGGAGAATAGTATTTGTACCGAATTACAACATATACATTACATGTGAGAAAGTAATTATCATTGAATATTTTAGGCAATGTTTTCCGGCACTTTCATCACGAAAGTATCAGCATGAATAAGCAAGAAAGCTTCTCAACAGTGTCCCATACCCTGTCAAAAAACTTGGACGCATGAGTTTTGTTGTGTTCCTTTTAAATCCCAGAATAAGACACCATCAGGAAATCAAGCTGAGATGTTGAAGAATGCTGGGCTTGGAAAAATAAAAATCACAGTCAAGGACGTTCCCGGCAGTGCCTGCATCTATTTGCGCCCTTTGCAAAATTACTTGGACATGAAAGCTCCAAAGCCAGTGAGTATGAAATAAACAATTAGCCGGACACTCAGAGTATGTTTTTACTGGTTACTGCCATTAAATTTCTAGCCTACAAATAAAAATTTCCCAATATCTTAATTACATATATATTTTTTTCATTGCTCCACTTTTCGCATGAAATAGTTCGTTTAAAACAAAGCAATTAAATTTCATAGAAAACTGTGTAACCTATGAATGCGTAGGCAAGGAGTAGTTAGACAAGAGAGAAAGATGTGGAATGCAGACATTGATATTTGAAAGGAGGATGGTGATTGCCATAAGAAACAGAGTCCTTAACCAATCAAGGAAATAATGTATACCACCATCTCTTGCTGATTGAGAAAACTTTTTTTCTTATCGTTTTCATTCTGCAACTAACAACCGTCTATTGAACCTTCCCCTTTTAGACGTATTCTTCGATTTTGCGCGTGTTTGCAGTGTTACTAAGTGATAATGTTGTGTTGTTAAATGATAACGTTAGATATTGTTAAATCAATAAGATTGAATAATAATGATTAAATCATAGTTTGCTTTCTGTGCTTTGCGCTTTTAGGTAACCAAAAGAGATGTTCCAACAGTGGACTGCAAGAAATGCCACACTACAGTTGCAATGCATTCTTTCAGCACACACGATTGTCAAAAAGGCCCAGAAAGGTAGAAATAGTTGTCATTTTTATCTTGATCTTTCTTCGCATTTAGATAATCTCAATTTACATGCGTCAATTTCTTTAATAAAGTTGTACAATATTTTATGTGAAATGAAAATTAAAAATAAACCCGGTTTGCTTCGCCCTTGGGCAAAAAAATAAAAATGTTGCAGCACAATTTGAGTAATTTTACATGGGCCCTTGTCACCACCAACCTGAACTTATGTTTCTACTCATCAGTCTGTTTCCTACATCAGACATAGTCAATAGAGACGTCTTTTCTATTTAGTATGATCGGACACAAAGCTCATCTTAAGTGACAGTTGTATTCTTTGTTCAACAGGGATGATAAAAGCCACAACATAATTGAACTAGACGATGCTTCACCAGCCAGTGTTAATAGCTCTGTAAGATACACAGCTTTATTAAAATGTCACTTTGAATATTCTGTAAATTCTTCTGACATGGCTTTAAAAAGGGAAGACGTCTTTGAAAATAATAAAATTTGCAATGTTACAGTTGCAAGAAATTGAAAGTAATGTCTTCCTTTTCTGACACATTACGTTCTCCTCCAACAGCTCGCAATGGACGGTATGTTCAAAAGCATAATTGATGACAATAACGATAGTCTAGACCAGTTTGACCCTGATCAATTCTTAGTACCAGCATACACAACAGAGTCATCGACCCAGCGGCAATAAATAATCTAGCAGCAAGACTTGGCTTACCAAGAAAGCCTTGCAAATGATAAAAGAAAAGTAAGTGAAATGCATTTGTAAACAACCTATAAATTGCTTCAGTATGAATCTCTAATTTCATTTGGGTTTTTCAGTGCCCCTGTCATTTTTGAAGGAAGGAGGGAGTATCAGTTATTACAAAGAATTGTGTTTATTCCATGCATCCATACCTTGCTTGATAGCTTATACCCGTCTCATCGCATCCTAATGGAAGCCTTTGCCTTTACAGTTGCCATTAGATTAGCAAATAGAAACCTCCCACATAATGCACTACTGCTACCACCTATAGAGCTGTATCGTTACAGGAGAAGAACAAGAAGCGCGAAACAGGCAAGAAGCGGAAATCGAAAAGGAAGCTCCGAGGAACCACAAAGCAGAGGCGCAGAAAGCAGCCGAGGAAACGAAACAGGGCGATACTTTTGTGTTGGACAGAGTCTCATTAGCGTGAAGCTATTAATGTGATATGCAGAGATGCCATCTTTCTTTTTCTTATCATTATCTTTTTGTGAGATAGCTACAGTATGTGAGTAAGAATAAGAACATGAAAAAAACCCAAAAAAACTCTGGATACATCACTGCCTGCATACTCTAAGGACACAAACGCAGGTCTTAAGCACGTTGTCCACCATAATTGAAAAATCGCACTACTTTTACAAATTATGTGATTATCCTTGGTATCTAAGGAGCTAAAACTTTCCAGAAATGTTGAGGGATAACTTAGGGGCAACTTGATGACATATTTTTATTGATCACATGACCCATCGATTTCCTATCGACCAACTAACTTGCCGGAATAGCATTCGCATATTGAAAATTATGAGTATTGCTATAAATAAATTATGAGTATTACTACCCTTGGTAACATAGTACCAAAATGTTTGTTAGGCAAATCTGTTTTTGATGAGCAGAGAAAATTGTCCCCATGACAACAGTTGCCATAGCAATCACAAAAAGGACAATCAGGACCAAATAGTACCCAACGAACATTAGCTAGAAAGGTCATAACGGCAATTGCTAGTCATGATGTTGTTCCATTAATATTCATATCTCCTTCCTTGAAAAATAGACGTTGGTTTTCAAATGTCCCACCTTGTCCAAAATTTAAGAAACACTGTGTCAACATTTTACCAAAGTTTATGTCCTTTGAAATGACATAAACTTTTCAAAATCAGCAATGATTTTGCTTCAAATTCCTTTCCAAATCACAAATTCGGAAAGGAATTTGAAGCAAAATCACAAATTCCTTTCCACAAATCAGCAATGATTTTGCTTCACATGGAGAAGAATGTTACATTTCAAAGGAAAGTATCATACTGGGTATATCTTGATATGACTAACTTCACTTACAATTAGAGACAGGGTTAAAATTCACAGAGTTCACAGAATGTGTTTTCATTGTAAGGATAACTTTATATCGACTTGCTATTACCCTATTACTCTTCCCCTCTTGCATGAATCAACATTTGTAACTGGAAGTCGAACATTAACATTATTACCATTCCAACAGAGTATATATATACTAAGAAGACAAGACTCAAGAGTCTAGACTCTTCATCTCGACAATCCTGTTTCGTGGTTTCCCACTCATCAGGAGCTGTACATCTCCATGATGAGTGGGAAACCACGAAACAGGTTTGTTGAGATGAAGAGTCTAGACTTTTGAGTCTTGTCTTCTTAATATATGTATTAGCTAATGTTCAATTTTTTGCACAGCTATCCCCATTTTGCAATTCAGTATTTCAAAATACCGTAATTATCATGATGGAGAGTGCTGTATAGTTGTGAATGTTAGAAACATAGTTTCCGATACCTCTGTGTTGAAGAACCAGTAATCGCTCCCCATACAGTCAGAATAATTAACGATATCAAAGCTTCAGTTTAAAACGAAAGTTGAGTAGAATTGTGCAAAGGGTAAATACAGAGAATTGTAATTTGATATTGCTGTAGAAGGTATAAATAGTGCAGAGTGAAAAGGTTGAGGCATTCATTTTTGAAGTTGCTCTTTGTGAGAAGGTTGCAGAAATGACAGAGTCTATAAAGAAATATAATTGCACTTATAAATTAACAGACTTTCTTAATGAAAGAGGATTAACTCGAGAATTGGGTGAAGTAAAAAAGTGGAGTCCAGTTCGTTGGCAAGATCCTGTTTTCTTTGGAAATAAATTGACAGCTTTGTTGGGTTGTGTAGAGTATGATAAAAAAACTTACGAGCCGAAACTTTGGGAGTTGATGCGAGAAAATGTGCAGGTGAGAGATGTTTATGCCAACGTGAAAGGAATAGATTGCTCTTTCCGTACTTATGAAGAGAATATGAAGCAAGCTATGCGAATTTATATAATTCGATAAACTACAGAGCTTACAATTTTAATCGCTTAATGACAACTGCTGGTCTTGGACAGTTTAAAAGTAAAAAGCAGACATTGATCAGATCGATGATAAGATACTTAAAACAAACGAGTTATTGTGAAGATAAGCAGTTTAAAGCAAACTGGGGAGAAGAAACGAAGTTAAGAGAAGTTGTTGTGACTGATAATGAAGAAGATGATGATGATGATGATGATGTTGATGATGATGAAATGCGTGATCATGAGATTCTTCCAAAGTTAATAGAAGCAACTGATATATATCCCTTTGAAGACAGTTAGGCTTTCGTGAATCAAAATAAAAAACTGACTGAACAAGGTGATCACATTATATGTGTAGAAAATTGAATGAGATGTTTGGAAGATGAAAGTGTGGTAAGAACAAATAACAGTGATAAAGCCGTTCTTGAGCTGTTGAGAAGCTGGTTTCGATTACTTACAGGAGATTTTATCTATATTCATCACAGTTTGCATTCGCAGAAATATCTTGATGAGTATTATGTTAATAACGATTTTCAAGCTTATAAATTCAACTTTTATGGTTATACGGCTGAAGAAGTGAAGAAATTAGCGACAGAATTAAAGATCTTACCACAAGAGAATGAGAGTTTTGCTGAGTTGAGAATCATTACTGGAAAAAAGATTTGTGTCAAAAAGATAGATTTTGTAAGTGACTATCTTTCACCGGATGAATACAGTGAAGATGAAAAAATGGAATGTGACGGACATGAAGAGATTTTTTTTGATCGAGCAAGATATTTAGAACAATTAAAAGAACTGCCGTTTCCTTTTTATTGTAACGCAGTATATTTGTAAGTAGTGAGCGAGTTTAAAGTTAATATGTCTATTTCAAAAGAAGAGAATAAAATGTTAGAAAGTATATGTTTAAGTGAAGATGAGCTTTGTGATTTACAACCGGCATTTTTGTTATTAAAAACCTGCGAATCTTACAGTAAAAGGTTGGATATAGGTATGTTAAAAGCAGCTCATAGTTATATAATGGATATAAGTGAAGAATCGAGCTTGGCGAATTGTGCGAGGTATACACAAATTGATGATGAAATTGTGTGGTATTGCGAACCGAAAAGAATTGAAGAACGGCTTATTAAATTGATGGAAAAACAAGGTGAAATTGATGCTATGGAGTTTATTAAAGAACTTTTACAGATACATCCATTTGCAGATGGAAATGGACGAATAGCTAAACTAGTGTATGATTTTTTAACCGGTGAATTAAAAGTATGGGATAAGCAAAGTGATTTTATAAAGTTTTTATTAAAAATTAAGCAATAAATAATCAGGTAGAATTGAAATAAAAGCGATGTAAATAAGTTAAAGGTAACATAAATAGCTGAAGAAAATGGCTTTAGCAGTAGCTGATAGTGCAAAGTGGATTTTATTTGGAAATAAATCGCTTTATTCATCTTTAGCAAAGAGACATTATTCGTTAAATAGACAAGATATAGCAACGCAAAGATTGTTTTTAAGTAAAGGTCTTTATTCGAATAAATTGAATAGAATACGAATTTCGAAAAGAAATTTGAATAGATTAGAAAGGTATAAACGAAGATACGGAGTAAATAGGAGTCTTGTAATCCCATCCAATCGAAGAAATCTAGCGACAATGATTTATGTTTAGAGGGGTGAAATGGCTGAAACAAATACTGAAACGTTACCTCTTTTACCTCTACATAAAGAAAATGAGGTTGAGAATAAAGTTTTGGAAGAAAGACAGTTATATAATAAAAAGGTATTGATACCAGCTAAAGATTATGAAAGGTATTTAGAAATGAAAGCGAAAGATATTCCAAATGCGTATGAGCAAAAAATTGAATCACTAAAAGAAAAAGCTGTTAGAGCACCTGACTATCTACATCGAATAGCTATATTGAATGAAATAAATAGGTATCGTGATTTATTAAATAAAATAAATGATGAAGCGCCTTTAGAAACTGAAGATTCGAAAAAGCTAAAGAAAGAATTGGTTAATAATAACGCGGTAAGAGTTAAGATAGAAACTTTAAAGAAACAAATAAAAGCAGTTAATCAGAGTAATTTACCAGCTGAACAAAAGGTAGCGAAAATAAACCAATTAATGAACCTAATAAGAAAATTGTCTACGCTACAAAGTGATAAAAATGAAAAGCATTTAAAAGAAATTTTAAATGGTGAAACACCTAATTCACTAAATATACAAGCTATAGGTAAATTTAAACCGGGCACGCTAGAAGTGATTAAATTTTTAAGGAAAAATAATATAATCAAATTCGATAAAAATGATAATTTGATTCAAGTGGGCGATAGCGGCGTGCTCGCAAACACAAGTAGAGTGCAAAAAATGTTTGATTATCTTAATAACCCACACAAGTATTCTGTTATTCCGATTGGTTTATCAACAATTGCCCGAAAAATGCAAGCTGAAGGTTTTGATATTAATAATTTTCCTACAGAATTACGACAAATTTTATCAACTGAAAAGAAAAAAACAGTTGAAAAACAAAAGCTACAAAAAAGCGATCGAGATATAAACACTTCATTCGCTCAGATTGAAGAACCACAAAGTAGTTCTTCAGTTAGTTTTCCGGAAACACCCGAAAGAACTAGTAGGCCTATAGCTGAGTCAACACCGAGATATTATAGCCCTATAGCTACTCGAACTAGAGCTGCTAAAAAAAGAGAGAAGAAAAACGAATGAAGTTTTGAACGAGCTCGAGCTAAAGAAGAGCGAGCTCGTAAAAAACTAGAAGACAAAGACGTCGAAAATAGATTTGAGTTAAAGAAAAGAGCGCGAGAAGAGCGAGCTCGTAAAAAACAAGAAGCCAAAAACTTTGAGTTAGACGAAGATTTGACTGGTTCAGGTCTTAGTTATAATAATAATCCGGCGTGGAAAAAAATGTTTGAATCTCAGATAGAAAAAACAGTGCGAAAGGTTTTGTCGAGAGGGGTTGGTTCTGATCCTACAGTAAGATATGAATCAAATCGACCTGAGTCGGAAATTGACGATGGCTATTCGTCAGCTGATAATGAAAGAGAACCGTTAAGTAATAGTTATCATTTGTCAGCTGCTAAAAGGAAAAGAGCACCAACTTTCTCTTCTGAAATGTACAGAGATTCAGCACCTCCTAGCAAGTTGAGGAGAATAGATCATAAAAAATTAGCTAAAACTATAGCTAAAGAAATAGGTAAAAGAAATAAGTTACAAAAGAAAAGAAGTAACCGTAAAAGTGATAGTTCTGGTTATAGCAGTATTAATAGTGAAAGTGATAGTAGTAGTGTTAATGAAAGTGACTCTAGCGACAGTGATCAAAATGAAGCTTCAAGTAAAGTCGATAGTAAAACTTTCGGTAAGAAAGCACTAAATTTAATAATAAAGGCTGAAAAAAGGGGACTGAAAAAGCATAAAGGTTGGAAAGAGAAAATTGTAAAAGAGTTAACGGAATTATTTCAAGCTTATAAAGATAGTCTTAACCAGATTGAAGACGAAGAAGAAGAAGAAGAAGAAGAAGAAAAGTAAATAAAATGGAAAATGAAATTAAAAATTTGTTATTTTTATTGAAAAAGAACCGAATGATATTAAAAGAAAATCAACTATTCATTAAGAAGTGTTTAGCGGTATTATATTCATTAGAAAAAGAATCTAAACGAAAAGAGTTAATATTATAATCATGAGTGATTTTGATTTATTAAAAAATAAACTAACACAATTGTATAATAACCCGTCTTTTCCCGGTTCATTTTCTGGCTTGAACAAATTTTATTCATATGCAAAGAAAGAGATTCCTACATTAACGAGAGAGCGAGTAAATGAATGGGCTAAATCGAATATTACTCATGCCAATTTTAAGCCAGTGCGAAAAAAGTTTGTTCATCCGCCTATTAAAGTAGGAAGACAAGACTATTTTTGGGAAATAGATTTAATGGATGTGCAAAGTGATGCTATTTTCCATCCTGATTATAATTAAGGCACGCGATATCTTTTTTGTTGTGTAGATCAATTTGATAAACATGCATGGGTGAGAGCTATTACTAACAAAACCGGTCCATCGAGTGTTTTAGCAATGAAAAATATATTTGATTCGACAATGCGAAGGCCTAAACTAATTAGAGCTGACAGAGGATCTGAATTTATTAACAATGCTTTTAAAAATCTGATACAAAATAATAATATTCGATTAATCTATTCTAATGACGATCCAAAATGCGCGATTGTTGAACGATATAACAGAACTTTGAAGACGAAAATAGTGAAATATATGTCAGCATTAAATACAAAAAATTATATAGATAAATTAAATGATCTTGTAGAAAGTATAAATAACTCGAAACATAGAACAATAGGGATGGCACCAAATGAAGTGAATGTGAATAACTACGAAAAAGTACGAGAAAATTTACACAAATATTGGGCTAAACAAGAAGCAAAGATACCTCTCACCCAAAAAGGTAATACAGTTGAGGGAGTAAGAAAGAAAAAAATCAAAACACGTTATAAAGTCGGACAATATGTTCGTATTGCGAAAAGAAGAACAACGTTTATGAGAGGATTTCATAAACAATGGACTGACGAGATATTTATAATTGAGAAAATTAATTTTTCATATACACCTTTTGCTTATACGTTAATGGATTTGGGCGGTGAAAGAATACAGGGAAAATTTTTTGCCGATCAGATTCAAAATGTTGTTTTCCCTTCAATAGTAAAAATTGATAATATTATTCAAAAAGAGAAAGAAAATAGGGTAGAATGGTCTTTAATTACAAGTTCTATTTATGATAAACCAGTTTGGGTGTATTCTAAAGATATTCACACGTCTAAAGCTGTAACAGGAACAGGTAAAGAAATAAAAATAGGTTTTATTTCAAAAAATCATTTTTTAGCCGCTTTAAAAGAAGAGAATAAATTAAATGAAGAAAAAAAGAAAAGTGAAAATGACAACAACAACAACAACAATATAGAAAACAATTTACGTGATAGAGACGAAATAGTAAACGTAGACGGTGAAAATTAAAATGGCTTTTACATCTCAACCGTTGTGGATTATCGCAATTTGGTCAGCTAAAGCGTCTGAAAATGATGAAAATTCAGAATTTCGTGTTACGTTGAATAAAAAATTGATTTTAGATAAAACTAAAGATTGGAAAATGTGTTGTGTTAAATGCATTTTACCCCAATATGAATATATAAATTATCCTCGTTATCTGTGGTTTAAAAGGATAGCTCCCCCGTTTCAAACGGATAACCCAATCTTTAAAAATAATTTTAATGTAATGGATCTTTCAAAAGGTCATAATTATAATAATGTTTTTGCAACTGGAAATCCGGACAAATGGATTGGAAAACAACTACCTGAGATACATATAAATAAAGATAAAGCTTTAAATTGGGATAATGAGGGAACAAATTGGTCTTTTACAGATATAAATCAATGGTTGAATAGAAAAATGAAAATTAAGTTTGATTTTGCAACATGGAATAATGCGAATGATATTTGGCCGCAAGAGTCGATAATTTTTATCGAACAGCATAATACTACACAAACGTTTGATTTCGGCTTTAAAGGGATGAATATTATTGACGGAATGGGATTTTCAAGAAAACAACAGTTTGTTACGTATCGGTTTAGTAGAATGGTAGTGGAAATTTTAGGTATTGATAATTGGAAAACTGATTATTTTCCAGACGTAGTGCAAATGTATCATGACAATTTCGCTTCTATTTATTATGATTTTTTAAAATACATTTATCAACATGAACCAAATACTCATTACGCATACTATGTATTGCATAGAAATTATAAAATTGGAAGCAACATTGATTTCGCTAATCATTACATGGATATAATGTTTTGGACTGATTTAAAAAACGGTGAAAAAAGTACCGTTTTATATAATCAAGGTTATCCAGCACCGGCCTATAAAGGCTATGACAGAGGTATACCGCTTAATTGTTCTTCACATTTATTTAATAAACATCCAGAAGCATTTTCATTAAATTGCGACATAACAGACTATAATTACGCAAGTGGAGTTTCAGCTAGATCATTAGCGAATTTATTTGTTGAATTCAGAACACAGCAAGGAGCTAAAAATAATTACGTTAATCAAGTTGTGGAATTTAAGCAATTAGCTTTTTCTAGCATAGATAGACGAGAAATACAAACGTTTTGGTTGATGTTAAAGCCAAATCCAGCTGATGTTAACGAAAGTAAAGATAATTAAATCACATGTTAGTAGAAAGCGAGAAGGAGAAACTATTGTTGTATTGTATATTACAGCATGATTGAAAAACGATTAATAAGTGTTGTTAATAGACAGATCAGTATAACAAATAAAGATAATGAAGCGGTCTTTACTCATAATTATAACAATAAATTGAAAGTTGCTGTTTTATCTATATTTTTTTCAGACGATTGCTTTAATCGAGTTTTAGACGTCGCTAGCAAAGAATTAGTAACTAACGATCCTATAAACTATTCAATAGAATGGAAAGATTTTCGTTACATTGACGAAAATAACATTCAGCAAAGAGTGTTTAATTTACCGTCAATTCTTACAAATATTCATTTTAATAAATGTGATTATGTGCAAAATTTAGACTTAAACAATATTAACGAAGGATTTGTTTTTCAACCAGCACATCTTGAATTTAAAGACTGCAACTTTATTAGTTTGACAAATTGCACGATTTTTATTCGAGATATTTTAAATAACGAATTATTTAAACCGAAATTTTTTAAGTTAGAACTTTTATTTACTAACAATCCGAAGACGTATATAGATGAAGACATTTAAACAACAGAGCATATTTTAAATTATGGAGTTTGCTAATAGTGGGAGATTTACTTTACAAGGATATTACGATAGCGAAGAACCTTCTTCTTTATTAACTATAAATGAGACATTAGCAAAAACTAATCAATTAGACTCTATTGACACAACACAAAATTGGCAAGTTGCTTTGCAAAGAATTATATTTGATTATTCGAATGGATTAAAAGCTGTACGAATACCTAACGTAGAAGAATATGAATTAGATCACTGGTTATTGGAATTTAAGTTTGGTGGATGGAAACAGTATAATCACGATGTAACTCGAAATAATCTTAACGAAGAGATTATGTACGAGACGTGTACTAGTAATGATTTGGCTTACATTGATCATTATTATAACGCTATTACCAATATAACATTAGAAAATCAAACAAAGTATGATATGTATTTTTCAAAACCGATGGCGCCAATAGTTCGAATTGATTTAGCTAAAATATTACAAACAAGATGGAAAGAAGGTACAACAATCACAATTGAGACAGTATTCGGGATGATTAATGAAATATTTGATGAATTTAAAACTTCAAAAGAAAAATCAACTCAACAAGTCTATACATTTTGAGAAGCAATTAAAAAATACGCTTCTTTACATTTCCCTAAAATTGGTGAAAATAACTGGCAATTATTAGTAAACTATTTTCCAGACAAAAATTGGCAATGGTTCGGTTTTGGTTATTGGGCACTTAAAATAGAAACAAGTAAAGTTGTTACAGAAATTTCATATATTCCTCCTTTTTGAAACCATATTGCGATTGGAGATGCGTTAATAGCTTTTCTAGGTTTTGACGTGTTAGATGTATCAATTGATGAACGAAAGGCAATAATCTGGAAACGGTACGAAGAATTTTGTTATGTTGCTAGAGAAGAACATGCTGATGAATTGTACAGCTTTCCTCAAGGATTGCAAAATGGCCAATCTGTATTGCTTACTGTAAAGTCTGATTCAGCCAATACTGTTGAAGGAAGAGCGTTGTTTATGTACAGCGATAATGTAGAATCACAGTTTGTAGGAGAAAATGATGTAAATTTATTAGCTATTGTACCTGGAATGAGATTAGATAAGCAAGTAAACAAAAAAATAGTTTCATATAGTCCTGAAACATTGCAGTACTGTAACTTAAAAGATTATCAATTATCACGTTTAAATTTAACTTGTTTAAACTCTAAAGGTGAGAAAGTTGTAGTAAAAGCGAGAATTACATTAGCTTTCCGTTTGTTAAGTGAAAAATAAAAAAACAATGAAAAAACGAATAAATATTAACGTTGCTATAACTTATTTATTGTTACGTTAATTTACACTGATAAGAACGAGATAAGATGCAACTGATAATCGCACAACGACCTTACGGTCCAAGTAATACTTACGCTGGTGGTTTACTTCAAAGGCTTAATAAAGCTAGTAATCATTCTTTACGAGGAGAAGGCTTAATGAATTCGCTATTTAATACTGTTAAAAAAACTGCAACAGCTAGTTTGAAAAAGGGAGGGGCTGCCTTAAAGCGTAAAATTACATCAAAAAATCTACTAAATAAAGGAAAACAAATGCTGAAGCGAAATCTTGAAGCTAAAAAGAAGCAGCTTTCAACTAAAGGTAAACAGTTGGCTGTTAAAGCTATTAAGGATAAAAAGAAAGAAATAAACAAAATACTACAAACGAAAACAAAAGATCTTAAAAGAAAAGCGACAACAATGTTAGATCCACCGAAAGCGACAAAAAAAATCTTTTACAGCTGAACAAATAAAAAAAATTACAACTCCAAAAACTTTAGAAAAAGATGTGAAAATAATTCCACCTAAAACAATTTCGCATATGCAAGACAAAATAGGAAGAAAGAAAATTAAAGTCAGTTCTCTTTCAGCTACTGCAAAGAAACCGTCTATTAAAGCGGTATATTCAAAAGTGCAAAAAGCAAAAAAGCTACTTAAAAGTAAAAAAATATCTTCTTCATTACGAAAGAAATTTAAAAGAACTTTAAGAAAATATAAACATATTTATAATTCAGCTTATGATTTTTTAATGTAATTTGTTTTAATTGAAAATTAAAATTTTAATGCAATAAATAAAATATTAAAGTTATTAGCGATTGTGAATTCTAATCATTCGCGAGAAGAAAGAAGTTAATTAACAGTTAGTGCTTTGTTTTGGCTGATATTTAAAATGACTGCTAATAAAAATGACGTTAATCAGTTATTGACTGGAAATGCAATAAGTGATTTTACAGTTGAAGAAAGTCTAGATTTTGACGCGACAGAGTTTATAGATACAGATATACTAAGTAAGCAGTTTACTAGAGTAACACCGCTAAATGATCAACCAGGTATTGCGCATACTGATATTATATTTCAAATTCCAACACAAAGTGGCAATTTTTATAGACTTTCAGAGAGTTATGTTCGAATAGGATTAAAACTTGTTCAAGCATCTACAGGTGAAGCAATTCCTGAAGATAAAAGAGAATTGTTTATTCCACATAACAACGTACCGCAAGCTATATTTAAAAACGTGATAATGCATATTGACCAGGCTATGATAGAAACACAAAATGGTCATTACAGACAAAAGGCCTTTTTTGCTAACTTGTTAGAACAAAATCCCAGAGCTCTTGAACATAAACTACAAGTCACTGACGGGTTCTATTTAGATAATAATTTAAAAGTTAACCAAAAGGGTAAGCTTGCACCAGAATGGACTGATCAAATTCTTAATGATCTAATTAGCTATTGGGATCCTGATAAAAAAACACAAATAAAAAATTCAAATTCAGGTGGTATAAAACGAAATCAAATGTTCAATCAGAGTCAATTGGTTCATTATGATTTCCAACCTAAACTAGCTCTCTTTAAAAATGAGCAGTACATTGATGCGTCTTATGCGTTGAAATTAACTTTTCAACGAGAAGATCAAAAATTTAGTGTGCTTTGTCCTGAAGCTGAAAAAAATACATTTGATTGGAGGATTGAAGAGATGGAATTGCATTTGCAAACTGTAACTCTTACCCCTCAGAGGTATCAAGAATATTTTAGACAATCAGAACAAAACGAACAAAGATATAATATTGAAAGATTGTATATCAATTCTTGGATTGCAGCCAGATGTGATGATCTTAGCATTTGTTGATGAAGCTATCTGGAGAGGGAGTACAGAAAGTAATCCTTATAATTTTCAGCATTTACCGCAAAAAGGAGGTGACAACTTCGAACTTTGTCTAAGAACACACTTTAACAATTCATATTATACAATGCCTTACACATCAGCCACAAATGCTTTGCAAGGCTTATATCGCGCTTTAGAAATAGATCATACTATGTTTAGCGCTGATATGGCTTTAAAATCGCAAGGATATGCTTTATACCCCTTCAGATTGACAAATACAAGGCTAGAAAACGGTGCTAAAGTTGTCGACAGCAGAGATTCTGAAGTAACACTTGAATTAAAGGTGCCGAATACTCTAAAAAAGAAATATGTTATCTTTGCTGCTTGCTATTCTAGTAATCATATTGATCTTCAACCTAATAAAAATGTAATTTTAGATTATGCTCCATAAAAGAAAATATACAATTAACGTTATATAAACAAGAAATTAAAACTATCGAAACATTTTGAACTGAAATGGATGGAGACGATATAGAACAAATTTGCACAAAACAAGATTTAAATATTAAAGAAAGTTTTATAGAGCTTTTATCAGCTTTAGATGTGTGGGGACTTGTATCGAAACAAACATGGTCTATTTCAAGTTGGTTAAAAGAATATCATAATAAACCGGAATTTCCTATGTCATTTATAGTAAACACTTCATTTCCAGGTAGTGGTACAGTTGGACATTGGTTAGCGATATATTTTGATGAGAAAGGTCAATGCTATTTTTTCAATTCTTATGGTGAAGCACCTAATAATCTTTTCATTCGTTTTTGTAACGGAATAAATGATTATGCAAAAAAACAATTTCCCAAATATTCTATAAATAATGACATTAAATGTCAAAAAAGAGAATTTCAAGCTTATGGCACAGATGTGTGTGGAGAATACTGTATTTATTTTTTGCATTTAATGAACACTATAAAAAATGCGCATCAAGCTGAGTATGATTTTTTACGTACTTTTCCTAAACCAATAACTCAAGGCCACTGTAGAGAACATCGTGACGAATTCGGAAATTATAAACAATTTTATCTTAATGATGAATTTGTAAGAGAATGAGTAGAACGAAATTATAATTATCATAGAGTTAAATCAATTATCGATAATGAATAAAACAAAAAGAACACATAGTTGTTTTCTCACTTCTCTATAAATGTTAAAATCAATTTATAATAATAATAACAATACAGAGATATAAAATATAACAACAACAGCAAAGATGTGAATTGGTTAGTTATAATTTAGATTATACAGATCAATTCAATCTTATACAAAGTTTAGAGATAATGAGACGACGAGATTGAGTTGTTAGAAAAGAGCTTACAGTTTTCCACCTTAGTTAGTTAGTTATAATCTAGATTATACAGATCAATTCTAACTTATACAAAGTTTAGAGATAATGAGACGACGAGATTGAGTTGTTGGAGAAGAGCTTACAGTTTTCCACCTTGGTTAGTTATAATCTAGATTATACAGATCAATTCTAACTTATACAAAGTTTAGAGATAATGAAACGACGAGATTAGGTTGTTGGAGAAGGGCTTAAACGACCTTATCATGCTAGATGCTGAGGGAAAAGTTGTAAAGATAAAAAATCACCACCGCCACCGCTACTTAATCGACCTTATCATGTTGGATGCTGAGGGAAAAGTTGTAAAGATAAAAATCGCCACCACCGTCATCACTACTTAAACGACCTTATCATATTGTCAAAACTAAATTATACATCTAAAGGTACAGTGCTAACACCGTCATCTAACACTTTTCGTTTACAATAAAATGCAGTCAAAGCTTTTTTATTTTGTTCGTACTGGCACACATTCGCAAATTTGCGTTTTAGTCCTCTGTTCTTCGCGTAAGTACTTTCTTCATTTTTCAACGTATTGACATACATCTCCATCGGGTTTAATTCGAATTGACCTTTTTGTACTCCCTTCATCGAAAATTTATATGTGTCATTTTTCGAATTTTCAACAACGTACGTCTTGCTGTTAAGACTTATCATTTTATTTCCCTCAAACTCAATTTTGAACTTTCCAGGTGTACGTTTTCCAAAAGGGCAAGATTGTTCATCATCAGTCACGAAAAATTCTCGTTCTAGTTCTCGATATTTGTCAGTATTACGCAATTCTTCTCGAACATTTTCTTCAAATGTTTTTCCATTCTGGAAGCAGATATACAAACTATCCGTGTCCATTTCGCAAAGATTCCATTCACCAGGTTTCAACACCACTTTAAAAAAATCATAAAAGCATTCTAGCATTCGTTTTTTTGCGTAATTAAAGACGTTCCAGCCTATATAGCGAGCTTGCCCTTCAATTAATTTATTTTTTACCTGCACAACTTCTACCAAATTATTTTCTAAAATCTGCGTGTCAACAATTCGTCCCAAGTTGACTTGTTTATTTAAGATTGACGCATTTTTCGATTCACCAACATAAGCAATGTCTCGTTGTTTATCTAACTTTAAAATAGTTATTCCAAATGCTCCATTTCCGATAAGTTTGCTTGTTTCAGCTCTCATAGACGACGATGGGTCTTTGTCTCCTTGAACTCGATCAGCTGAAATGCTATTCACAAAAGGTATAAAAATCTTTGATTCTTTGTATTGATAAAATTTATATACTTTTGTCACGATTAAGCCATGTTTTAAATACCATCGAAGTAAACCGCTGTTTAATCCATAGCTTTCACCAAAATATGAACCTATTAGCAAATTTCTCGGCTTTTCAGACATATTTTGTTCTTTTACAACTCGTTGCATGTAATTGCCAATGTCTTTAAATTCAACTGTAGCGTTCTTAAATATAGGTGTAAAGTCTTGGAAATAGTCTTTTAACTCGTCAGGAACATGAATGTCAACTTCAAACGCACCGAATGTCTTTCCATTTATAACATCTATAAGAAGATCGTGCTCGTCTAAACTCATCTGATCTGAATATGGTAATTTATTTGCTTCAAGAAAACTTTCGATTTCGTTATTCCTTTTACAAATGTCACGCCATTCACACTCTTTTTGTCTAATAACTGTATAACCACGATGTTGTAAAAATGAAGTTTTACAATGATCAAATAAACGAATCTCTTCAGCTGTAAGAACTTTATCTTTTTTCGACAAATCACTTCGTTGAACGCACGTTTTCAATTCGTTTCGACGTAAAGAATCTTTACACGCATGCCAATAGCAGCCGTCAAACTCATACACTACTTTATTCACCACATCAACCGCGTCACAAAATAATTTTTCCATTTTAAATCCGTTTGATTCAAAAAACGCTTATTTTCGTTTTTAGAAATCTTGATCATCTTTTCACGATGGAGGAATGAATTTCTCTCATTAACCGTCTTTTCTCGATTGTTTACGTAATCAATCCAATCTAAATAATCTTGTGAAATCTTACTTTTACGAGTTTTGTGTCTTTGTTCTTGTAAAATCAATTTTGGAGCGGCGTATTTTGATTGGGCTGGATCGGCTGTCCAAATTCGTACATCTCCCACCGGCATTTCTTGCCCTAGACAGTAAAGATACAAAGCGCCGGCATCAAAACCTAAAACACGACCTTCTGCTTCACGATTGAAAATAATAGATGGCCCTCCAACGATATGTTTGTTGTAAAAAGCGTTCACTTCTTTATTGTCAATATGAAGGAGTCTTTCTTTTTTATTTGCAGCGTACATAATTTTCACAGCTAAACTTGGCAGACTTATTCCATCCGTAGTCAAGTCAATTGAATATCTGTAAAACTCTCGTATATATTTTTTCATAGCGTCTACATATGGTTGTACATCCATCGTGTTATAAAATTTCAAATAATCTGCAACTGTATTCCATCCTTGTTCACGCCAGAGTGCTTGTAACTTTTCATAATTTTCTTGTCCAGTCAACGGTTTTTCTTTACATTTCATCTGCTTTAACACTTCTTGTTCAGCTGTTTTTATATCAACATTTGACCGTTTTATTTTATCGTTTAGTAAAGTGCGATAAGTTTCAAATTGAATATTCAAAGTGTTTTTACCTTGCTTTAAACTTGATACAAAACTGTCGTAAGGCGGTAGTTTTTCTTCTTTAAGTCGATCAATCGAATCCAAATACTCATACGGAAAGTATGATTTGTATACATTGTCGGTAGTAAATGCTTTAATAAAAGTATCGAGATTATAATTCGCGGCTAAAAATGCTGATGTGTCCAAAAATTGCAATTTCGTTTTCTTTCGTTCTTTATCAGGAGTTGAAACGAAACTGACTGATTTATACTTTGTTGAATTTTTCAACGTGTTAATTTCGAACTTGCTTCTTAAGCATTATAGGAAATAAGTATTTCGCGATAAGTGGCAGATCATAACCGCTACTATTAAAACCGAAAATAGGTAAAGTTTCAACTTGTTTTCGAAAAGTGCGATACAACGCAAAAGCGTCGTAAAACACAGTCAATAATTCTTGCCGCTTGTTTAGCATCTTCTCCATCAACTTTTCTCTAGCGTCACCGTCATCATCATTATCATCATCATCATTGCCATACCATTCTGTTCGTTCACCATCATCATCATCATCATCATCACCGTCGTCAACAGTTAAACTTCCTTCACGATATTGTAGAATAATTTCCATTTCTCGCTCAGTACATTCCTTTTTAGCGAAATTAAGCACTTGTGAAAAATTCTCTTCTTTCATAACGGAAAATTCACCAAAATAAAACTGTAAATCCGTTTCTGTTATCACCAATAATTGACGCTCAAAGAAAAATTGTCGTATAAGATCGAATACATGACAATGTTTCGCTTCAGCTCGATTCCTTTTCACTTTAGCAAGTTTGAATAACACTTCAGTAAATGATTTTATAAGTTCAGCAGGTGAATCTTTACAATCATAAACAGTCTTTGTATCGATTATCGACACTTCATTATCCAGCATTTCTTGTTCATGTTTAAAACTTGAACTTATAGCGTATGATAAGGGTATTTGAACTCGAAAGTAATCATTAGCCATAAAAGACTCACTGTCATCATCATCATCATCAGAAATTGTATTTTCTCGTTCTTTTAAAAGCTGTTGACGTACATATTCTCTTTGTTGAATCACTTTCCCATCATCATCAAAACAGGTGTAATGATTTTCATTTCCTTCATCGAAAAATCTTCCATCGATTTCACCGTCATCTTGAAAAATAAACTCTTTTCCGTAGAATAAATCGGAATCTGGCACTTTTTGTTTTACATTCATACTTTCAAAATCGAATACTACAAAATCTTGATTAAAAACATACTTGTGGAGTTCTTCTTCATCTGTAGGTAGCCCCATTTGTTCATTAGTGAAATGAAATGTTTCACTTATTTTTTTCGATTATACTTTTGTGTGCTTCGATTAGACCGTCTTTAAACTTCAACTTCGGTGATTTCGTAAGGCATTTTCCACGATGACGAACAAGGTTATCCTTTCTAGTAAAAACCATTAAGCATATATCGCAGATAAATTTATGTGCAAAACTCTTCAAATTCTTAATGCTGCAAAAATGTTCTTTATGATACAACAAATTCAGCGTAATGCTGCTTTTATACTTCAACCGACTCTTGTAAACAATATTAACTCCTTTTAAAGCTTTGATATTGCTTGACATATCCCGTTCTCGTTCATGTAGCGATTCGTCTTTATATTTGAATACCGGTTTGTAGATGTTAATTTTTACTCCATATTTGTATTCTATATAAACGACATGATCAAGGCAAAAACCGTAAAAATCAGGACTTTCGATGTAATCGCAATAATTTTCAATCATTTGCTCGATTGTGATAATGTCATTCTGCGATGTTAAAACGTTGTATAAAGCTGTGAAGAAACATTTATTGTCTGTTTTCCATTCTCTTTTAAGATTGTTATTATCCCAATTAATTTCAATGAATTTATTAAACTTAATGCAATCAGGAATTGTAGAACTTACACCCTCATCATTATCAACATCCAAACAATTTTCTTCAAATTCTTCATTGTCAGCACGTCCAATTTTGAACTCGTCATGTCCAACATTTATCAATGCAACATGCATGTTAGTAATTCGAATTAATTTCCATGCACTATCTTTGAAATCAGACTTAATTACATCAATCAACGGTGTAGCTTGTATGTCTTCAATTAGTTCGTTCATATCATGCTTATTACAAATAATAACTTCTTTGAAATGATTAGTAGAACTTGTACTTCCTTCAGTTACTGAATCTCGATCGTTGCTTGTTCTATTCAAATTATAATCTGACACATAGTAATAACGTAATTCTTTAGTATTTCTTTCTTGTAAAATAAAGCCGAATGAAATAATACATCTCGTTGGTAGCATATCTTGTATTTCATCATAAACTCTCCAAAGTTCTCTGCTAATTTGTTCTGTTAAAGGCTCATTATCTAAGAGGTGGAAATTTAATTTCATTATTGCACTATTCATTTGGTTGTAACAATGCGGTGCGATGTGATGAGCATTTGACTTGTATACATGTTGTAGTTGAAGTTCACCATCACCGACAAAAGGTTCGTTATTCACATCACGATCACTTTCCCAAGGACGAAAAGCGTAAATACAATCGTTCCAAAAGCTTCTGATATGACTCATACACGGTTGGGGATAATTTGTAATATTTAGCATCGATGTACCGCAACACGATGTCTTTGTAGTTGTGTTGTAGTAACAAAATTATTTTTATCACACTGTTCGCAACTAAAATGCATTCGTTTATTATGCTGAATCGAGTTATGATCTCGCAAATGTTCATTTAAATCTTTAAGTGTTTTACAAACCTGTCCGCAACGTAAACAATCCAACCTCTCATGATAAACAAAACGATGATTATCCAATGTCCTTTGAGAATAAAACTTTTTTTCACAATCAGCGCAATCATAAAGATGATTTCTTCGACTTTGTCTTATCGAATTATCAATATTATCATTATTATTACGAGCTCCTTCAGAATAATGCGGATGCTTTTTTAACATGTGTTTCGCTAAAGACTTTTTTCCTTTATATTTCTTTTTACAACAACAGCAAATAAGCTCTTTTTTATCCAACGGACATTTCTGCTCATGTTGTGCTAAACGAAATTTACCATTACACACTCGCTGACAAAATCGACATCTTTCTTCCTGTTTATGTACTTGTGCGATATGTTGAGCAAGTTTCACCGTATTTCCACACGCATAAGAACACAACTTACAATGGCATCGATTTATTTTTAATTAAAACTTTAAATGGGAGGTGGCACAAGTACGGTGGCTGCTTATTCTATGTTCGGGTTAGATCATGGAGCAGAAAAAGAAAAACGTTGTTTATTAAATGCTATGCGCTTAAAAGGGAAAAAAGGTAGAATTTTTGCTAATATATTCTTTAAGCTTTTATTCGTTTTCAATAAGTTTTTTCGTTTCTTCAAATAATGCTTCTTTACCCCTTTAAAACTCATATTTCTTTTATAAAGCAGACTAAACTTTTCCACTTCTTGACTCTGCAGCTTTACAAGTTAAAATAATGTAATATAATTTTCAAGCAAATTTATTTCATTATTTACGCCTTTTTTTCACAGGTATTCGCCTGGCCGAATTAATATATGACGACATATCAGTCCAAATCCCGTCACTTCTCGGGGATAATGAATTTAATAACATAACAGGTCTACCATTCCCTCTCAGTCGCTTTACAGTTTTCCGTCTCCTCCGTCTCTTCCTTCGTTGTTTCACCATATCGAAAACGACGCTAAAATAAGCTAGTTCACTTTCACCGCTTAAATATAACTCTTTATTATACATAAAGCCCCGGCTTTTCTACATTTTGCAAATTTAAAACGTTTTATTTTTAACATCTACTTCATTCTAAGCAATCATATTCGCTATAATAGCTTTCATCACTGTCATAATAAGTTGGATTCCAAAAACCCTCGTCGCTATAATAATCATCATAATTTAGTTCTGTAGAAAAACGACGATCTTTATCACCGCAAAACTCGACTTTTAGCCAATGATTAACTACATCTCTATAAAATTCATGTCGTAATTCATCTTTTGTTTTGTTAAAAGCTCTCTCAAGCAGACTCATAATCTCTAGTTTTATTTCAAAGGTTCTACGTTCCCTTTTTTTCAAAGCTTCACGTTTTCTGATTCTTTTATTACGTTTTAATATTCGTTTTGCTTTACCGGCATGTCGACGTTTGCGCCTTTCATTAACCATCGTCGCCGTCGATGTCTAACGCTTCTTGTAAAGCTTCAAAAACCTCTTTTTTCAAAGACAATCTTTTTCTTTTTCTTTGAGTACGCTTAAATAACCGTTTAACTATTCGTGTCGCTTTGCTTAACTGCATCCCTATACAACCTCAAAATTATAAATGAAAAATTTTATAAGATATATTTCAAAAATAAAATAAGCTTTTCCGTCTTTTTCTCATTTTGAATAGATTTCATAGTATGTCACTTTCACAATAAAAATACATACATTAAAATTAACAACTTAGCTAATAACAATAAGATTATAACAGTAAAATAAAATGTTCAAAGTATATATAAGGGTCCAAAGTATATAAGTGTTCTCTCTATATCTCTATTTTAGTTCGCTTCATCTCCATCAATTTTGTCGCGATCGGAATCGTCTGATTCAATTATAACATTCTTTCTAGGTTTTTTCGGCTTTGGTGTTGAAGTTGTCATTTCAGCTGAAGCAGCTAATGCAGCGGCTGCTATGGCTGCCATCTTTCTTTTCTTCTTCTTACTTACTGCCTCGTCTGTTTTAGCTTTTAAGGCTGGAAGGGATGGCTTTTTCAACTCACTCATCAAATCCAAAATAGAATGGTTCTTGTATCTCGCCTGGTTCACTTTTAATTTATTTTCTTCTTTATTTGCAACTACTTCAGTCTTCACAACTTTACCATCTACATCAAGCAAAATAGGTGCAATTTCACCCTCCAAACTTGCGAAAATATGTCGAAATGAATCCATTGGAAAAGATCAAATCATACACAGCATTTACATCTTCTGGTGTAAGAAAAACCGTGCGAGTAGCAGTAGACAGCTGGGTTTTAGTATTTCGCCTTCTGAGCAACACTTCGAAATCTAACTTTTTCTCTTTATTAAAAGTCAGTGAAATAACAGCTTCATCCATGTACTTGCCGCCGTTAGGTAGGGTGAACTCTCTAGTCATCGGAAACACGATTAATTCTTCTCCAACATTCCATTCTCTGCGCTTCATGATCTCCAAACTTTGTTGCAGCTTATAATCATCGTCATAGTCTAAACTATAACTGATCAACTCACTTCTTTTGCCGTTTATCTCATTTATCAACTTCTCCAACTTTGATTTTGTGAACGAAAATTCACAAAGCACACCTTTGTCTTTGACAAATTCTTCGCTGTAATCTCTCATAAAATTCTCTGGCTTGATCTCTTTCCTGAAGTAAAAAGACTGTTTACAGAGGGTGAAATGTGTCATCTTTTCCTTATAAAATTTTCCTCCTTGTCGTTCAGTCACAACAGCTTTCAACACATCCAAAGAATTTGTTTTGTCACCCTCTTGCACAGACACAACCTTGCTAAAAATCTCATTGATTTTAACTTCATCATTCTCAGCCATTTTTGATTTAAATTCTTTGTTTTCTAGAAACCTTTTCTGAAATTGTCGTGAGCAGTTATGAAATTTGTGAAACACGAACACGGCTTTTATATTTTACAAAACAATAACATGATTGACAGCTAACTTAAACTTTGCTCTTTCAAAATTCTCTTAAAAGCGGTTTCAAATTCGCTTTGAAAGAAAGAAATTGTAATCGCTTAAAGCAACTTTCTCAGTTAAAGCCCATCAGATCTAACCTTTTAACCTTTTAATCCGTTCTGACTAGTCGATTTGAATAAAATAGAACAGTTTTGCTTTAAGCGAGTTTGCGGTTTTATGTTGCTTTTCTCGCTTTCTTAGCTTTATGATAACCTTGAAGGAAAGTTTTAATTCGCTTATGACAAATACCGTTAGGTTTATGATATCTATAATTTTTATACACGTTTCTGAATTCTTTAAAAAGGCGAGGTTCTTTCTTTGAATGTCTTTTCCCCTTTTTTTTATACCAATGAATTTTCTTTTTATATAGCATAGCTTTCGCTCGTTTACTAGCTTTTGCTGCTGTTAATAGAGTAATTCCTATAGGCGCGATAAATGTATTAGCCATACAAAAAGAGTCTAGTATTTTAATTGTTCACTTCCTTTTATAACTAATCAATTAACTAAAATAAATTTCGATAAAGTAATTATTATTATTATTATGATTACATTCTATTATTAATTTAAATTTTAATTACTAATAACATAGTTTGTTTTAATCGTTCAATAATAAAGCATTTCTGCAGAAGGCTTCATTCGATATCGCATAATTTGAGGCTGTTGTTGTTGTTGTTGTTGTTGTTGTAAATACAAAGATGTCGCTATCGGCGGAGGCGTTACTTTTGTAAGGCAGTCAAATACATTTGACTTGATTATACTGCAACGCATCATCAAGCCAATTGATAACGTCACCGCGAACTCCAGTCAAAAAGACTTTATCATCAGTTAACACGTCTACATAGGGTTTTGAACAATTCGGTTCGGAATTACACATTACATCTAGTTTTATCTTTTTTGAACCGTGTCTTTTTAGCACTTCGCAAATATGTACAGCAACCTTCCATGAATGTGTTTCTAGCGAAAATTGTCTATAGTATTCCATGTCTGTACAGCTTTACAAGCACAAAACCAATGAATTAGCCTGACATAAAAATCAACTTTTATACGTTATTTTTCCCACTTTTCTAAAATTTATTCTATTTTAACGTCTTACTATAGTCTTTCCGTTTTTAAATTGAATAGTAACAAGTCCAGGATTCGGCGTACCTCTTCCCCTACTTGAAATAAGCTTAGTTGTACTTGAAAAAGGTTGAAAACGCATTTTACCTTTTCCTGTTAATTTTCTATTTATTAAAGAATATCTTTTTTTCTTAAACGATGAATGTTTTCCAAATAACTTACTTGCACGAAAAAACTTCATTGTTACTTTATAACGTTTTTTCTCTAATAACTAGTTAAGTCTTACACAACAACAACAACTTCAACTTTTATCTTAACTTAAAAAGAAGCGTAATTTCTATTTTCATCTTTTTCTTCCCCTCTTTCGTTTATGACTTTTACGATAACGACGAGTACGATGATAACGTGTTTTTTTGCTACATCCATTACCTTGTAATTTTCTTAATGTAGCGTCGGTGGCAAAACCTGCGCCGGCAGACAAAGCCCCTTTTGCTGCCGCTTTCGCACCTTTTACAGCTAAGCGTTTCAAAGCCTGTTTTGTAATTAATTTCCCACCTTGCCTTAAAGCTGTTTTTGCAGCTGTTCACGCTAACACACTTCCCATTTAAGTTAAATGTCGTGCTAATTTCCGTTTAACTGCGCTATAACCATTTCCCATCAACTCATCAACCTCTCTGCCGCCGTCATCCTTTAACATGTCATCTATAACCATAGATGCAATTACGCTAGCTGCTAAACTTGCCATTTATTTAACTTTAGCTATTTTCGTTTCTTAATTAACCCTCTTTTTATTAAATCGTTTGCATATACAAATTTATTTAAGCTTTTTTTAGATGCTCCTGCCGCTCTCCAAAATTCTCTAGGAACAAATTGTAACAGTTTCCATTTCTTTTCACCTTTTAATTTCACTTTAGGTTTTAACGCCTTTTGCAGCCTTGGAATCGGGGTTATAGCTGCACCCGTTTTTAAAAACCAATGCTGTATGTTGTCAAAAATACCCGCCCCCTTTAACGTTTTATTTCCCTTTTTTTTCCTTTGTCTGTAGCGTCTTTTGTACGACCTCATACTGATTAGTATAAATGAATAACGCAAGAAATAAAATAATTTTTTATAATATTATATTTATTAACTTTAAAATGAATTATATCTCATTTCTCTTAATTATACTAAAGTTCTTGACACGGTTTTCGATCATCATCGCTTAAGAAATTTATCATATACTTAATTTTTTTCTCTTTTCCCGGCTTAAAGTTCATAAACACATAAGGATAGTCATTTATGTTCCTGTCAAAATAATCTTGAATTTTTTTATATAATTCAGATCCTTTGTCAATTGTTGATGTCTTCTGTTGACATAAACAACGTAATTGACTACTTTGTCGTTCATTGTTAAACACAACTTGATAGTCTGCGTTTGTAGCGATTTCTTTCGTAATTTTTCCTTGAGGAAATGGACTTTGCCATAATATGAAAACTGTCACCGTCTTATGATGAGAACTTTTTGTAAATAACTGTGCAACATCGTTATCATTTTTCATTTCAGTCATCAAATCATCAAGAATTATAATACACTCTTTAGCTTCTTGCAAATTTTCTTTATTTAAGCCTTTAATAAACTCAATATGCTTTTTGCCGAATTCGCCTTTTAACTTTTCAAATTGCTCAGACTGTTCAACTCCATAAAACCATAAGATTTTCTTTAACAATTTTCCTTCTGAATCATCAGTTAATTCTTTCTTTTTTTTAAAAATTTAATTAGCCAGCATGTTTTACCACATCCCGACTTTCCTGTTAATAGCATTGTAAATGGTGTGTTTAACCTAATGTCATACAGGTCAGGCTTTTCTGTTAAAACCGCATTTAATTCACCTAAATAATTTTCTAAGAGAATTTCAGCTTTTAAATCATGATCTCTTTCAAATCCTTCTGTTTCATAAGCTACATTCCCAAATCCTTCTAAAGTTTCGTTCTTATCATCATAATCATCATCATCATCTTCAGGTAAATAGATATCGTATTTCAAACGGCGCATTGTCACTTTATTTTTCTTTCGACTTTTTTCAGCGTTGTCGTTTTCAATTGAGTTATGATCATCATCATCATCATCATGTTGTTCATATTTTCGTTTAGAGTACATCTTTGTTTAAAGCTTTATGTAAAACCCTTTTATTCTTTCCTCGCTCGCTTTTATAAAAAATTCAATTTTGCTTAATTATGATTTGAAGCTGTTGGTAGTCGTAAAAGCTGCATAATTCTCTCAAGATCGTCATGCATTGGAGCAAGATAATCGAATATATAATCAAGCCGATTGAATAAACTAAAATTAAGCATTAGGGGCATTAGTAAAAAAACTAAAAATCCCACGATGGAAATAAAAAACACCGCACACATAAAATTTAAATCTCGACAAGTTTCCCCACAGCTTGCTTCTTGCTCTTTTTCATGTTCACATTCCAATTGAATTGAACAATGTTCTGTTTCTTCTTCTCGTTCTTTCTGCTTAATAACCATTTTATAAAACAAAAAAGTAAAGACACTTTATAAACAGAGAGTCGAATGCGAAATAAATTCGAACTTAAAGTCGAGTTCTATTTATATTTTAAGAAACAAAAAAAGATTATCATACTATACTATTTATCTAAAAACTGCAAAAGTTTTAAAAGTCTTTATATCTTTATAAGTTTGTTTCATTCTATTTTTTGTCTATTCTTATTCTCTTCTTAGCAATTTCTCTTTGCTTTCGCTTTTTTCGCTTCTTTCGCCTTTCCTCTTCTCGTTTTCTGCTTTTTTCATTCTCTTTACCCGCTATCATCATCATCATCATCACTTGTTGAATGATCGCTTGATGATGATGATGATGATGATGATGATTACGACGAAGATGTTGATGATGAAATATAACCAATTAAACCGTCAGCTTCTTCACTATCTTTTTTGATTAGACTCTTCAGCTCTGCAATAGTTTTCGGTTTCCCTTTAACTCTCTGCACAGGCGGTGGTTTCGTGTTTAACGGTGAAAACACTTTCTTATTCAATAAAGCTTGATTTAAATAATTGAAAGCATTTGGCTTCTTGCTATCTTCATCTTCTAAAGCCACTTTTGAGATAGTAACAAATCTTCAGCTACCAATGGTGTTACTGCAACTTCTTCAGGCTCCTTTTCTTCACCAACAAGTGAATAAGGTGAAACCGCTTCTGTTACGTCAAAATTAGGAGGAACATCGAAATCTGGCGGAATGTCAAAATCAGGCGGGATATCAAAATCATCCAACATTATACCAGAAAACAGTTGTGGGGGTAAAGTCACCTGTTGTTGCTGTTGCTGTTGCTGTTGTACTTGACATGCTTGAAACGGTTGTACCGTCTGTACTGGCTTTTCTTCTTCTTCTTCTTGCCTCATGTTGTCAACAAGCGTTTCCACAACTTCATTTTCTGTTATTAAAGGATGTTCCAAAGGCGCCGTTGCTAAATCCACAATCGCTTTCTGAATAGCTACTTTACTCTTTACCGTCGCCTTTTTCTTTTTCAGCAAGCCTAACGCGTTAGGTGCACATTTATCTAACAAAACGTCCTGCTTCTTAACATCGTTCTCGACCATTGACTGTTCAGAACAGCTAGCAATATTGGCATTACGTATAACTCGCATTTCGTGTAACGCAGACTTCAATCTATCACTTACATGCACTTCTTGTTCCTTCTGCTGCCTTTGCTCCTCCTCCTTTAGCTTTTGCTGCTGCTGCTGCTGCTGCTTCTGCCGCTCTTCATGCCACTCCTTCTCCTCCTCCTCCTCATGCTCTTCTTCAATTTCAAGGACAGGTGCCTTGCGAATTTCAAGCTTGTTTCCAGCAATTTCCATTTCAGTTTGACATTCGACATCCGCTTTCTTCCCTTCATTGTTAAATATTTTAATTTCAGTGTTTCTGAAAAAATATTTCATTTTCCGAAGTTGTGTGTTTAAGGGGAACATTATTTTCAACATTGTTATGTCCAGTTCACTCACCCCTTTCTGACTTAAAGCATCTTTTATATACTTCTCGAAAGAAGTGAACAGCTGGCTAAGATCTTGTTTTTGAACAACTTTAAACATTTCAGTAATCAATACTTCGATCATAATTAGCTTAAAGCCGTACAATCGTGTTTCAAATCCGATTCTAATAATCAACTTCGTGTCATCCAGCTTGGCGTTGAATTTTCGCGGTTTGATAAGATCTTTCAAAATCTTTGCCAGCAAAACAAAGTGCTTTTCCAAAATGACACAGCAGACAACTTGCTTTTTAAAGGGTGAAAATTCGTTTAAATTTACCATCCCTTCATTATGAAACGAGCGAGATAATTCAGCTGACTTACCAATTCGTGGCATGATTACAACTTTTCAAAACGCAACTACTCAATTTTGGCGCGCTCTTTCTGTTTTAAAATAAAACCCGCGATATTTCACCTTTTTGTTTAAAACCTACCAATCAATGAAGAGAAAAACCACACATATTTCAAAGTTCAACTTTTTCTAGACATAGCTGTCAATCATTTATTGTATAATATTCAATATTTATTTTACTTTTGTTTAACTAACCAATCACTAAAACGTAAGTCGCGTCTGTTTCAAAGTCCAACTTTTTCCAGACAGTCTTGTCAATCATATGTCTATAAAATATACTTTATTTAGCTCACTATTGTTCTACTTTACGAGGGAAATTTAAGCGGTAAAATTAAATAAATTTAGCTCTAGGGAAAAAATACATTGTCCGAGCATTTTTGTTCTTCACTTTCACTTCTCTCCTTTTTCACCGAATTACAAGACATAGCCGAATCAGGTGAGTTTGTACAACCATCTACAATATCATATCTTTGCTTCTTTTTAATTCGTTCTGGTATTTTCAACTTCAGCTTCGGAGCAGCCATTCTACGTGGCGGTAAAGGTAAGGGTAAATAGGTAAAAGGGATCCTTTTCTTTTTAGGATAAACAAATGCAAATTGATCTATTTCTAAAGACGATTCAAATATAAGTTCAAGAAGTGAAATCATTTCTGTTCCTGGAACTTTATCAACAGTTTTCTTCGCCTTCGCTACAACCTCTTCTTTCCATTTTACTGAATCTTCTGGCTCTTTTCTTAATTGAAATCGAAAAGAAATTTGCAAATCTGTTGATTCGGTTTTAATTAAAGAAGCACAATATCTCTGTACTTTATTATCGAGAACTGTTTCTAAAACGTAATCAGTTAACGTTGAAACATCTTTTGTCGCGTCAATGAAAAATAATAGTTCATATACAGTTCTATTTTCCTCCATCTTTTAACACTTTGAATTAAACGACTCTTGAAGAGAAAAAATACTCACTAACTAAACTCACGCCGAATTTATAATAAAATACTTCAGATAATTTAAAAATTTTTCTAAAAGCGATTCTTTTCTTCCAAACACTTTATCAAAAACTTCCCAACTTGTTTTTGTATTAACCATCCAATTTCGCTGCTTTTTCATATATTCATACAACCAATCAGTTATTTGTCTTGCTTCATTACTCTCAAATCCTTCACTTTCAACACATTTAAAACAAAAAGTACATACAGAAGCAATTCGCCCCCAATTATTTCGACCTGTTGCAGACATTTCTTCATTTATCTCATCAAGGACCTTTTTATCCAACTTTGCTTTATATTTTCTCAATGCACATTTATAAAAGCTATCATGTCTTACTTCCAATTCTTCACTCAATTTTAACATTGTTTTGGAATATTTATTTATCATTTCATAACGAATTTTTCCTGCCTTTACAAGCAAACAATGATCAATTATTTCCCTTTCCATTTCAAAATTTTACTTTTGTCACTGTTTTTCGCTTTCAGATTTTCGCTGTTATAGAAAATAAATCAGCTTATTTTAACTATTTCATAAAAACTCAACTAATTTTTCGTTTTAATTCTACAGCTCTGGTTGAAACAGTCACTAAAATGGAGCAATGTGAAATCGCTATACTTGATATAGAGTATGTCAATTCAGGAAGAGTAGAAGTTAGCAAGAAAAAACAAAAACATCTATGTATTCGAAAAGTGGGACTGTTATTAACAAAATACCCAACCTTAGAGAAACCCTACACATTTTCAGCCGACTTTAGCCCTTGTGTTCCATGGAAATACCTATCCGATGAATATCGAAAACAGTTCAATTTCTGCAGACATAATATACATCACTTAAACGACAGGACGACAACGATAACGATAACGTAAGTCCGTCATCCCCCAATTGTTTGCCCGCGTCATTGCATACTTTGCATACTTTCGTGGTGACTCCCGCTAAGGTTATCGTTTCGCCTATTGTTTCCAGAACGTTACTTCCTCTTACTTAACGTTTTGTCAGAACGCTAGCAAACAGGTTGAATTTTTGCAGTCTTTTAGTCTCTCTAGCAATTCTTTTTTTCGAATATGGCCGCGTCAGCTGTTGTCAAGTCTCAAAGGTGAGATTTTTTAAACTTTTGATTGCTTTAATTTGAAGTGATTTAAGTTTTAGAGAAGAATGCGATTTAGGCCTATTCCTAGTGTTTTTCCCCTTCATATGCTTCGTAATGGTTCTGAGATAGCAACTGTAACTGTCAGAAATATCTGGAAAACACTTTATCCTATGATTTCAAAACAAATTTTCAAACATACGGTATTTCTTGTAAAAGATAGCAAAACTCTACAATGGATTTTGCACAATGAAGCTAAGTAAAAAAGATACCTTATAGTCTAAATATGGTCTTAGCCATACCCCTTTAAGTCCCTAACATGATGGCTGGGTTTTTTAGTAAACGATTCAAATGGACAAAAGAGCATGACGTGATGATGCTGAGAGAAGTTATTGCCAGTGAAATTTGGTCAACTAGGCCTGGGAGTGTTGAAAGAGGGGAAGGCTGGAAGACAATTGCAGATCAGTTGAATCATATTGATTCTCCAAAGTTTGAGGTTTCTCCAAGGTCTGTAAGGGAACACTTTCAGACACTGCTTGACAAAAGAAAAGCAGTAAATAGAGAAGAAGAAAAAGCCAGTGGTATATCACCAGAGCAGACAGAAGCTGACCAGCTTCTAGATGAATTGCTGGAAATTTTTGCTTCTGCTGCAATTGATCAGCAAGCTGCGGATAAGGAGAAGGCGGAGAAAAGAATTTCAGACATTGCCAAAGCCCAGGAGATAAGGCAGCAGTCTGTTGAGACTTTGGGAGATACAGTAAAGAGGAGGAGGGATGAGGACGGAGAGAACAAGAAAAAAAAGAGAAGTTCCACGTCAAAGGATACTTTTTTGTTCCTGGAGAAAAGAATGAAAGAAGAGGCAGAGATGAGACGAGAAGAAGTAGAGCTGAGAAGACAGGAAATGGAAGAGAGATCAAGGCATAGAGAGAGTTTGTTAGAGGAGCAAAGAAGGAGGGAGAATGATAATGTCAGAGATTTGGGCAGGAGACTAGATCTTCTTGAACGGCATCTGCAACAGCAAAATCAAATCATGTTGCAGATACTGCAGAATCAGCAGCATCAAGCTCAGATGCTTGCTGAGATTTCAAGAAAGCTGGAGCAAAATAAGTAGACAAAATGTTCTTTGTGCTAGTGTTTTAAAAAAGATTTATTACACATTTCGTACTTAAAATTTGAAAAAGATATTTCTACTTCAAAAATGCTTGACAATAACAAAATAGTTGAAAATATTTGAAAAATTTTGTCTCTATTTTGCTTGCTTTTTAGGAGCTTAAGTCGATATGTATAGACCTTGTGGCGAAGATTATTTGTATTCAATATATTTTCCTTTTCATCTGAAAAATTGGACTCCTAAGATATATGTAGTGCCTCTTTGATTAACTTAAATGATGTTTGGGCAGTGTCCAAAACCAAAAAGCAATCTTCTGTGCAGGACTGACAACAAATGTCAAAATCTTGGAGATGCTTGCAAATCTGTGAAGCCTTTGGCAAAGCCAGCTGCCATCTCTCCGCGTGAATCTGGGAACATTTGGCAACAGATTAGGCTTCACAAGCATCTTCAAGATTCAGACATTTGTCCTTGGTCCTGCAAAGAAGATTGCTTTTTGGTTTTGGATGCTATAAACATCCTTAAGATAAAAATTGATTGAACTGCTGTAAATTTAGTAAGTAATTGCTTTTTGTCCCCTCATTTCATGTTTTGTTTAATTCAGTGTAGAATGAGAAATATGTTATTGCTATGCTTAAGGGTAAAGTGTTTGTGTGAAAATTTTGCATTACATATGTGTTTGTAATATTTTTCAAGGCTCTTTGAAGTAGTCTGCAATTTGTGGAGGGTCAATGTTGAAATATTCAGATGTCATACTTCCATATAAGCAACATCTAGCATTCTTTAGAAGAGTGCAAACTCTATACATTGTTCCAACTGCACTCAATTGTATTTTAAGGTTCTTTTTAAAGTCAATAAATCGAAAATAATTTACAATATCCCCAAACAACCATTCAACACTAACCCTAACTGAGCTCATTCTTGTATTCCATAGCTGCTGCTCAGCGGTGAGATGTGCCCCTTTGAAGGGTGCTTGGAGTTGTGGTCTCAAAGGATATGCTGGATCACCATATAAACACAAGAGGTCTCCATTAGGAGAAACAGAATACTGCTCAAGTAGGGGTAGGAGTCCTGAATTTCTCAGCATGCCACTATCATGACTTTTCCCCTCATATGGACCAGAAAGTAGAGAGACTATTCCATCTGGTGTTGCAACTGACTGGAATTTTAATGCATGCACTCTCTTGTGGCCATTATAAACAACTCTCTGATTGTTGCCTGGTCTTGAGATTGGTCTAACAGTACCATCAATAAAACCCCAGCAATTTGTTAATGGTGCACCCTTGGCATGAATGGCAGCTGCAAATTTGACCAAGTTGGCTGGAGATAGATGTGGCTGGTTGAACTGTGTGAGGAGAAAGCCCCATCTATTGTTAATGAAGGTCATCACATGATTGGCTATAATGCACAACTCTGGAATTGGTCTTGCAAAACGAGGAACCATATCTAGGTATCGGCATGGATAAGCAAACCTTTTCAACAAAATACAAAGGCCCTCTACCGCATTTACTTTCAACCTGTTGTTAGTGATTATCTCATTTGGTAGTTGTAATATATTTACAAGTCGATTTATATCTGCTTTTGCGAATCTAAATTCAGCATTGCATTCGTCCTCAGTTAGAATATCAAGGTTAAACGGGTCATATTGCCAGTAAGGAATTTCCAAATTTCTAGGCCTATTTACATCGTATAGTAATGCGAACTCCACTTCATCGATATAACCAAAATTATGCGCAAAAAGTAAAGCATGTAGAACATCTTGATTGTTAGCCATGTTCAAAATGGAACGAAAATATGACAATAAAGCAAAGTATTTATATTTTGTTCCTTATTTGTGATGAAACTGATGAAACAACTTTTCCCGCGAAAAATTAAAACCTTGAAACCCTGTGCGATCGTTGCGCTCAGCCCACGCATTTGCTTAATTAAATAAAGATCACAACGGTAACGGAAACGTAAGCTATGTAACCCCGTGACCCGTAACGTTATTGTTATCGTTATCGTTCTGGTTGCGTAAAGTCCCTAATTTTGCAGACAAGCCGAACGATGGATAAAAGACATTCTATCCTTCAATAACGTTGCAGTTGTACTCTATAAAGGCGGACATATCGAAAAAGATATTTGCACAAAATAAGGTTTTGCTTCTTTCAATTTGGAAGAGATGGGTGCTTTTTATCGACTTTCAGACAATTGCTAGCTATGCACTTTTTGTGTTCGAAGAACTTTGAACACATTGGTGTGGGGTGGATGTCACTCACCAACTAACCAACGCTTGAACAATGGAAAACGTGTAACAATAGGGCCATTGTCAAGAATGTCATTAGGGCCATTGTCTCGGCCATTTATGCGCAATTTGCGGTTAGTTGTTCACAATTCGGCCTGCAAGCACTTTTGTCAATCTGGGGTCATGTGACAACTGACTCATCCTTGTTTACTAAATGGAACTGGAAAATTGCCACCTTGCTTTGGTAAATGACATTTCAGGCATTCTCAACATTTAACAAAGAGTTTTGCCAAAGAGCGGCAATTTCAAAACAGTTTTCAAAACAAATCATCATTAATATTATCCTCACGATGAAAATCGTCATAATAATAATAATAATGATAATCATCATCATCATCATGATTACTATCACCACCATTGACGGTGTGCAACATCTAAAGGAACGCTACCACCACCACAACCAGCCCTACAACCATCACCTCGACCACCCCTATCACCACCACTGGAACCACCCCTACAACCATCACCTCGACCACCCTTATCACCACCACCACAACTACCCCTACAACCATCACCACGATCACCCCTATCACAACCACCACAACCACCCCTTCAGCACCACAACCACCTCTATCACCACCACCATACCCACCATACAACCACAATCACCCCTACCAACCAGCATCATGATCATCGTGTTCATCAACATCATCATCATAACCACCACCATTATCATCATAATCATTATCGTAACTAACCAACGCTTGAACAATGGAAAACGTGTAACAATAGGGCCATTGTCAAGAATGCCATTAGGGCCATTGTCTCGCCATTTATGCGCAATTTGCGGTTAGTTGTTCACAATTCGGCCTGCAAGCACTTTTGTCAATCTGGGGTCATGTGACAACTGACTCATCCTTGCTTACTAAATGGAACTGGAAAATTGCCACCTTGCTTTGGTAAATGACATTTCAGGCATTCTCAACATTTAACAAAGAGTTTTGCCAAAGAGCGGCAATTTCAAAACAGTTTTCAAAACAAATCATCATTAATATTATCCTCACGATGAAAATCGTCATAATAATAATAATAATGATAATCATCATCATCATCATCATCATGATTACTATCACCACCATTGACGGTGTGCAACATCTAAAGGAAACTGCTGCCAAAGACTGGGACAAGCATAATGTTGATTGGGTACCAACACTGAACCTTGGGCACTCAAAGCAAAAAATCCATGACCCATCGACGGTCAAGCCGGCTGAAGCTCAGCTTGCAATACCTGTCTTTACCAGAGGGAAAAACAACTTGACCCAGTTGATGTAGAAAATACAAGAGGAATTGCAAATGTAAGAATTCATGTTGAGAGAGTCTATGGACTTCTATACCAAAATTATACAATACTACAAGCAACATTACCTATTGACTATTTGTCTACTTCAAGAAGAAATTCTTGCCTTACCATTGACAGAATTATCAGAGTTTGTGCAATTTATGCCCTTCATTAATTCCTTTTGACTAACAAGTCAAAAAATTTACTCAGTGGTTGTTTGTTAATTAAGTTTCTCTTCAAGGATTAATTAAATTGATTTTTATGCTTAAGTGTCTCAAGCATTCTGTTTAAAACCAATAATTAAAAAGTGATTGATACTAGAACAAAACTATATACAGTGTAATGGTAAATGAAATTAACTATCAGTTATTAAAAAACCTCTGCATCAGTTTCTTATTAAATTACTGGAAAAGGCTGCATAATGCCAGATTTTAAACAATCATACAAGTGTTTTCTGATTTGAGATGTATCAAAGAGAGCTGTTTCTGGTTGGATACAATTTAAGATGGTAGTCGCAAAGGCAGCTGTAACAACACCACAGTCACTTCCCTTTGTCAGTTGCTGCACTGGGATAATTTGCATCCCAAAGCATCTTCACCCATCAGCAACAACATTGTTATATAAGCTGTCATATATATTTAGACCAGGCGGAGAATGGGGGTAGGGTCACCCCTCAGGGAAATAACTTTAATTAGGTGGTTTTGGGTAATTTTGGGGTGGTGATTCCGAAAATCGATGTTATACGGGCAGGTTCGGGGGCCTTCGGCCTCTATTTCATGTTTAAGTCTGGCTTTCATGTAAATACCATAAAATCCTAGTTAGGGTCTATCCTGCTGGGAATTATGTCAAATGAGGTGGAATTAGGTAAAGTGGGCGCTGATTCCGAAAATCAATGTTGGAGGGCGTTTCAGGGGGCATTTGACCTCTTTTCAATTAGAAAATCTCGTTTTTATGCAAAAAAGACAAAAATGTCTTGATAATTACTCTTCCCATTATGGGATTTTTTCAAACTTGGTTCACTTTGGTAATTCTGGTCTACTAATTCCGAAAATAAATGCTATTTGGGCACATTTTGAGTCAGTTATCTCTATGTCATATCAAAGTCTCATGATAAATAGCAAAGCATTTGTAGCTTGAACGTCAAAAAAAATCTATAAAAAAAGAAAATAATCTATATGCATTGTCAAAACGATTACGCATCAAAAATGTCAACGATTTCTTCATCAAAGTCGTTGTCACTGTCATGGCCTTGTAGCAGATCAGCGTCATTGTCGTCGTCACCATTCTCATTTTCATTGCTTAGTAGCAGCTCTGTGACATCATCCTGGTAGCATTTATCACTCCAGGCAACTGATCCACTTTCATCCCAACCATGATTAGCTGGATCATCCAGATCCATCATTAAGCAGCCTGCTTGCCTAAAAATGGATGAGACATAATTCAATCGCTTTATGTGAAGCTTTAAATTCGACTGGCAAGGCGGCAGCAAGCTTAAATCGGTTATTTTGTTTTCATTTTCAAATTTCTGCAATAAAATCTTCTTTCTCACGTCATTTACCGATTTCATTGTTTCGTTACCATACATAGCCCTACAAACTGTTCTAAGCGTCCCTCCACTTCTTCAGATACGAAAAGAGTGGTTCCCAAATTTGCAAATAGATTAACATATTCCGCCTTTTTGGCCATTCTTTTCCAAAAGGCTATTTTTCCTATTCTAAAGATGCTGGAGACATAATCATTTCCGGAAAAGGTGTGAAGCCCAATGAGTGCTCTCCTCTTCTTGATGTCCAGAGATGAAGATGTTTCGTCCATTATTTTCCTACTGAGTCCTGTTTCATTGTCAATCAATACTTGGACTACTCCAAAATCATGGGCAACGAAGAGGGCTAGGATATCGATGTCTCCGGACGGTATTCTGACCATCACACAATCCCCAGTTGCTCGTTTGCTGCCTGAACAAAGGCAATCAGCTTCGTATCAGCTTCTTCGTGGTTGCATTCTAATCTTCCAGCAACGTCAATTTCGGCTGCTGACACTTTTGCGCAGTGGTATTTATTGGAGAAGAAAATTGTCCTTCCCTGCAGCTTGCTTTTGTCTTCTTCTATCGCACGTTGTATTAAATTAAATAGCATCGCCTTAATATCTCCATTTTTAAGAAAATTTGCAAGATTATAAGGAACCTTCATGTCGGGACTGGTTATCACATAGCGCTCACTGGCTCCTCTTGCTTGTCTTTCACCTCCTTGATATGAAATGACCTGAAAATGACCTGGAATTACCCTAAATGACCTGAAATGAACAAAAAAATGAGCTGATCAGACTTATTCCATTCTTTTTAGAGCTCTTTAAAATTCATGGCTGTGTTAAAAAGATGGAACCAGTATTAGAGTCTGAAAATGTGAATCCGGAAAGGCATCTAAGAATTTTATAGGCTTCTTGAAAAGGAATTTGGGAATGGGAATGTGGAAATGGGAATCTGGAGATTGGAATCGTAGAAAGGGATTTTAGAAGGGGAATGTAAGAATAGGGTTCTAGAGAAGGAATGGGGGAATATGAATGTGGAATGGGAGTCTGGGATCTCTGAAAAACTTGACATTTATGACAATAATATGCCACCTGGGTTACATGATATATGCAACATTTATTTACTGTAAAAGGCCAAAAAAATCATAGTTATATTCTAAAACTTTAGTTATGTTATTATCATTTGAATATTATTGTATTATAGTTATATTCTACCTATCTCTAAAGGGACTTACCGTTGAAAGAATAGTCAACTTACAAGAAATGAAGTCAAAATAAATTGTTAATGTCACATTATTTGCTTATGTTGTTGCCATGTAGTCTTATTTTCGTCAAGCTTATAGAAAAATAAACGGATGCCAGTTAGCCATATGACCCAAGATAACAAGCAGGATCTTAGCAGAAATTAAATTCCAGAAAACCTATATTGTATATTCAAGAAATACGAGCTAGGAAAGTTTTTGAAATAAAATATAGAGAAAACAATACTTTTACAATGAAATCATAATAATGATGCAAAACAATAATAATATCAATAATAGTAATAGAAATATTTAAATAAGGATAATGATAATGACAGAATTATTTGCGTGCAAAGGTATCAAAGATAGCAACATTTTCTGATGATTTAATTTCTTTCCCAGAAATCTAGATACTACTGGCTTGAATGACTGAAAGAGTTGGTGAAGCAGTTTGCCCACTTACACTGTTTGTTGTTTGCAGTAAAACTACCTATCACTTTGAGACCCAGGTGAGCCATTTCTAGTGCTCTATCGCTGTCTGTATACCTCTCTATGTATGTGAGACCAATGAGACCCAGGAGACCCACTTCTACACTGTCTGTTGTTCAAAGTACAACTACCTTTCTCTCTGAGACAATGGAGATCCAGGTGACCCACTTATACACTGTTTGTCGTTGGAAGTACAACTACCTATATCTTGGAGACCCAGGTGACCCACTTCTAGTACTCCACTACTGTCTGTATATCTCTCTATGTATGTGAGACCCAGGAGACGCACTTCTACACTGTCTGTCATTCGAAGTACATCCACCTATCTCTCTGAGACCCAGGAGACCAAGGTGACCCTCTTCTAGTGCTCTTATGCTGCCTGTATATTTCTCTATGTATGGGAGACCCAGGAGACCCACTTCTACACCGTCTGTCATTTGAAGTACAACTACCTATCTCTACGAGACCCAGGAGAACCAAGTGACCCACTTCTAGTACTCCACTGCTGTCTGTATATCTCTCTATGTATGTGAGACCGAGGAGACCCAGGAGACGTATATGACGCGGCGGCAGGGTCAAAATTGAGTGAGCATGCTTTGGGGTTGAATTTAAGTTGTTGGATCTCTTCAATGCCCAACTCTGTGACTTGGGCATTGAACCATGAACTTGAAATTCTCAGTGCCGAAGTCTATGTGTTCGGCACTTCGCCTCGTTTTGATGTTCAATGCCCAAGTCATAGAGTTCGGCACTTCACCTCGTTTTTGAAGTTCAATGCTGAACCCTTAGAGTTCGGCACTGGACACTCATGACTCGATTCTTCAATGCCCAACTCCTGGATTTTGGCACTTCACGTCGTTGTGGCACTCGATGCCCAAATCATGGAGTTCGGCACTGTACCTCGTTTCTATGTTGGCATGTTGTCTTGATTGCCTGCTGCACTAAATTGCACAACTCAGAAGCAGCATCTAAGCTGAAAGCATGGCAGAGAGTATACGAAATTCCAGTAAAGAAGCTGAAAGGTTGCTAAAAGAGGCAGAAAAAAGATTTGATGATAGTATGGAAAGAGGTAAAGAAACTGTTGAAAATTTCGCTCCTTCTTGTGACGATGACAGAGTACTGCAAAACTTCCGGTAAGTAGTTCTTGGACTTGCTGGAGAATAGTATTTGTACCGAATTACAACATATACATTACATGTGAGAAAGTAATTATCATTGAATATTTTAGGCAATGTTTTCCGGCACTTTCATCACGAAAGTATCAGCATGAGTAAGCAAGAAAGCTTCTCCACAGTGTCCCATACCCTGTCAAAAAACTTGGACGCATGAGTTTTGTTGTGTTCCTTTTAAATCCCAGAATAAGACACCATCAGCAAATCAAGCTGAGATGTTGAAGAATGCTGGGCTTGGAAAAATAAAAATCACATTCAAGGACGTTCCCGGCAGTGCCTGCATCTATTTGCGCCCTTTGCAAAATTACTTGGACATGAAAGCTCCAAAGCCAGTGAGTATGAAATAAACATTTAGCCGGACACTCAGAGTATGTTTTTACTGGTTACTGCCATTAAATTTCTAGCCTACAAATAAAAATTTCCCAATATCTTAATTACATATATATTTTTTTCATTGCTCTACTTTTCGCATGAAATAGTTCGTTTAAAACAAAGCAATTAAATTTCATAGAAAACTGTGTAACCTATGAATGCGTAGGCAAGGAGTAGTTAGACAAGAGAGAAAGATGTGGAATGCAGACATTGATATTTGAAAGGAGGATGGTGATTGCCATAAGAAACAGAGTCCTTAACCAATCAAGGAAATAATGTATACCACCATCTCTTGCTGATTGAGAAAACTTTTTTTTCTTATCGTTGTCATTCTGCAACTAACAACCGTCTATTGAACCTTCCCCTTTTAGACGTATTCTTCGATTTTGCACGTGTTTGCAGTGTTACTAAGTGATAATGTTGTGTTGTTAAATGATAACGTTAGATATTGTTAAATCAATAAGATTGAATAATAATGATTAAATCATAGTTTGCTTTCTGTGCTTTGCGCTTTTAGGTAGCCAAAAGAGATGTTCCAACAGTGGACTGCAAGAAATGCCACACTACAGTTGCAATGCATTCTTTCAGCACACACGATTGTGAAAAAGGCCCAGAAAGGTAGGAATAGTTGTCATTTTTATCTTGATCTTTCTTTGCATTTAGATAATCTCAATTTACATGCGTCAATTTCTTTAATAAAGTTGTACAATATTTTATGTGAAATGAAAATTAAAAATAAACTCGGTTTGCTTCGCCCTTGGGCAAAAAAATAAAAATATTGCAGCACAATTTGAGTAATTTTACATGGGCTCTTGTCACCACCAACCTGAACTTATGTTTCTACTCATCAGTCTGTTTCCTACATCAGACATAGTCAATAGAGACGTCTTTTCTATTTAGTATGATCGGACACAAAGCTCATCTTAAGTGACAGTTGTATTCTTTGTTCAACAGATATGATAAAAGCCACAACATAATTGAACTAGACGATGCTTCACCAGCCAGTGTTAATAGCTCTGTAAGATACACAGCTTTATTAAAATGTCACTTTGAATATTCTGTAAATTCTTCTGACATGGCTTTAAAAAGGGAAGACGTCTTTGAAAATAATAAAATTTGCAATGTTACAGTTGCAAGAAATTGAAAGTAATGTCTTCCTTTTCTGACACATTACGTTCTCCTCCAACAGCTCGCAATGGACGGTATGTTCAAAAGCATAATTGATGACGATAACGATAGTCTAGACCAGTTTGACCCTGATCAATTCTTAGTACCAGCATACACAACAGAGTCATCGACCCAGCGGCAAAAAATAATCTAGCAGCAAGACTTGGCTTACCAAGAAAGCCTTGCAAATGATAAAAGAAAAGTAAGTGAAATGCATTTGTAAACAACCTATAAATTGCTTCAGTATGAATCTCTAATTTCATTTGGGTTTTTCAGTGCCCCTGTCATTTTTGAAGGAAGGAGGGAGTATCAGTTGTTACAAAGAATTGTGTTTATTCCATGCATCCATACCTTGCTTGATAGCTTATACCCGTCTCATCGCATCCTAATGGAAGCCTTCGCCTTTACAGTTGCCATTAGATTAGCAAATAGAAACCTCCCACATAATGCACTACTGCTACCACCTATAGAGCTGTATCGTTACAGGGAGAAGAACAAGAAGCGCGAAACAGGCAAGAAGCGGAAATCGAAAAGGAAGCTCCGAGGACCCACAAAGCAGAGGCGCAGAAAGCAGCCGAGGAAACGAAATATCAGTTAATTTCAGGGTCAAAAATACTTGAGGCTAAATCGTGGTCGATTGAACAAAAACGAGTACGATTGAAGCTAAAAAGAGCTCGATCTACGGGAATGTTTTGTTGTACTCGATTTACGGGGAGAAATCCAGCTCGATTGGAAATATCGTGTAGTGTATCCTTGATCGAGCTCGATCTCACATTGCCAATCGAGCTCGTTCTACGGAGATAATTATCCCGTCAATCGAGCTGGATTGGATGTTCTGATCGTACTCGATTGGCAGTGTCCAAACGTACTCGATTGACCGATTTCAATCGAGCTCGCTTGAGTTGAAAATACTCTCTTATAATAGTTTGTAAGTTTGATTGCTGAGAGGCGTCACTGTTTGTCAAGCTGCCATTGAGTGTTCAATCGAGCTCGATTTCTCAACATAGGTGCGTGAGGATACTTGATTGTTGAATCGAGCTCGATTTGTGTAGCCATTAAAGCTCGCGTTCGTTTCAGAGTGTCTTTATTCACTCTAATCGAGCTCGATCGAGAAACTCAAGCCATAAAATGTTCTTTATTTAATCGAGCTCGATTTAAAAGTCTTTCATCTAATCGAGAACGGTTGAATTACAATGCAGAGAATAAGTCAAACAAAAGAGTCTGATGTTTTTTACTAATCTGGTATCATTCATAATCAAGCGAATACACAGTAATTATAGTTGCTAATGGAAGAATGTGTTATTATTATCAAGTTCAAACATTCTTTCACTCTATTTTTAAATCAAAATTAGGCCGAATGATATTTAGGAACAGGAGAAGAAAACCAAACTACATTTGATTATAGGCGGTGTAAAAGCTTTGGAGGAAGATAAATGGCCTGTAAAATAATACACCTATTTTTCAATGCAAGCTAAAAAATTGTTCTGAAAATTTGTAAACTAGAAATTAGTACTAAAAATTTCGTAAAAAAAGAAATGTACGTAACAACGAAGTACAGCTAGTAGTCTCGTCAAATACGTGAAGGACGGAGTGGAGTTCATATAGCCCAGTAATACGCAAACGACAAAGTAGGGCTGATATCGCTTGGCCTGATTTGAGGATTTATGGTTGGTGTAGATCAGTTGATGGCTTCTCCCCTATCAGAAGAACAAAGAAACAAAAGAAATAGAAAACATTAAGAAGCAACCGTTTTTTTGTCATGCTTTCTGTGGTTTTTATGTTTCACTTCGATTGACCTCTGTAATTGCCAAAAAGGGCGTGGATGACCTTTTCTTGATCAGTTGAACGGAATCCTATTTAATTGCTGAAGGCTAACAAAATTTTGCTTCAGCAAGAATCAGGCCTGAGTACAAGTGTCCTAGTGACATGTTTCTTGTTTTCGGATACATATGAGGAATAGCAAATCATTATGCCTGTTATCCAAGTTTATTCCTATCGCTATATTTTAAGCCAACCGAATTCTGAAGCATTATTTGTGAAAAGAATCCTTAGGTCAAATGTGTTCTCTTTGCAATTTGAAATGAAAGTAATCTCAACTTTACAGTTCAATCAATTTACACTTATGTTCGAAATGTAATGCAACCACCTTGCTCAAAATGGCGGGTAGCTATTGCTGTCGGCCTAAAGCAAACTATCTTCATAACACAGCTAAGTTTCGAACAACGGAGTGCAATACTTGTCCAAGTCAAAGATTCGTTAATCAACGACACAGCTAGAATACAACAGTTCATCTAAGCTAAAGGTTAAAGATTAATATTATTAATAATACTATAATACTAATAAATTTCTTTATAGACCTTACTTGTAAGAATTACGTTCTCTATAAAAAAGCTATTGTGAAAATGAAGCTCTTATATAAAAAAAAGCTATTTCCTTTATGCTTTCAAAGAACTAGCTAGATAAAGTAGCGAAGGAAACAGCTTCTTTCGAGACGTCATTGCGAGAATGAAGTTCGTATATAAAAAAAGCTATTTCCCTTTATGCTTTCAAAGAACTAGCTATATAAAGTAGCCAAGGAAACAGCTTTTTTCGTGAAGTTCATTGCGAGAATGAAGTTCGTATATGAAAAAAGCTATTGCCTTTTATGCTTTTAAAGAACTAGCTATATAAAGTAGCGAAGGCAACAGCTTTTTTCGTGAATTTCATTGCGAGAATGAAGTTCGTATATGAAAAAAACTATTTCCTTTTATGCTTTCAAAGAACTAGCTATATAAAGTAGCGAAGGAAACAGCTTTTTTCGTGAAGTTCATTGCGAGAATGAAGTTCGTATATGAAAAAAACTATTTCCTTTTATGCTTTCAAAGAACTAGCTATATAAAGTAGCGAAGGAAACAGCTTTTTTCGTGAAGTTCATTGCGAGAATGAAGTTCGTATATGAAAAAAACTATTTCCTTTTATGCTTTCAAAGAACTAGCTATATAAAGTAGCGAAGGAAAGAGCTTTTTTCGTGAAGTTCATTGCGAGAATGAAGTTCGCATATGAAAAAAACTATTTCCTTTTATGCTTTCAAAGAACTAGCTATATAAAGTAGCGAAGGAAACAGCTTTTTCGTGAAGTTCATTGCGAGAATGAAGTTCGTATATGAAAAAAACTATTTCATTTTATGCTTTCAAAGAACTAGCTATATAAAGTAGCGAAGGAAACAGCTTTTTTCGTGAAGTTTATTGCGAGAATGAAGTTCGTATGTGAAAAAAACTATTTCCTTTTATGCTTTCAAAGAACTAGCTATATAAAGTAGCGAAGGAAACAGCTTTTTTCGTGAAGTTCATTGCTAGAATGAAGTTCGTATATGAAAAAAACTATTTCCTTTTATGCTTTCAAAGAACTAGCTATATAAGTAGCGAAGGAAACAGCTTTTTTCGTGAACTTCATTGCGAGAATGAAGTTCGCATATGAAAAAAACTATTTCCTTTTATGCTTTCAAAGAACTAGCTATATAAAGTAGCGAAGGAAACAGCTTTTTTCGTGAAGTTCATTGCGAGAATGAAGTTCGTATATGAAAAAAACTATTTCCTTTTATGCTTTCAAAGAACTAGCTATATAAAGTAGCGAAGGAAACAGCTTTTTTCGTGAAGTTCATTGCGAGAATGAAGTTCTTATATAAAAAAAACTATTTCCTTTTATGCTTTCAAAGAACTAGCTATATAAAGTAGCGAAGGAAACAGCTTTTTTCGTGAAGTTCATTGCGAGAATGAAGTTCGCATATGAAAAAAACTATTTCCTTTTATGCTTTCAAGGAACTATATAAAGTAGGAAAGGAAATAGCTTTTTTCGTGAACTTCATTGCGAGAATGAAGTTTGTATATAAAAAAAAGCTATTGCCTAATTTTACAATCCACAAGTATATAGACAGGGTTTTTTCCGCAAGAATCTAGTAAAGAGGGTAACCTAGGGTTTTTTAATTGAAATCCACTAAAAAAAGGTACGAGAACACAAATTAATTAATGCCTAATTAGGCCTAATGAAGTCAATCAAAAAAGTCGCACTTTTTCAAATCTGATTACTGCTATATGTAGACCTTGAAATGCTGAGTAAAATTGTCTTTGACTGTATTTCAATAGGACCTACCAATTTCGAGAAAAACTCGTTTGAAATTATGATGATGTCATCACCATTATGATCAGTACAAACCTGGATTCTACATTTCAGCTTGTATAACTTTATAGGTTGGGGTGCAATAGTCACAAAACCACTAATTATGCGATAAATGTACGCTAAGACAGCAGAATAATGATTATTGGGTGTGGTTGTGACATCATAAAAGGGTCCGATGACGTCATAGTGGCAAATGACGTCATAATGGTACCAAAATGATGCCCAGTCATCCATGAGCCAAAAGGCGTTGTGAAGGACTACTCATGTTCGAGATTTGAAGTTTTAATATCAAACCTGCTTGAAATGGCGAGAGGTCAAATTTGTTATACAGTATTCATAATGGGATTCCTATTGTTTATGCAGTGAACCCCCTTTCTTCGTTTTTCCAAACTTGCTGTGGGGCTTATTATGCTTATTATGCTGACATACACACACGTATCGCATTGTAAGCGCTTTTTGATGATTCGACCCCTATTTGTGAAGTTATGCGAGTTGATAAAAGCCCATACTGAGCATTAGGACGATGACGTCATCATTATTTCAAACGAGTCTTTCTCGAAACTGGTAGGTTGTATTGAAATACAGTCAAAGACAATTTTACTCAGCGTTTCAAGATCTACATATTGCATTAATCAGATTTGACTTAATTAGGCATAATTAGGTGTTAATTAAGGGTACTTCCGGCGAAAATTTTTGAGGGCCCATCTTGGATTCGTGTTCTCCGACCTTTTTTTAGTAGATTTCATTGAAAAAACCCAAGGTTACCCTCTTTGCTAGATTGTTGCGGAAAAAACCCTGTCTAATACTCCCATTGCTAAGTGTCGGCGAACATGGTATCAAATTCAATTGATTGTCCTAGTATCCGTAACAGTTATATGGTCCTACATGGTACTTAACAAAAGAAATCCTTTGAACTTTCATTATTACTATAATACTGTAATTAGATTTTTATTTAGTGACAGTCTTTCCCATAAAAATTCAATTTAGTGAGCTTTGTTCCGTTGATTCCTAAAAGGTAAAATATTGTTATGAAGATATGCAAAATATTTTCATGCTACAACTTCTGCTGCAATAATGTCTCGCTCGACCTTTATTCCAGCTCTTCTTATCATTCAAATCACATTCGTTCTTATGATTTTGAACTCAAAGGCTCTTGTCAATACCGTTAGGATGGCGTTGGAATAAGTTCCTCTTGGCTGTTTACAGAAGTTGAGCAGATGACCCTTAGGTTGAGGCTGTTTTAAGCGGAGCGCTGAATAAGGGAACGGGAACGATGGCGCCTTTCAAAAGACAACAAAAAATACGTTTGGCTAGGAAGGTCTTCACACAAGAAATATACCTACGTATTCTGATACTGTATTTTACAAGACACCAATATATCAATTCAGTTCAATTTTTTAATTCAATAATAGACAACCTCGATTTGACCTAGAAGCAAAACGTACTTAAGTCCCAGTTACAGCTCACAGCACAGAGACTGAGGCTTATATTTCTTTCAACCCGACATTGTATTCGCGGTTTAAATTTCCACAAGTGAAAATGCAAATGAAACCATTTTCTAACATTGACCAATGAGAACAGAAGTAGCATTTGTTGAAGGGAGTTATTACAAAGACATCACTTTTGACTTATTACAAGGGCAAAGGACCCTTGGGCAAGGGCTACAACAACAACCTCTGGCTTACGCTCCCCTACTTTTGATTCCTCACTCCAACCAACAGAATGATTGTAAAAAAAACAACAACAACAACATCTAGTTGTGCGAAATGCAGCGAGTCTACGCTTCCGGATGAAGGGCTCTGCCTCCGACAGCTAACCCAAAAGTAGACTCACTACATAAGTCCCACTTCTTCGCTCGATGTTGTTGCTGTTGTTTTATACAATTGCTCAGTGCGGGACTTGTGTCCTAATAGCTCTGAAACTGGAAAACGGCGCTAAAAAATTGGCATCCCAATCATAATGCAGCATTTGCCTTTGAACCAATCAAATCCTTCATTAAACCCCGAGTGAGGCCGTTGTCTGATGTTGTCGGACTGGTCTGGAAAATATTGAATTTCTGGAGCCGAAGCCAAGACCTAAATGCCCTGATTTCGTTCACTTTTTGGCCAAGCTGGCAAGAATAAAATATTGCTGGAGTCATGAAAACTTCGATTCTGACTACAAGGCAAAAGAAATTGAGTTTTTCGCCACGTATCATTGTTTTTCGACCCACTTTACTTTCACCAAATTTAGGCCCATCTGAGTCCTGAGCGAAGGTCGGCAGACTTAAAGACAAGTGTCGAGTCTTAGAAAAAGATACAAACATTCCGAAAACTTCATTAGATTTGCTATACAATTTTACATCAGAATTTGAAATAAAAATTAGAATTATTTCCATAACAAAACCATTAGAGCCTTAAATATCTCTGGTCGGCAGCATTCCGACTTTTCCACACACCGGTAAAATGAAAACGAGGCATCTTTTCTCAGCCAGTTCCAGAGCTGCAAAGACATGAGCCTCTGTTTGAGTGACAAAACAAAATAATGGGAGCGTAAACTAGAGACTCGTGTCGTGAGTCTAGCCTAAAGGAGGCATTGTCAAACTTTTGTTGAAAACATACCTTCTTGATGGTCTTTCTTCTCCTTTTTCTTGCTATTCAAAGCTTTGGTACCCTGTAAAGACGACAATCGAGAAGTGTAGGTAAGGAAGTGTAGGTATTTAGTTATCTCAACTAGGCATGGTTTATAATGTTGAAGAACGCTATAGTGTAGACTACCTTACAGATTTCGACTCAGGTAGATAGGCCTAAGTCCTCAAACAGTCAAACGTCAAACCCCGCTCAACAATTCGTGATTCCGTTTGATGGTTTTAGTAAATATCATGAATGTTTTATAGTAAATATCAATAAATCTTTAGTAGCTTAAATAGGCCTATCATTTTAAATTTTATAAAATCAAAGAAACCTAAGTCAGATGGAGTGGATCAGAATCCCTACACACAGAGAAAACCCTCTTTATTTTAGACGCCTTCAAATTAAAGAACAAAAACTTACTGGTTCCTTTAAAAAGAAAAAGAGTATATGAGCATATATCTTGTGGTATAAATTCATTTTTCAGTGATGAAATTCAAATCTTCCATGTTTTTCTTTGAAGAACAAAATAAAAATCCATTGATTGAAGATAGACTAGAAGTACCCTATTCATTTTTTGATAATCTGGATATTCATAAAAGAAACTAATGTGTAGGATAAACATTGAAAAGTTAAATGAAATATGTAGAAATATCATGTGAAATATTTCTTAGTTAAAGTTTTCCCAGTACTGTTGTTTCTAAAATTTTTGGCCATTTGCAAGTCTGGGTTTCTTATTAAGTCTCTAATAAAAGTAACATGCATTTCAGTAAGATCATGGATTGCACCCTTGCAACCCAATACTGAAATATATAATACCACAATGTGTAAAATTATGGGGCTTGAAGAAAAAGTTTTTTTTACCATGAATGTCATCTGTCTGCATCATGAAGTCGTTGAAATACACATCCTACAATAAATAAAAGTTACATCATATGTTGTTCTTTTGATAGGATAAGCATGTCTACTCATGTACATTGTATGTTTCTTTCAGTTGCACAGATGGTTCACTGTGTCAGATTTTTAGTTGAAAAAGCTAATGGTTAGCCAGTCTGCAAGTAACAAGATCTTGGCCTTTGGGTCAGAACGTTACCTGATGTTCATGTTTATATTTAGTTTGTTAGACAGTATCTTCCATAGAAACCAAAGACTCTGCTGTTACTTGAAACAACATATTGTTTGTTCTTTGGTGTGAAGTCAGTTTTGGGTGGTGTATGTGCCATCATGGCAGCAAAATGAACTGCACCTTGGAAAACTGGGCCTTGAGAAGCTTAAAATCATTCAAATACTAAGCTAGACTTGGTCTATCCGAAACCTATCGTTAACTCTTCATCATTGCCTCCTGTAGATGGGTTATTCTCATCTGGGCTTATGCTTGGTGTCTGCGTTTAAAACATACATGTTTGTCAACAAAACAGACATACATACAAGTTGACCAGCTTTGGCTCAAACAATACTTCAATTTATTCAACTTGTTTAAGAAGGACAATGAGAGAGAGCTACAATTTAGGCATTTTTTGCCTCTTGCCTTCCTACAATTTTAGCAATAAGTAAAATGCTCTGGATTTTGTAGGGATTTTTCTTCCATTTGACAATAAATTTAACTACTCTGAATCTCATCATGTTTGTAACATAAAACTTTTGGCTTATTGTTTTCACAGGGAATCGTTGAACAATCCCTGTAAATTTTGATGCAAGTCCAATATTTTTCATTTCTTTGAAAAATGTGAAGCATTTAAGGAATACCCTTCCCACAAATGGCTGCACCTCTTAAGGCAATCTGTCCAATTTAAACCTAGATTTGAACATGAACAAGAGCCTACAGTGAGAACTCTCTAATCTGTGAGTCTGCTTGCCAGTCTAAATAAACAAATCTAGCTTCTATATTCAAGGAAGTTTGAGTTGTATTGTCTGCCTCATACAGACACTTATAGAGTTGTACACTTTCGATGCAAAGAAAGGCAGTGGTGAAATGTTTTCCTCGAAATTTATAAATGTTTAGCCAGTCTGAACCGAACAGAACCCAGCACCACCAAACCAACCTGTTCTCGTCTCAGTCAATAATGGGCTTTTAAATGCTTTTAGGAAAAGGCACATTGTGCTCATTCTTATATTTATTTTTTTCAGTGTCCGAAGAGTCTATCGTGCAAGTTTAAAGGTTTGAAGAAAATAAGTTAAATGCTTGAAGAACAGCCAGTCTCTGTCAAAATTTGCTGTTTCCTTTCGAAACCTGTTCCTGTTTAATGCAAAGAGTAATGGGGATTTTTTTCTTAACTTCATTCTGTTGAGAAAATTTGGAAAAGTTCCTAAAACAGGATATGTTGTTTAATTATTTCAAACTGTGAAATAGCCTGCTGAGATACTCAACAAACTTGATTTGAAAGATTGAAAGAGCACTATTTTCAAGCGCTTTAAGGGCCGATGCACAGGAGCACTGAAACTTTCTTAAAACAGCGGGCAACATTCCTCTAAATTCTAAATTCCTCAGTTTCCTTCTTACTTTTGAAATGAACATGTAAAAGTAGATGCCAATTACAGTAATTTCTGTTGACAGAACTGTTAATTATTCTGGAACCAAACAACTTCAAGGGAAAATTCACTGGCCGAAAAAGCTAAAGAAATTTCTATCAAAACAAAATGATTTCCGTGAAAATTTTTTATCACATTTGCAAAATTTTCAAAGTTAGGTTTTAACGACCTTAGAAATCTTTGATGAATTTCATTTCGATATATTTCATGGTTTTTTCACCCGTTTTCCGTCTTGATTACTCGGGCCCTCCACATTACTTCAAGATAGCCCTCCACATTACTCTGCAACCACCACATTATTGATGATATCCCTCCACATCACTGATGATAGCCCTCCACATTACTTTAAGATAGCCCTCCACAATACTCCGCAGCCACCACATTACGGAAAGATAGTCCTCCACATTACTGAACATCCTCCACGTTACTGAAAGATAGCCCTCCACGTTACTTATGATAGCCCTCCACATTACTTCAAGATAGCCCTCCACATTACTCCGCAACCACCACATTACTGATGATATCCCTCCACATCACTGATGATAGCCCTCCACATTACTTTAAGATAGCCCTCCACAATACTCCGCAGCCACCACATCACGGAAAGATAGTCCTCCACATTACTGAACATCCTCCACGTTACTGAAAGAAAGCCCTCCACGTTACTTATGATAGCCCTCCACATTACTTCAAGATAGCCCTCCACATTACTCCGCAACCGCCACATCACTGATGATATCCCTCCACATTACTGAAAGATAGCCCTCCACATTACTGCACACCCTCCACATTACTGAAAGATAGCCCTCCACATTACTGAACATCCTCCACATTACTGCAAAAATCCCTCCACCTTACTGATGATATCCCTCCACATTACTGAACACCCTCCACATTACTGCGAAAATCCCTCCACATTACTGCACATCCTCCACAATACTGCGCAGACATTACCTAGGGTGATTCTGTTTTATGAAAGAAAACTAGCAATTGCAGCTCGTGTCTGAGGCAGGCTTATACGCTAAGCGCTTGTGTATTTTCTGTTTTACTCCTGACATGATTCTGAAGTTAGGCAAAATTTTCTTTCAGGTCTGACTATTGAAGAATCTATCGCTATTTTAGAGGAAAGTAAAATTATAAAGACAGAAGTCAAAACATACCTCAAGTCTGAGCACACACAGCTGCAGGAGTCAGAAAAATGGAGAATGAAACTCAGTATTGCAATTGCAAACGTTTCCGCTGTTCTTGCATTGTTTCATGTAGCAATCAATTCGCTAAGTCTTTCGGATGTTGAAAAACAAGAGATAAAGGCTAAAATAGAGGGCCTTAAAGGAATATTGGCATCATTGATGGACAGGATTGTCGCCAGATGCGAAATCGAAACAGAAGAAGCAAAATACAAAGCACCAGAGATCAGGAATGGGGCAAGAGGAAGGCCCCAAAAATTCATATCAAGGAACACATTGGAGCACTTTCTTGATTTAGGATTCAGCGTCCCATCGATCGCAAGTATTCTTGGTATGTAGGTTTCAAAATGCAAATCCTGAATAAATAATCAATACTTTTCACAATTTCTCAGAGATATTTTGCAATTTAAAAGACCACAACCATTTTCATTGCGAAATTTATTTATCATTCTTATTGGTGTGTCGCTCAAGGCATGATGGCAAGAGTTGCTATTCACCTTTACTAGCAAGCTTTTTAACACCACCAAACAAGGCATGAAAAATGACCCTTTCACCACGCTGTCGCGCCTCGTTTTCGGACACGGTCCCGATTTGAGCTATCGGGGGCGCGCCTCGTTTTCGGACACGGTCCCGATTTGAGCTATCGGGGGCGCGCCTCGTTTTCGGACACGGTCCCGATTTGAGCTATCGGGGGCGCGCCTCGTTTTCGGACACGGTCCCGATTTGACATATCGGGGGCGCGCCTCGTTTTCGGATACGGTCCCGATTTGAGCTATCGGGGGCGCGCCTCATTTTCATTTGTTTTATTTGTTTATTGTTATTGTTTTATTACTTCAAAGTTCTCAAATGGCATCTTTCAAAGGTTAAATAGTAATGTAACACAATTTTGCAAAATGCTAGCCTTTTGTTGCATTAGCAGCCAAAAGAAAAATGAAAATTACCACAAGTACAGGTATTTTTCATTTCATAATGGCAACAGGTAACTGGCTGACAAGAACAAAAATAGAAAATTTCCAAAGGTGCACGGTGAAGAGAATACATTAGAGCTTATGCCAAAGAATTTGAACACTAAAGACTTCCTTGGACCTTTCTTTATTATTTTTAATTAGTTTATTATTGTGTTTTGTTTATATGTTCATAAGTAACAATAGTTTAGAGGATTAGTTGCTAAGCGGAAGTATCAGACAACTCAACTGCTAGTTGAGAAAACACGAATATTCCAGTCGAAATCTAACATAAATTACAGTCCTCTGAACAACCGTGTGTTTACATTATTCTAGTTAAATCTACATCTTCCAGATCTTGGCGCAACGAGCGAAGATTGGTGAAACTTAAAAAGAAGCATCAGACTTGCCTCTACATATGAAAATTTCATCAAAATATTACTTTTGTTTTGAAAGAAAAATGCCCATAGATGAAAGATATTTAAAAATCTTGATTTTGAGAAAAAAGCTTCAAAGATAACAAATCGACTTAAAACGTTAAAAATGTCCAAGTACATAGTTCAACGTTCTTGGCATTTTCATAACAGAAAGAAATGGCCTAAATCATGAAAATGCTTTACATGCGAATCAAATACTTTGATTTGTTTTATACTCTCTCTCTGATTAAAATTGTGAAAGTTTAATAAACATTTTTGCTGATTGTTTCTTGCTCTATAAACAATCGTCTTTTTGTCCCTTTCGTTGTGGTGTAAACTCCAAAGATGAAGAGAAACTCAGAAACGAACCGCATGAAAAGGGCAAAGGCTAACAACACTTGCAAATCCAAATCAGCTTTTAAAGATATCTCTGGTCCCAGAGCAGCTGAGATTTAAAAATGACGTTCTTTTTCTCTCCATTCCAGTGGCAAGCTTGAAACGTATTCCCCAGTAAAGTATTTGTAGTCCGGTCTGAAAGCACACCAATCGTGCAAAATATGATACCAGCATGAAAATTTCACAAAATATGCAGTTTGAGTCGTAGAAAACGATGCCAAACAGACCCAACCTGAAAAATGCCCCTATGATCTATTTTTAGAACAGGGGGCTCAGCCCCAGTCCTCAGAATGATTAAATCGGTTTTGAAGTCATTGGTTACCGTTATAACCATGACATTTAGTATTCCTAAGTAAATTGACCTGTAAAATATCATGAAAATCAAATCAGGTCAATAAATTACCCTATTTTCTATATTTAGAACAGGGGGCTCGATCCCAGTCCTCATAACAGTAAAATTGATTTAGTAGGATAAATTGCCTGTATAAACTTGAAATTTAGTATTCTTATGTAAATAGACATGTACAATAGCATGAACATCAAATCAGATCGATAAATCACCCTATTTTCTATATTTAGAACAGGGGGCTCGGTCCCAGTCCTCATAACAGTAAAATTGATTTAGTAGGATATATTGCCTGTATAACCTTGAAATTTAGTATTCTTATGTAAATGGACATGTACAATAGCATGAACATCAAATCAGATCGATAAATTACCCTATTTTCTATATTTAGAACAGGGGGCTCGGTCCCAGTCCTCATAACCGTAAAATTGATTTAGGTGGATATATTACCTGTGTAACGATGAAATTTAGTATTTAAATTCCCTTCACGACACTGGTCCCAGTCCACAGAGTTATTACCCAATTTCTAAGTTAAAAAAACATGTGATATGCGAACCAAAGAGTACAGAACGATTGACGGTCTACTGATATTTTCTCGGTCAAAACATTTACCACTGCATTCACACAATTCCGTGCACTCTAATCCATAGCTCTTGCACTTGCACCTGGTTGCGCAACTCTGTTTGCAACTGTATTTGACCAGTTCATTGCAGGCCTGTGACGCTTCGGATATCAGTGTCCAAATTAGAGTCATCATCCCGTAATCAACGAAATCTGGAACATCTTGCCATCGGTTAAGGGACTGACCCCAAATAATCCTCAGGCAAAATGTGACAATTAATCACATTAAATTGTTAAGTAGTTTTTCGAACACGCAAATTACAGCAAAACGTTAACGGCTCTTGAGGTGAGGCACCGTTTCAAATACAGTTTAAACGGCGTTTCGCTTTGTAATTACGAACCATTACTCATTCAATGCTAATTCAATCAACATGGTGCACGAAGCGTAAACAACTTCATTGTCGAATAAGGTATAAAGGTACCAAATACCTTTAATGCCAAAGAAATAATTTTGATTTCAGATTCGGACAGCTCCCCTTTGCCTTTTTCCCCTTTCTTAGGTCCATATCCATCTATTCTGACTATCTGGAGTGTATGGGTAAAGTATTTATGTGTGTGCCAAGTAAAGGGTTAAGTACTTGCGTAAACGGAGCCTCTGACGTTAATTTAGATATCAAACATATGTATCATCACTATTCTTACCCGCCTTGTTACAGAGCTCTCTTTGTATGTTGAACCAGTGCATCTTTCGTAGGTGGCACCAGAGAGCTCACTGATGATGACACTAAATCGAGTGAGAGCTTCGTTATCCAGCTTTACGATCGTTCCAGTCAGCTATCATCAATAGATGAGTGTAGACGAATGTTGTTTACCAAGAAGGGTCGAAGCATTGAAAGCCTGCCTCTGCCACCAACGAAAGATGCTCTGGTTTAACATACAAAAAGAGCTCTGTACCAAGGCGGGTAAGAAAAGTGATGATACATATGTTTGATATCTAAATTAACGTCAGAGGCTCCGTTTACGCAAGTACTTGACCCTTTACTTGGCACACATATAAATACTTCACCCATACTCTTCAGATAGTCAAAATAGATGGACATGGACCTAAGAAAGGGAAAAAGGCAAAGGGGGGCTGTCCGAATCTGAAATCAAATTTTTTCTTCGGCATTAAAGGTATTTGGTACCTTTATACCTTATTCGACAATGAAGTTGTTGTCGCTTCGTGCACCATGTTGATTGAATTAGCATTGAATGAGTAATGGTTCGTAATTACAAAGCGAAACGCCGTTTAAACTGTATTTGAAACGGTGCCTCACCTCAAGAGCCGTTAACGTTTTGCTGTAATTTGCGTGTTCGAAAAACTACTTAACAATTTAATGTGATTAATTGTCACATTTTGCCTGAGGATTATTTGGGGTCAGTCCCTTAACCGATGGCAAGATGTTCCAGATTTCGTTGATTACGGTTGGCAGAGAACAGAAAGAGAGGAAGAGGTGATGACTCCAATTTGGACACTGATATCCGAAGCGCCACAGGCCTGCAATGAACTGGTCAAATACAGTTGCAAACAGAGTTGCGCAACCAGGTGCAAGTGCAAGAGCTATGGATTAGAGTGCACGGAATTGTGTGAATGCAGTGGTAAATGTTTTGGCTGAGATAATATCAGTAGACCGTCAATCGTTCTGTACTATTTGGTTCGCATATCACATGTTTTGTTAACTTAGAAATTGGGTAATAACTCTGTGGACTGGGACCGGTGTCGTGAAGGGAATTTAAATACTAAATTTCAAGGTTATACAGGCAATATATCCTACTAAATCAATTTTACTGTTATGAGGACTGGGACCGAGCCCCCTGTTCTAAATATAGAAAATAGGGTAATTTGTTGACCTGATTTGATTTTCATGATATTGTACATGTCAATTTACATAAGAATACTAAATTTCATGGTTATACAGGCAATATACCCTACTAAATCAACTTTACTGTTATGAGGACTGGGACCGAGCCCCGTGTTCTAAATATAGAAAATAGGGTAATTTATTGACCCGATTTGATGTTCATGGTATTGTACAGGTCAATTTACTTAGGAATACTAAATTTAATGGTTATACCGGTAACCAATGACTCCATAATCGATTTCATCATTCCGAGGACTGGGGCTGAGCCCCCTGTTCTAAAAATAGATCATAGGGGCATTTTTCAGCTTGGGTCTGTTTCGCATCGTTTTCTACTACTCAAACTGCATAGTTTGTGAAATTTTCATGCTGGTATCATATTTTGCACGATTGAAGTGTTATTTTGTGCTAACAGATCTAACTATTGTAGGACTTTTTATTAGTAGTGGTAAACTAATAGTAGCGATTATGATTTAGGAGTAGTTTACACTCATTCAGGCCTTTGTTAATTTGCAATTCAACAGTTCAAAGTTCAAGCTCAAGTTGAAGCGAGGCGCGCCCCCGATAGCTCAAATCGGGACCGTGTCCGAAAACGAGGCGCGCCCCCGATAGCTCAAATCGGGACCGTGTCCGAAAACGAGGCGCGCCCCCGATAGCTCAAATCGGGACCGTACATGAAAACGAGGCGCGGCCCCGATAGCTCAAATCGGGACTGGAGACATCACGATCGATCATAGAGCTCCGACGGCCAACAGCTCCTCCGACCGTAAACAGCACCTCGGATGACGGATTATTTTTGACCCCCCCGCCGCTCCATATTATTGTCCATCATCAGTTCGATGGACAGTGAAGTGTCTATGCTTAATTACATGTTTACGTCAAATGTTTATATGTTTAATTTAACACTTCTGAGTAAATATGATACACCTTTTTTTTATAAGAAACCGGTTTGTAAGGAACTTAGAACTAGACATCCCAAAAGTTAAGAAACTTTTAGAACTAGAAGAAGGAGTTAAGAAACTTAAGAAATTTTTGTGTCAGTTTTCCAACATACTGATTTCACATTTTTGGATGTAGTAATCAATTCTCAAGCATTTCCGTGCGATTTTATCGCACCAGCATGGTTAATTCTTTGTAAAACAATAATATTAATAATTTGTTTGCTATATTCACGTTTTTTTATCGTTTTTAGTGCAATTTATTTCCATTAAATTAAGAAACTGTTTAGAAACTTTTAGAACTAAAATTGGGCCAAAAATTAAGAAACTTTTAGAACTAGGCCCCGAGCCAGGTTTCTTATAAAAAAAACGTGTAATGCTGTGTGAAGTTACTGCTCAACTAACATATCATATTATTGTATTGCAGTAAAATAGTTATTGAGGAAATAAAAGCGAAATTACTACATGTTGTTTTATAAGAACGAAATTTGGGTCCAAATGTTTTTGCTCTCTCCGAAATTTTTTACACGCTTTTTTTTATAAGGACCTACCTCAAGGCCTAGTTCTTAAAGTTTCTTATTTTCGGGCCTCTTTTTTTATATATATTGCAATAAAACTTACAATACAATAGACAACTTACAGATACAAATTACTTACATAACTAAAACGATACCACCAGGAGCAAAAAGCATGTCTACCTCGTGGCCATTACATAAAACAAAAAAAACATAAAGTAAATACGGGCCTCTTTTGATGCAATTGTAGTTCCAAAAGTTCCTTAATAGTTCCTTTATTTTAACTGCACATACTGTGGCCTTAACAATAAAAGAGAGACATTTGCATGTGAGCAAAGCTAGAGACTACTCAAAGAAACATTGGATACGCATGCTTAACGTACAATTTATGTGATTTTCGACTGCAAATGAATTGAACTGGCTTTCTAATTCTTGATTATATGCAGTGATAAAAGTATTCAACACTCGAAAGTTCCTTAATGATTTTCTCTTTAGTAGTATAAGTTCTTTAAATTTTCGGACCTTCTACATGTAGGTTCCTTATAAAGTGGTTCATTATAAAAAAAGCGTGTAGCTATGCACAAGCAAAGCTCATGAGCGCGTACCCTAGGTACCAGAGCCTCAAGATTGGAACCGCAAAACAAAATAAAAAAAATAATAAGTTTTATTTTGTTTTGCGGCTCCAATCTTGAGGCTCTGGTACCCAGGGTAATGAGCGCGTACACGATTTTTTTTATAAGAAACCTAGCTCGGGGCCTAGTTCTAAAAGTTTCTTAATTTTGGCCCGATTTTAGTTCTGAAAGTTTCTTAACAGGTTCTTAATTAATTGAAATGAATTGCAGAAAAAATGACGAAAAATCTTCTGTGAGATACACCCGAATACAGTATTGCTTACAGATGCGAGAAATCGCACGGAATTAGCCACGCTGGTGCGAGAAGTCGCATAGGAATGCTTAAGAACTAATTGCTATCTCCACAAATGTGAATCAGTATGTTAGAAAACGGACGCAAAAATTCCTACATTTCCTTAACTTCTTCCTCCTAGTTCTGAAAGTTTCTTTACTTTTTGGGTGTCTAGTTCTAGGTTTCTTATAAACCGGTTTCTTATAAAAAAAAAACGTGTAGCCCATGTTTTTCACCAGGATAGGGGTGACAAGTTTGAGAAAAATTACTTCAGAAATTTTAAAAGGCAGGCTGACATGGAAGCTAAGTTCTTATAAAATATCGTGTATTGCTGCTCTGTGTAAGAAATCCCCAATCGCGCACACATACGTTGATTATTGTTGTTATTCATTTATATTTACTGTAGGAAGTTAGCAACTAGTTAATCCATAGGAGCATCGTTAACATGATTCATGTATGAAAATATGTTGGTACTTGCGTAAAAGCCTCGTGTTGGAATCGAGAAAAGGAAATTAGTAAGGGCTAAGGAGTTTACTTTAAAAACAACTATTGTACTAGGATTAAATTACGCAAATGGTATACTTATTTTTCATTGGTTTAACTTTTGTAATGTGAGATACACGGAAACCAGTACTGCTAGTTTCAGATGCGAGAAATCGCACAGAATTAGCCACGCTGGTGCGAGAAATTGAACCGAAATGCTTGAGAACTACTACCTCCACAAATGTGAATCACTATGTTGGAAAACGGACGCAAAAATTTCTACAGTTTCTTAAACTTCTTCCTCCTAGTTCTAAAAGTTTCTTAACTTTTTGGGTGTCTAGTTCTAGGTTTCTTATAAACCGGTTTCTTATAAAAAAACGTGTGAATTGTACGTTACGGATGTATCAAATGTTTTCGAGAGTAGTCTCGAGCTTTGCTCACATCAAGTGTCTCTGTATAGTACATGAAACTGAACATGCAGTCAAAATCAAGGAACTATTAAAGAACTTGTGGAACTACAATTGTCTCAAAAGAAGTCCAAAAATAAGCAACTTTAAGAACTAGGCCTTGAGCTAGGTTCTTTATAAGAAAAGCGCGTATTTGACTTAGCATTTAGCTACTCATAGTGTTCAATAATCCAGATAGTAACATTTGTTTGATGGTTTTCATTTTGGCAAATGTTTCCAAGGCTTATTCCTTTAGCGTCACCATTACAAAGCAACATTAGTTGATCAGATCCGAGGCGTTTTGTAGCTTTTTGAGAATCTGTTACTTCGATCCTAAAAAGTAGAAAAAACATCGTAACTTCTCATGGCAATGTTGTCTGAAATTCATTTTGTTTCATTTCATAAGTGTAAGTGTTGCCAATGTAATCGTTCTTGGATGTCTGTGAAAAGATCCTGGTAAACAGATGGGATATTTGATATCTGTATGGGCTTTACACACTTTTTTTATAAGAATAAAGTCTATAAGAATATTCAGGCTCAAAATTGCCAAAGAACAATGGAAATTTAAGAATAACAATGGAAAAGTTTGAGCCACGGCAAAAATTAGGATATTCTGATAAAAAAAGTGTGTATTCCTCTTTCGTTCGCAATCACCCTATCATTTTTGTATATTTAGGGGTGTTTCACATGTTCAAATGTCGTTTTGCATTGTTGGGATTTTTTAAAATATCTATAAAATCGGGCCAGATTTTAGGATCTTGACATCAAAAACCTTGAAAATAAAGTCATAACATGGGTGCCTCATGGGCAATGAAAGTCAAATGAAAGACCCTCGAAACAGGGAAGTAGCGAAAAATGTGCACAAGCAACTGGGGAATGCACATAAATGTGATTTGCTTCCTTGACTTGAAAACGCAAAACTAGGTTAAGGACAACTTTCAGATTCTGGATAGAATTTTCATTCAATTTCGTTAATTTCCCTCATTTTCAGAAGTATTTTTGGGATTTTCAATCATTTGCCATCTCAGAAACAATTTGAGATAGTAGAATTCATCAACGTGAAGCCAGTGAAAGCCCTTGCCCTGAAACGGATTTGAACATTTGAACATGTTTTCGTTTTCGAGAAAGGTAGGGGGTATAAGTTGGTGAAAATTCGCTTCTAAAACAAAAACAGGCAGGCTGAAATCGAAGCCAAGTGTTCTTGTAAAAAAAACCAATGTTGAGTGCTCAAAACTCCTTAGCAATTCCTTACTTTCAAATTTTCATTTGTTGAAGATATAGCTACTTAGAGACTTGCTGCTGCTGTTGCAGAATTCGATTTTACAATACAATAATACAATAATAATTATAAGGGACGAAGAGGCCGTCAGGCCTACAAAACCCTGTTAAGCTAACTAGAGTTACTGTTCATGGCAGCTTTTTAAAACTACTTGAATAAAAATCTATTAACTCCTTCGCATTTGTCATATTTTATTTCGAATTGTTTCACAGTTGAGCAATTAATAACTTCACTTGGGAGTTTATTCCAGTCGTTTATTATTCTTTGTGAGAAGAACATTTTTCGCAGATTTGAGTTACATCTTTTTTTGAATAGTTTCAGTACATGCCCACGCGTGTTACTTTCTGCGATGTCAAAAATATCGATGAATCAGTGTCTAGAAATCCTTTTAATATTTTATAAGTCAAAATCATGTCTCCACGTTTCCTGCAGTATTCTAATGAGGGTAGATTGAGTACTCTTAGTCTCTCTTCATAAGAATAGTTTTTGATTTTGGGAATAAGTTTGGTTGCTCTCGCTGGACGTTCTCGATAGACTTAATATCTTTGACTAAGTTGGGACACCACACTGCTACAGATGATTCTAACACAGGTCTTACTAAACTTTTGTATAGCAATAGAAACACGTCTTTGTCCATATATTTAAATGTCCTTTTGATTGAAGCTAGCATCCCATTCGCTTTTCTGATACATTCTCCTACTTGCTTTTCAAATTTTGTTTTCCATCTATATAGACACCAAGATCTTTAACCACTGAAGCTGACGATATTTCAGAATCACAGTTCTTTTCTTTATTCCAGAGATTATAAACTCCACATCTTTCAGCCTTGTTCCCAAGATGTAGTGCATTGCATTTCTCTTGATTGAGCGAAAGTTGCCACTTTTTTTGACCAATGTTCGATTTTTCTAATTTCAGCTTGGATTTCGTCAGAGGTATTGCTAGAGTAAAGCTTTAAATCGTCGGCAAACATTTTGACCTTTGATTTATTTACAATTTCAGGCAAATCGTTGACGTATAATAGGAAAAGTAAGGGTCCGAGTACGCTTCCCTGAGGTACCCCACTTGTAACACAAGTCCACGACGATTTATATCCATTTAATACTACTTGCTGCTTGCGATTTGACAAAAACGAAGATATCCATGTTAAGACTTTCCCTCCAATTCCGAATGATTTTATCTTTTTCAATAAACGCCGATGAGGCACAGAATCAAACGCCTTGGCAAAGTCGAAGTAAATAACGCTAACAGATTGTCCTGCATCTAGTAAGTCTGTCACTTCTTCTAAGAATTCTAAGAGCTGTAATACACAAGATCTTCTTGATCTAAAACCAAATTGTTCCGGTGAAAACAAATCATATTTATCCATGTGCGTTACTATGGTGTTTTTGATAATTTTCTCCAAAAGTCTACAAATGATCGAGGTAAGACTGATAGGCCTGTAGTTTTCTCTGGCATGTTTATTTCCTTTTTTGTAAACTGGTGTAATATGAGCAAGTTTCCATGATTTTGGTAGTATACCTGTGTTTAGACTCTTTTGAAATATTAATTTTAACGGATATGCGATAAATTCAGCAGTTTCTTTTATAAGCCTTGGATGAATACCATCAGGTCCAGGAGATTTAGATACATTTAATGACATGATTGCTTCTTGTACAGAATCTATCGAAATTTCAACATTGTTTAAGAAATCAAGATTTAATGGCAGAGTTGTCGATGTACTTGGTAGACTGGTCAAGTCTTCTTTAGTGAAGACAGAAGTAAAAAACTCATTTAGAACGTCGACTTTCTCTTGTTCAGAACTAGTATACGAGTTATTATCACCGACCTTTAGGTCAGGAACTTTGGATTTGAACTTAAGTTTTGAATTTGCATACTTCCAATAATTCTTACAGTTAGTTTTTATTGTCTTAACTACATTTTTTTCAAAAGATTTTATTCTGGAACGAATTTTCAATTTCGTTAGATTGCTCATTTTTTTAAATCTCTGATAGTCTTTTCTTGCTTTTGTAAGGTTCCATCTTTTGTATGCGTTATGTTTTTTCTTTAAGACCTTAAGAATCGAAGTGTTCATCCACGCTGGTTGTGTTCTGTCAAATTCCTAGCCAACAGCCCAATTTGAGTAGCCCAATTTGAGGGCTGAAAATTCCTTAACTATTTACCTTTTGTTTCTTGGTTCGAGTTCATTATACTCATTGCCTGCATTCAAAGACTAAATATTTCATATTGTTTGCAGTCCCTGATTCAGAGCTATAAATTTACATGTATTTGAGTGCTATCTTAACCCAAGATAATGTATGTGCAGTACAGCGCTGGTTGTGCAGTGCAGCACTGGTTGTGCAGTACAGCAGAGGGATATCATCAGTACAGCAGAGGTATATCATCAGTACGGTGAAGTGATACCCTGAGTACATTGGTGGATGTTCAGTACAGTGGTGTGATGATATCCCTCTGCTGTACTGCACAACCACCACTGTGCTGCATATACGCGATGCCCAGTGATCTTGCCATGTGTATTTGATGTTTTGATTATTGTACAATCGATTTTAACAGGAAATTGCAAAATATAACTGCTAATGTTGAAGAAAATTTGGCTCTGGTAATAGATTTATAGATTGAATACGAAGCTAAAGAAACTTTTATTATAAAGAAAGCGAATCAGACTTTAAAAAAGGAGGGTTACCTCTGGCTGGGGTGATCGATTTCATAATTGGTCTTTGGTTATATTTGGGCTATATAGGCCCAGGGGGTACTCACAATGAGGCTTGAGAGTGGAGTCTAGTCAATTAAGGGATTGAGCTTCTTACTAAATATGACTACCAAATGGCCCTGTTAATGATGTCATGATGTCATGTTTTGTACCAGGATATGCATCAATTTAGGTTTTATAGTATATAAACCTTTTATTGTAGGTATCAGTTCTCAAGAGGGCTTTATATTTTTGTCATGGCTGCATAAGTTCATTGCTTTTCTCTTGAAGGGAGCATTTTGTACAGGTGAGTATAACAGCAATACAATTTTTATCAATAAAGCAATTGTAGGTTTGCTAATGAGAAACATATTGATCAATAATTTATTTACAACAAAAGAATGGATACCTCTTGCTGTCCAATCCTCTGCTTGAGCAATTCATGCCTTAGCATCTCCAAATGAGCATCTTTTGAGTCCTCAAAATGCTGTTGAAAGTCTTGTTCCTTTCCTTTAAAACAACATCCTTTGATTGGACAAGACTGAATGGCATTAGAGCAGTTGGCAAAACTTGTATGCAGAATTGAGTTTGATCTGTGGAAAAATATTTTTTGATATAGTATAATGGAAACTTATGAGGAAAACATTTCAGCACATGCAGTTTTACATATTTGCAAAGTTTTCTAACCCCACAAAGGCTGAGTTTTATGAATCTGAAGAAGCTGGTGGGGGCCCATTTGGACACCCAATTATAAAATCTCTGTTTTATGCTAAATGGCCATGAATTTTGGCAGGATTATACAACATGATCTGCAACTTTCAACATTGCAATGGTGCTGTCGTTGACCATGTTCTTCTTAAGTTTATACATTGCATGTAGCAATGTAAAAAGACAATTTACCATAATGGTAGACAGTTTCAAGGCATACAAGATAAACATTTTCATAGAATCTGAGTATTAAATCCTTTGAAAGAAAATGATGATGTCATCAATATGAGTGTTCTGCAAGAAAAAATCTTGTGCTAGGTCAGGCCTTTATTGATTTTAGGAAAAATTGTTAAGTTTTAAAAGAAAACTCTAAGTGGCTTAGAATTAATGACTCTAAGTTTCAACCCTCCCCATTGTACCCCAAGCCTTTGCAGGGCTTAATACCATCTAATTTAATGGCAGTGACCTAATAAGTCATAAATATTACCTTGATAGCTCTTCTGTGCAGCCAAAAGGACATGATGCAGAGGCAGCCATGCATGATGATAGGTGCTGTTGACCATGCCTTGCCTCAAATGTCTTTACACAAAGATTGCAATTGATTGTTCTGTGCTCACATGTAGATGTGTGGGCCTGTAGGTTTCGCCTCTCTGTTCTTACTGAGCATGATTTGTTTGGGCAAGTAATGAGATCATTTGGACACTCATGTATGTTGATATGCTCCAAGGACCCTTCTTTGTCACATGATTTGCACTTTGCTTTAAGACTCATCAATGCTGCCTCAAGATTAAAATTTTTTGTTTTTCTTTTAGTGTCCAGCTCTTCCTTGCAAATTGGGCATTTCTTTTTTTCTCCAACTCTTACAATGGTAGTTCTGAGAACACTCTCATAACAAGTGCTGCAGATTGTGTGACCACATTTCATAACCACTGGATCAACAATCACGGAATAACTATAATTAGAAAATAGCTGTTATCATTATAAAAGTTCAAGCTCAAGATACGCTGCTAGAACTTTATTAGCTATATACGAAACTTTTCTCAACAAGATATATGTGCTGTAGTGTTCCATGTTTTATAAATATGTTTTCCTTTTTAATGTACACACCAATCATAAAATTTTCAGGGAAGAACCTTTAGTGACTTCGCAAAAATCTTGGAATGAACCTTCGGGAATGACAAAATAAGATGTTTCAGGGGGGAGGAGTTTCACGCTTCGCACAGCACAAAGAAAGTGTTTTACAAGAATCAACTCCTATGAAATCCAGTGATTTTCGCATTTTATTGATATTTCAAACATAAGATTTTATGTCTGGCAAATCTTCATGAATATTAGACACAAAACAAAAGAACGAGCAATGTTTGTGAAAATTATTTTCATCTTGATTGGAATTCCCGAATCTCATGGTAAGAAATGTTTGAATTAAAGGAATTAACTTTCGCGAATTTCGTATTTTAGATTTCGCGCGATAAACTTTAGCGAATTTCGATTAAAAACGTGAAAAACGAGAATGTTTCTCCGCTTAAAGTACTCAAATACCAAAAGTTAGATTCAGAAACGTAGAGAACGATTATGTATCCTGTGCTTTAAAATATGTAATGGTTGAAAATACATACCACACTGGACACTGCAAATATCTAGGAATTTCAAAAATAAGGACGGCTCTTCCGATGGTGACGGGTTCCTCTGTATTCATCTTAGTTTACCTTTTAAAAGGAAAGGCTTTAATAGGAAAGCTTTTATAAATTGTTATGAAGGTCAAAAGTGCGATTCTCATCGTACTTCCAGATTAGGTGTAGGTTCTTGACTTTAATACTACGATCACTACTTATTGTTTTGCTCTTTATGTACATGTTCAGTTTTTATCATAAAATTGCTAATGTTAAGATTTGACTTTGGTTGGATTTGATATCAAGGCCTATTTACAAAATTATCTATTACGAATAATGTTAAGGTATGTTGACACTCAAAGTGGAAAATTTTTTAAAATAATCGAGGCTCGGGAATATTGAAGGTATTCTCATAATTAGAATAGTGTATAGATTTTCACACGAGCTGCTGACTGACTCACCCTTTGTTCTGGATGGCTGTCTTTTTTCCGTATTGATTGTCTTGTGAAGGCTCACACTGCACTGTACCTTCTAAGAATTAGAGAGTTAGCTCTTAGATGTGTGATTGCTCAGGAGCTGATTAAATTAAAAATATTTTGACGCCTAAATATTTACTGAACTGAGGAGACGTCAATACATTGCTGGATATTGGAATTTATCACATGCGTACTGTAACCGTTGTTGACAGACCTTTTATTCCTACCACCAAGCATCAATTAGGAAGACGGTCAAGGTGCCTTCAGGCTTGGATTTCTAAGTAACAGATTATTTTGTGATACTTTCCCAAAAATATGAATTACTTCACAGTATACACTTTTTTTACTAAGTAAAGGGTCAATAAACAACTCAGGGCTGAGTTTTTGGTTTGAATACCTTTCTTTATGCAATACATCATTGCAAACTTGTCAATTACAAGTCATTCTATGAGGGCTGAAAGACAAGATAGTAAGTTAAGCAACTTTGAGGGCTAGACCAAAAGCACCAGTTGCTTATTCAAGAAAGTGTAAAATGTCCTCGGCTACTCTACACACTTTTTTAATAAGAGTACAGTCTATAAGAATATTCAGGCTCAAAATTGCCAAAGAACAATGAAAATTTAAGAATAACAATGGAAAAGTTCGAGCCTCGGCAAAAATTAGGAGATTCTTATAAAAAAAAGTGTGTATAGCTGCTGTAAAGCCCTGTCTAATGTCTTTTTCCCCCAAGGTGGGGAGGGGGCTAGTGACTACATTTTCACTCGGGGTGTGCGTATGGTGAATCAACTTCTTACCCAACAATATCGATTTGCCTAAAATTTCGAACCCCAAAATATGGGTTTCTTGAGTTACAGTCTCCCAAAATGTGTGTGGCAATTCTTTTCGATATAAATGTCTGAGGCATGGGTCGCTGTTGTTGTCATGTTTTTATTTAAGGTAGAATAACTTTAATGCATCATAGAATGGAACCCAAAAAGATCGCTAAACTAAGAATTTCGTACCAGAAATGTATGAATGTCTAGTAAAATATTTTTGACCCAAATAAATGGCTGTTAAGCAAAAGTTCTGACACAAAAACATTTCATAAACATCCCTGTGTCAAAATGTGGTCACTATCCCCCTAGGCTTTTCTATTGGATATTGGTTGCTTTCCCAAATACAATACATGTGAATTCGAGGATTCAATTCGATTTTTTAAGTTGCTTAGCAGTGGCTAATCCAGTACTAGGAATGCCTTAGGTTTTTCCCTATCTAAAACCACCTTGCTCATATAACACTTGCTTATAACAAAATGCGTGCCTCCATCTTGAGCAAGGTGGTGCAATTCTTTTAGAACCTTGCGTATAGTGTGTTTAAGTGGTACAAACAGTCTTCTTTATACATAAACATCTTCGCTCTAGCCTAGTTAAAAATTGGCTCATTTTTGGACCTCTTATGGCTACCTATTGGTAGCAAAAGTTTCTTAGCATTTGCTTAATTTTCGCTTTATATTTTTTGCAAAAATATACAGTTATTTGCTTAATCTTAGTTATAAATTTTCTGCAAAAATGAGTTCCTTTAAAAATAAGAAGATCGGGGTTTGGTGCATCCTAAAGACCATCAACCGAGCGATCACTGTTTCTTTTGTTCAGTTTTGCACCCCGTACAACGTGGTGTGCAGTAACGTGGAGGATGTGCAGTATAGTGGAGGGTGCCAATACAACGTGGAGGGATACCATCATTTAAGTGGAGGGTGCCAATACAACGTGGAGGGTTATCATCATGTAAGTGGAGGATGCGGATTATCGTGGAGGTTATCATCATGTAAGTGGAGGATATCATATTTAACGTGGAGGATACCATCGTGTAAGTGGAGGATGCGGAGTATCGTGGAGGTTATCATCATGTAAGTGGAGGGATATCATATTTAACGTGGAGGATACCATCGTGTAAGTGGAGGTGCCAATACAACGTGGAGGGTTATCATCATGTAAGTGGAGGATGCTGAGTATCGTGGAGGTTATCATCATGCAAGTGGAGGATATCATTTTTAACGTGGAGGATACCATCATGTAAGTGGAGGTGCCAATACAACGTGGAGGTTATCATCATGTAAGTGGAGGTTGCGACGAATACTGAAATGTTGCATGGAAGTTAGAGAGGATATTGCATGGAAGTTAGAGAGGATATGGCCTATTCTAATAGTCACGAAAACTCTGCTTGTACTGTATTCAAGAAATGGTCGATGTGATAAATCGTATTTACTTATTAGAATACTGTACATACGCCATAATGTAAAACGCAGACCTTCAGTACGATTGACTTTGCTAACTGATGCTCGGAAATTTTGCATTGATGCAACAATGAAAAAGGCCAGGCAATGCAACTACATAAATATGATTGTTCTTCCGTAAAACAACCCGAGTCAACTGTTTTAATTGAAATACACAACACGAGAACCAGATTTGAAAAGAGTTTTATCATTTATGCCACGTCCACTGCATCGATGGCAAGGGCAAGGGGTCAAGTGAGATGCAAAGTTTTGAGCTTTCTCTTGCGTTGCTTTTGCAAACAAAGCTAAACCACATTTCCGCCATCACGTAAATAGGAATTTTTGCAGCATGACCACAGAATTAATTTAAGCGCTCTATTTACAACATAACAAACAAATCCCCCGAAAGGAAAACAAAGTGAGTTAACCAAAGGTTTATCATACCAAAAAATAAATGTTTGTACAACACAACTGATAAAACCGAAAATGATAAATGATAATGATATACTATTGATAATGATATACTATTTATTTGCAAAAAATTTATTTAACCAAACAGAACAGACACAAAACAGAAACTGAAGCACTAAAAGTTATTCTATAGTGGGCTTAGAGCTGTATTTTTCTATGCTTATTGTTTCTTCGGGCAGGCAGTATTATGAAAGAAAGCTCAAAACTTTGCATCTCACTTGACCCCTTGCCCTTGCCATCGATGCAGTGGACGTGGCATAAATGATAAAACTCTTTTCAAATCTGGTTCTCGTGTTGTGTATTTCAATTAAAACAGTTGACTCAGGTTGTTTTACGGAAGAACAATCATATTTATGTAGTTGCATTGCCTGGCCTTTTCATTGTTGCATCAATGCAAAATTTCCGAGCATCAGTTAGCAAAGTCAATCGTACTGAAGGTCTGCGTTTTACATTATGGCGTATGTACAGTATTCTAATAAGTAAATACGATTTATCACATCGACCATTTCTTCGAATACAGTACAAGCAGAGTTTTCGTGACTATTAGAATAGGCCATATCCTCTCTAACTTCCATGCAATATCCTCTCTAACTTCCATGCAACATTTCAGTATTCGTCGCAACCTCCACTTACATGATGATAACCCTCCACGTTGTATTGGCACCTCCACTTACATGATGGTATCCCTCCACGTTAAAAATGATATCCCTCCACTTGCATGATGATAACCCTCCACGATACTCAGCATCCTCCACTTACATGATGATAACCCTCCACGTTGTATTGGCACCCTCCACTTACACGATGGTATCCCTCCACGTTAAATATGATATCCCTCCACTTACATGATGATAACCTCCACGATACTCCGCATCCTCCACTTACATGATGGTATCCTCCACGTTAAAAATGATATCCCTCCACTTACATGATGATAACCCTCCACGATACTCCGCATCCTCCACTTACATGATGATAACCCTCCACGTTGTATTGGCACCCTCCACTTACATGATGGTATCCCTCCACGTTAAATATGATATCCCTCCACTTACATGATGATAACCCTCCACGATACTCCGCATCCTCCACTTAGACGATGGTATCCCTCCACGTTAAATATGATATCCCTCCACTTACATGATGATAACCCTCCACGATAATCCGCATCCTCCACTTACATGATGATAACCCTCCACGTTGTATTGGCACCCTCCACTTAAATGATGGTATCCCTCCACGTTGTATTGGCACCCTCCACTATACTGCACATCCTCCACGTTACTGCACACCACGTTGTACGGGGTGGTTTTGATGCTAGAAATACACACCTTTCGCAGAAGAGAACACCCATACTAAAACTAGTAGCATTGTAGGACCAGTTATTAAAAACAAATTCACAAATAGCATTTAAGAATAGGCAGATGGGATTTTATCCTGTAACCTGCTTTGTATGACCAAAGATACAAAAAGTTAAAAAGATATAGCATTTTACTGTTATACAGTCTTGGTAATTTTCACTCATAGCCTACACTCCTGCTAATTTC